>VXAD01003670.1:205367-216960 GCA_013399195.1 Dicrurus megarhynchus | reverse complement strand
GGGAAAACATTTAACAATTAATATTCATTTTATTAATAATTTTAATAACCATTTACATGCGAAAGCCAACTTTTTAATTTCCATGCATGACAGTTCCCCTCCAATACACAGCCTTGAGAGTTACAGAGATGTTCAAGGGAGTATGATGGGATGATCTGTCTTCCTGGTGGCCCTGCAGGGTGCATCATAATAACTGTTCATTGAAACCCACAGGAGGAGGTGTGAAATTTAGTGCGAAAGTATTTCCTGATGGTGTTCCTGGATCTAAACCCCACTCTTTCTCACCTGCCATCACAGATTTCTTGTGATCTCTGGAGAAGCCAGATCCCCAGACCAAAGAGGGCATTATTTTAACTTGGCCCTTAGCCCTTAAATCAGAGTGATGTTTATACTGGCAGTGGTGGGAAGAGGAAGAGAAATAGTGCACTCTCTGGGTTTACAGTGCCTGCTGTTTGTCATAGTGGAAGTTCATTGGAAAAAGAATTCAGGGGAAAAAAAACAGGAAGTAAATATCTTTCTTCTCTGGGGAGGCCATTTGGATTGTGAGAGATTTCCACAGCTAAGTTCAGAAGGAACTTTTTGAACTGCCAGGCAGAGAAATTTTATAGCACAACCATGTATCTCAGGAGGTATCCTCAGCAAACAGTAGTGTATCTTTTGGGTGCAATGCCCTTTGGGGAGGGCTTGGGCCACTGATGATGAAAAGGCATCAGTCATCCTTTATAGCATTGTTTGACAGTTGCTTAACTGTGGTATGAGAAACTATATGAGGAAGCAGGCATGTTGAACTAGACTTCTAAATATCTTTCAGGGCTTCTGGAATGAAGCCTAAAAGAAAAGTCTAGAGGGTGTTTTGTCATGGGCTTTTGTTGGGGGATGTTGTCACGTGTCTGTGCTTTGGACATCACAAAGCCAGCATCCTTAGTGTTGCAGAGGGTCTGATGCTGGTCAGCACCAGTATGCCACGACCTTCCTAGAGAGAGTGTCCTGCAAAGAACAACTCTTCCAGGGGCGACGGCAAGCCTCCCTGGACAGCGAGTGATTTCAGCAAATGTAGCGATTTCTCAGCTAGAAGTGATTCCAGCTCTTGTGGTTCAGCTCTTTGTGAAATCACCTGAGGCGAACTCAGGGACAGAGAGACAGGAGCCCTGCATGGCAGTTCCACAGGGGTAGCTCTAATTATTCAGCAGTCCCTGTGAAGGGGAAGCCAGGGACAGAAGCACCCTAACTTTGGGGCATGCTCAGGGCCTTTTTATGGGAAAGGCAGGGGGTGGGGTAGAAACCATTTAGCCAGCTGGGTACAAGGTACTACCATAAGGAAGCAAGGCATGCTGGGGGGTGGCTCACTTGGTCACCTTAACCTAGAAGTAAGTTGCTTATCTCTGGAGAGAGCCCTTTTGGACTCAGGCCTCTCTCCTCCAAGGAAGTGCCAGGGGCTCACAGCTGTCCACACCTTAGAGAGCTTATCACAACTATCACAACTTATCACAACTATCACAACTTATCAAACTAGCCACTCCCAGAGAGCTGCATGTAGGACAATGTAACGAAGAACTGCTTGTAGTGGTCATTATCAGACTCCTACAGCAGCAGCCTCACTTAAATATCTGTTATTTCCTAAGAGGTAAAAGGGTCAATGCGATTGGGAAAGTGAGCTTGGACATGCAAAGTAATTTCATAGGGAAAACAGCACAGGTAATTAGACTTGACAATACCTTTTGGTGAGTGACTACACTGTTATCTCCTTTCCCAAGTATCGTATCTATACCCTGGTGAGTATCCCATGGGCATCTATAGACCCAGTGGCCCACATACATGCACATGTGTCTCATGGCAATGTATGTGCAGTATACACAGCTGATATGCAATATCATGCAAGAAATATTGTTCTTGGTCATAATACTACAAAACACTGCCCACGCATGTAAGTGGTGATGCACACACATAACAGAGGTTAGGAAATCTTAAATAGTTAATAACTACCATGCATTTTCTGCTTGTATTTGTAACTGCTTGTATTTTCTGCAGTTACAAAAGATGCTGGAGCCAAAAATGTTGGTTTGTTTGCTGGAATTTTCCATCAGCACTCCTCTGTCCTAATGGCTTTTTTTATTTTATTTATTTATTTGCATGTCACACCTGTGTATGATAATGCCTTTGTCAGCATCCCAAAAAAGCCTTTCAATGTAGTGGACAAATAAATAAGCCTCTGAGATCTAACTTTGCATGTTCAGATAAGCAGATGTCCTCAAAGCCTACTTCTGAGTGGTGTTGCCTGGTGTTGTTCTGTGGCACAGCAGTGAAAACTGATCTCTTCCAATATTTTTTTTAAATTTGAATTTTTCCTGCAAAGGTTTTATATTAGAAACTCATGTCCTTGGTTGCAGGCTCATCTGTTAGACAATACACCTTGATGTCATCTATCCTCAGCCAAGGTGTGGCCCAGTCATTTCCTGCCAGAACACATAATTGGGTTGGGGAGCAAAGAGCAATTGTGGGATACAAAACCAACTCTCCACAGGACTCTTTACAAAGTTTTTTCACAGTAAGAGCTGGTTATGTTCCCCTGAGCTACACAGATGTTTAAAAAGGAGGCTTGAATTTCCATGGCAACAGGCTGCATTCTGCTGACTCTGGTAGTCTGTCACTCTCCAGATCTGTTTGTCACCCCTGGTGCTCTGAGTTTCAAGGCCAACAATGTGTGATGGACAGAGATTGTAGTGGGGTTGTGTTGGGGTCAGACATCCTGGTTGAGGGAATGTACTGCAAATGCCCTGTGGGAGAGGCACAGAGGAGTTGAGATGATACTGGTGAATACTTCAGCCTGGCTCATACGTCAGTTACAACGGGATCTTCGTGGTTAAGCCATTATCTGGTTACTAGGAAGCTCAAAGGCATCATGTCACAGTGAGACTGTGACCTTGTCTAGCTCCTCTTATGTCCATTTTTTATGTACATCAGATTATTAAATCTGTGAGGCACTGTGGGGAAACTGAGGCAGCCCTAGGCAGTAGCTACTTTTACAGAAAATGCCAGTGCCAGAGCTAGGAGCAGGATCTAGAAGTTCTTGTTTCCATTGTTCCCCCACCTCATCATGAGGAACTATCACCTCTCGTGGAACTGGGAAAGTAGAAGGTAATTTCCTGAATCACTTCTTAGAAGAAAAAAAACTTTCATGTGCACGTACGCAAAAGAATAGGCAATAATAATATAGTGGAATAAAGGACAGTAGATAGGGACAAATCAGAGGGAAGGGAATTGTGTGCTCAGAGGTAAGGATGGAGTGGGCTGAGGCATTTTGTATTTCTGGGTGATTGAAGCAGCGGAGGAGGGCAGGTGCATCAACAGCAGTGTGAGGCTGAGTGTAAACCCAGAGGGAAAGGAAAAGTTCTTTTGTGGAGTTTATCCTGAGTTCAGTGTAAGCTGAAAGGCTGGCATGAAGTTTGTTTCCCATGACCCATGTATTTCCCATGATCTGCAGGAAAAACATGGGTAACAGCCTGCAGGAGAGTATTTACTTGAAAGGGCTGTGCATAGCTGGAGCCAGAACTGGGGGAGACGGCAGAGAGTCTCCTTAAGGGGCTCCTGTGATGATGTGGGAGATTTTTGCAAAGCTGTGTGGAAATGTCTTCTTTTGACATGTATACGAGCAGCCTGTTTTTCTGTTGTCGCAGAAGGCACTCCAGCACAAGCACTACATGTGGCAAGCTGGGCTGGGAGGAGGAGCTGAGGGAGAGGGATGGTGTGATGACCTATTCCATCATGTGGGAACATACTGGTATGGCTGTGCTGCAAAATGAAAGGCTGGCAGGCAGAGCATTAGCCTCAACTAAGGGAGAAAAACTATCTTTGTCCCTCTCAGGACACCACACATACTGTGAACAAGATATCCAGTGAAGATATCACTCCTGTGTGCAAATGGGAGAGGAGTGGGATGGAGAGAGCTGCATCCCCTTGGATAATTGCGTTATCCTTGGTGAACTGGCATGCAAGGAGGCTGAGCAGCTGGAGGCTAGCAGGCAGCATTTGCCTCTGCTGAGCAAATGTGTTTACCTCCAGAGCTCTCTGAGATGTTTATGGCTGAGGAAGGGTGTAAATCTCATTGGATTCAAGCCCGTGGATAATTTTTCCCTTCTTCTGTCTCCTCTCCCCATGCCCTCCTGCCCTGTATATGAGACACTGTTCACAGATTATAAATGGATGCAATGCTATGCTTAATGTGGAGAGACACCTTACAATCAGGTGAGGCACGGAGAGGGAGGTGAGGCACAGAGTGGGAGGCAGCTTGCCAATTCCTGCTCCTTCCCACTGTAGTCAGTCCCTGAGCCTCCTGTCACACTCATCTGTGGGAAGCTCATTTCTTCCATTTCCCCTTAAAATGACTTGTAGACTATAAAGCCTGGAGCAGGGCAGCTGCGTGCTCAGAATCCTAAGGTGCTGTTCCTAACGGGAGAAGGTGGCAGGATGCAGGGAGGGAGTCCATGCCACTCTAATTCCACTGCTCCAGTTTGGCTCTTGTAGCTTATGAGGCTATCAAAGCTCTCACTTAATTACAACCCTAGCAATCAATCTTTCTTCCTGTTCATTATGCTTCCAGCCAGGGTTAGCAGTATTTTTATTTTTGAGGCCTCAGGAGAATTTCCAACTCATAAGAAATCACCGCCAACCCACAGTAACTGGTATGGGTTGTGTCTGTAGGACTGCATTCCTGCCCCATGGCTGCAGGAAAGGTGTGGGGTGGTAAAGCTGGCGTCATCTGGCCTTGCAAGGTTTTGTTTGGTTTTGCAAGATGAAGGTTCCTGGGCCCAGAGGAGCAGATAGGGACCATGCATTGACTGACCATGACCAGCTGAGTTGACAGAGCCCTCGCAGTGGCAGTTAGTTGTTCCAAGGCATTACAACAGGGCTGAGCATAACTTACCGAGTCATTATGGCATTATTTCTTCATTACCCACAAAGTGCTGTTGGAGCATGGGGAGGAGCACAGGGAAGAAAGACAGAGAGGAGGAAATGGCTCATTAACTGCCCAGAGGAATCAAGCTGAACATCTCTTTTTCTCAGAAGAGGCTCTGTCAGCACCCAAAAAGGACAAGTCTATTAGTAATTGGGCTTGGCTCAGGGAACCTGTAACCTACATATACCCCTACACCTGCACCAGCTAACGCACATGCAATGCACATCTTGGATGCTCCCATAGTGCAAGAACAATCATCTTTCCTTCCAATACTGTCCACTTAAATTTAGAAACACGTGCCAAAACATGCTCTGTATCTGCAAACCAGTTCATCTGCTCCATAGGCACTGTTTGCAACCATATCCAACTCAGTTACACCTAACAATCCCACCCTCCTACCAGAAAGCAGGCACAGCAATTGTACCAAGCTTGCTCCCTATGGACAGGGAGTTGTGTCTCCCCTGTACGCATTCCTCTGTGCTCACACTGTGCATTCCAGTGCATTCTGTCCCCTCAGCTGTGAAATCTGCTTCTATGCACATGCATAGAAGTATGTTCATAAGTATGTTCTCGCCTTTCCCTTCCTTCCAATTATTCTTTTTCCTGGTTTCCATGAGTTCTGCTGGTACACACTGTGGCTCCCGCAGGTTTGCCCCCATCATGGTTCCTGGTGAAAACCAGGCCCTTGCAGCAAACACAAGTACTGGCAGAGTGTGCTGGCACCAGGGCTGGGTGACATTTCTTGAATAAGACCCCTTTCTTGGGAGCCAGGAAGCTTTGCAGCTTACATGTTATTCTGGATGAAATGTGGGAAACAAACTCCCAGTGGTCTTTCAGCTCACCCACCAGCTGCTGGACTCTGCCTGCAGTGACTTTGCAGCACTTCTTATTCCTGCTGCTCTTCCTTTTCAGACATGGATCAGGAAGCCATTAACTTGTTTACTCTATGCAGGCCCCAGCCTCACAGACATCTTGCTGGACAATATAACGACAAAAAACATTTGACAAGATTTATGGGGCTGTTGCTGCCAACTGTGGACTGTGGAAAGTAAAAAATCTCCTTTCTTAGGTAATAAAATATAAAATGGGACCCAATTTCTCTCCAGGGTAGGAATCATTATGTTTGACAATGCTGTAAAACACATGGTGCTACAGCATGGGTGTGAGAGTCAGAGTAAATGCTGCCTTTGGAAAGCTCATTCATTGCAAAGCTGGGATGTGTGAGTCATTGCAAAATAAGACAGGAAGGGTCTTGGGTGGGAGAGAGTCTCCCTTCAGCCTTTCTCTTCTCTGAAAGAACTGGAAATCCCTTTACAAGCTTTGCAAAGATTTTCTGAAACTAATTTTAAATTCATTCAACTAAATTGGAACAAGTACTACAGGTATATACAGCAAGACTGGTCAGTTCCTTTATTAAATCAGTTTAACTTAATTGGCTCACAGAATGTTTAACCTGATGAAGGACTTTCCAGTAGTTCAATTGCACCAATTAGAAATCAGGCCTTATAAACCTGAATCCTCTTTGTGCCAAAGACTCTGGGCTTTGTACAAAAACTGTCTAAAGGAGAAGGTAAGTAACAGCTCTCGAATGATGATTTTCCCCTTATGTGCCTGCCTGTTTATCCTTTGGTTTGTCTATACCAATTATTTTGCTGGTCTGTGTACACTCTGCATCTCTGGCAATGTTACCATAATGAGAGGCTAGCTACAAGATTTTAAGTTACACTGTGCTGGGGAAGACCTGTATTTCCAAAATCTATCTTAGGCAAGGGAAAGAGGAGGTGTTATGTCAGGCAGGAATAGAAGATGAAGGAGAGATGTGAGAGATGTAGCTGTAGGGCTCAATCATTCCCCTGGGTGTCACACATGGGGAAAAAGGTGTTCACACCAGAAACACAGTGCAAAGTGCATTGTCTCTTCTCCTGTGTGGTGTGCTCACAGAGCATGTGTGCTCAGCAAAGTTGTGTCAGCCCACTGGGAGAAGCAACTTTTAACTTCATGTCAACATTTGCAATTCTTAATAAAATCAGACTGCCTCAAGACTGAAAACTCTTCATTTTCCATGTTTCAGGAAATTCAGTGTAAATGGAAAAGGCAGTGAGATCACCTTAGGCCGAGACAGGGGGGACTTTTGGCTTACCTTGGCTTACCTTGTATGAGCAGAAAAGAGAATATTCCAGTGAGTGGTTCCTTTGGCTGTATTAGTGGATGCAGATATATTTACTTGATTTGGGGCACTGTAATCACTGACAACTCCCAATAGCAAAGTAATCAAATTTTGCACAATTGCTATTCTGGCTTAATGGCTTTGGTTACCACCACTAGCTGGCCAAGATTCCTTTGCTCCTCAGTAGTGCACATTATTGTTAGCTTTTTCTTTTTCCACTGGGTTCCTTCTTTGATGAGTAACTTATTTTAATGAAATACTCTTAGATTCTGCTTATCTGGTGTTGAATGTTTTGTATCCAACTAAGGCATAATTTATACCACTATTGAACATACCATATAGCCTGTAGTACATGTCCCATTATGTCCTAATAAATCTCTAGAATGTGGACTATATGGGCTTAATTTTCACACAGCCACAGCTAAGAATATACTATTCAAAAGAGATAAGCATTCCCTTGATACCTCAAATGCTGCTATTTGGGAATTCTGATCCATATGGTGATGAACTGCATCTCCCCACTACACTCTCCCTTTGCTTCTGCCCTGCTCCTTCCTCAATCTGTGCTTTGCAGATCACAGACAATTTGGTAAACATGCAACAAGACCAGTCCCCACCGGTTCTAAAACATTCTTAACATTTTCATACAGTAACTGCTGCAGAATAGGTGAGTGTATTACATAAGGCATTCACTGCCAGTCAAAGGTGGTGTGTGAATGACAAAGCAAAGAACCCTTAAAAACAAAGGAAAGAGGTGAAAAGGCCACATTGAGGGCAGTAGTTTCTTGTTTGGGAAAAAACTGGTTTTAGTGAAGAATCCTTCTTTTATTTCCCCTGGTTGTCCTTATCATCTCCCACACGGTATGTCCTTCTCTGATAAGGAACCTGCTCTGGGGTTTATTCTTTACTATGCAAGCTTGTCATGTCTGTGTTTCATGAAGTTTAATTATCTTCTGAGATTCAATGAATAATTATAAATCTCTTCAAGATGCAATCACAAGCACTTAATGGTTCATTAACAGTGGAAAATCAATTGTAATTCACCTAATCCCTCTCTCCTGACCAGCCATATGCTTGTCTCTCCTGTGCACCTTGTTATTTCTCCCTCGTTTCAACACCAGGGAATATGTTCGTCTATTTTTCTATGAATTAAGGTATAGTTTAGGGTAGGGGAAAGAATTGTGGAATGCAGGAAGTGGGAGCTTAGACAGCAATGTTAGATAAGCCTATCAATGAGCTCTGTCTCATGCTGAGGGTGCTTTGGAGATGTCAAGAGCTCCAGTGTCCTCAGTTTGGAGACACTCACCTCTGAGACTGTAGTGGCCCCCCACTGGGAATTGCCTCACTGTATACATCTTGTTTTCCTCTTGATCTGGTCTTCAATTTGAACTCAAATTACAGTTTTCTCTGTTGAAAGCCTCCTGAGATCTGTGAACCTTTGCACTATTTGAAGAGTAAGGTCTGGAAGTTTATTTTTGTTGGGACTGAAAAAGCTGGAGATGTCAGCCCTGGCATAGGGAGCTACTCAGTGCTATCTTTAACTTTCCAAACGGCAAGCAGCATGTGAATCCAGCTGCACAATCATCCTGAAGTGACCTTTCTAATTGAAATCTTTAACCTTTCTGCATAGTTATATATACAAATTTTTACTGAATGCAGAAAAGATGGTTGTTTTAAATTTTTTTTATAAAGGTTAAAAGATTGAAAAATAGAAGAGAAAGTGAGATAGGGAAAGAGGGATGGAAATTAATGCAGTTGAGTTGCAGTTTCCAGCAGCCCCAGGAGAGCTCTGCAATGAAAGTGACATTTCCATACAATTGACATTTCCCAGCTGGAGCAGTCTTCTGATTTGCAGCTGCTTGTGTGCAGAGACCATAATGAAGAGGATCATTAGTTTCTCATATTCATCAAATGGGATTTAATTTTCCCCATCCCCACATACCCCACATCTCCTTCCCAGAACTGGCACAAGCTCTGAGCTCTGCCTTTTCTTCACTTTTTGTAGGGGTGATCTTTGCCACACCTCCTGATTTTTCAGCTCTCTGTGGAGTTTAGTGGAAACAAGAACTTGCTTTTTACTGGAAAGATGGGTGGGAACAATGGCTCTTGTGATTTCAGCTTCTAGTTTTGGGAGTGAGGTTTTTTGTGGTTTTCCATTTATTTGTATGTTTACTGTTTGTATTTGTGTGTACAGCTCCTGGCAGAGCAAGGTTTTGTGGCTTTCAGGGTCTGCAGGCTCATAATCAGCTTCCAGCATCTTACACATGAATCCTTCATGGATGATACTTCCTCCTGGTCACAGGTTGCTGGGGAACAGAGCAGCTTGTCTTCCAGGCTGTAGAAATTTTTCCAAAGTGCATGTACTAAACTGGAGATGAATGCTCCATGACACTTCATTGCTTTCAATCTGCTTGATTCAATTTAGATGAGTAGAATATGCATCTTCAGCTGAATTATTCCTCTTCAATAAACATGTTGCTCCAGTAATCAATTGGCACATAATTAACAAACAATAACTATCTTATTAAATCGGAATGAAATGCAAATGCAATCTGGATTTGTTTAGATCTGCAGTGATGAGTTCTTTGCTTCCCCTTCAGCCATTGCTCCTCTTGAGCAAGAGCTGCTGCCGTGGCTGTTACCTGTTGAGGTCACTGGGCCGGCTGTTGAGCCCGAGAGCTCTAAAGTTGCTGAGGCCAGCTGGTGGAAGGGCTCGGCCATTTGAAATATGGCCTTACCCCTGTGAAGGAAAAGCCTCTCCCACAAGTCCTTGCGGTCGGAATGTTACCTTACCCCCCAGACCTGTTACACAGAAAACTACCTCTCCCAGCAGCCTGTGCGGCTGCTTCCAGGCCTGGTGCCCGGCCCCGCCCCTTCCCTCTGTTCATTGGTTCCCTTCCCTGGCCCCGCCTTTGTACCGCCCCCATGCCCTCAGATCACACACTATGGAAACGCAGCGGCCATGCGCCTCGCTCTCTTCGCCTGTTCGTTTGTGCGGAATCAGCACCTCCGTGGGCTTCTGGCAAACGGAGGGCCCTCCTGAACTCTTTGTCTCTGGTAATATATGAGCTATCCAGCTAAGGTGTGGGGTGCATGCCACCGGCACCTCTGAAGCATGGGGCAGGAAGGGGAGTGTGCTAGCAGCTAGAGTGCACCTGAATTGTCTCCCTCAAGAGATAATTTGGGGAACACAGCAGCTACCCCCAACCGCCCTATAACCCCCACAACCTTATTAATTTTATAGTTACCGGGTACAATTATTGATGTGCTGCCCTGTAGGGCAGTGTTGAACCGATGTTTCATGTGTGCCTTGAGCCTGCACAGCAAGTCACTATGGGCAATGCTGGGTCAATGCAGGCAGCAGCTGGCGGCCACATGGCACAAGTGCTTTTATTAACCCTCTTATGTTGCAGCGGCTGAGCCAGTGGCAAGGGAGGCCAAGGGGCCAAAGAGCTCTGGAGCAAGAGAAAGCCCTTTGGTGGGCCAGCTCTGAAGTTTAAGATCACACTCTGACTCAGCATGAGAAAGCAAGCCTCCTCCCTCAGGCTTTGTGGTTCTATGCAGATTTGGTCTGTCTGGTTGGCCCGTTGGCCATACGCCCCTTTTACCCCTTAAAAGGTTGTAATCCAGTAAGTTTTCCCTTTTGCTTTGCTTCATTGGTTCCTGGTCGCCCACTCCGCCCCTTCCTTCTCCCCCCTGGTTGTTGTTGTATTTCCCTGCCTTCTCTCCGCCCCTGTACCCTCAAACCATTGGTTACTGGTGCTCTACCCGCCTCCTCTCTGTACCCCTATATAAGTTTGTTACTGCCCTCACTTCTGGTTGTTTGTCCATGGATCCCTTCGTTGTGCTTCGGAACTCTATATGAGGAACCCCTCCTGACTCTTTGCCTCCGATGAAGCATGAGCTATCCAGCTTGAGTGTGAGTGTGTGCTTTTGTGCCTCCATCAGCATGGGTGTGAAAGTGTCTTGGGGTGACTTTATGATGAGTATCCCCTATTGCTGCTCTATGCCCAGAAATTAATTTTTTGCCTTTTCTGTGCCTTTAAACTGAGCCTGAGAGGGGGGAGAGAAAAAAAACCAAAAGAACTTTTCAAAACAATTGTTCAAGGGCACAGATACAGACTTCTCTGCATCCTGCTGCAGCAGCAAGAGCGGAGGAAGCACCCTTCTTGCTTTTCAGCCAGCTTTCGGCTCTTTTTCTCTGGAGGGAAACGGAGAGTTGAACTTTGTTTTCCTCGGACTTCATTTTTTTCCCTTCTTCTCTCCTGGACTGTTTCAACATCAGAACACACCAGGAGAATTTTCCACAGAGGCCCTGGACGTGGGCCCACACTGACCCAGCTCTGAGGAGGAGGAGGAGAGAGACCATACCTACAGAAGGACTCTGAAATCTTCCCAGGTTTCTCTCCACAGCGAGAGGTTTTATTATTTAGCATTATTATCCTTTTCCTGTGTGTTTGTTAAATAAATAG
>VXAD01003670.1:172497-205350 GCA_013399195.1 Dicrurus megarhynchus | reverse complement strand
AGCCTGTTTTGGGAGTTTATTAGTAATTGCACCCAGTTTGTTAGAAGAGGAGGAGACGGGGTTTCCCAGCCTTTCATCTCCTTCCCCTTTAAATTTGATCCATTATCTTTTGAGAATGTTCAGTTTCCCCTGAATGTTAAAGAGACCACCTTCCTGGTATTTTATCTGGTAAGCTTCCTCTATATGCTTTGCAGCTTGTCTAGAATGAAGGCTCAGATTTCCAGGGTGACTGATGGGACACCTGACCCAGATGTGGAAAATCCTGAGTAGTGTGGGGAATGGGAGGATATGGGCCAAACCCTGAAGGAATTCTCTGATCCAATAGCTTGGAATTTCCCCCCTGAACAAATTCAGAACACAGCTGAGGTGGGGAAATACCTGCAAGAGAAATACAATGACAATTCTAATGAGAAAGCTCATTGCAATATGTTGGGCCTTGGCATATGCCTCTCGCACACTGCTGGGTACTGAAGAGCAGCAGATAAAGGTAGAGGGGCAGGAAGATAAATCAGCAGTAACCCCAGTCACTCAGGCTGCAGCCAAACCAGAGGGAGAGCCTAAGCCATTGACAGTTGCTCCTGTCACAAGAAAAAAGCACACAACCAAAACCGATCACCCAGTGAAACATGATGATGATGCGAGGGAAGGAACCTCAAAGCCACCAACTGACTCAGGCACAGAAACCATTACTGAGTCCATGTCCATAAAGGACCTTTGTAGACTAAGAAAGGACTACACCCGATGGTCTGATGAATCCATAATAAGTTGGATGGTCCATATTTGGGATGCGGCAGGTGATGATGTAATTCTGGACGGTGCTGAAGCGAGGCATTTGGGTTCCCTGTCACATGATCAAGCTATTGACCAAGCAATAATAAAGAGGGCTGAGTCTGTCAGTCTCTGGACACGGGTCTTGAGTGGCGCGAAGGATAGATATTTGTGCGCAGATGATCTCTATATGCAGCAAACCCAGTGGAAGACCATAGAACAAGGGATCCAACGCTTGAGAGAACTAGCGGTGGTAGAGATTGTCTTCACAGATGACCCAGGATTGAGGAGTCCAGACTGGGTCAGAGTTGACGCAGTAATGTGCGAAAAGTCATATGACTTGAGCAACAAGAATATGCTTCTGCTTTAGCAATGATGAAACCGTGTGACGGTGGGAATGAGACCGTGCAGGATATGGTGACGAAGCTCCAGGCATATGCAGATGCCGTGCATGGCCCAACACATGCAAGAATCGCAGCTGTGGAAACACATATGCAGAAATTGGAAGATAAGATGGAGAAGAATCACCAGGAACTCAAGAGGGAGATTAAAGAGGGCCTTCTCCAAATCTTGGTGGTGCAGATCAGACGTAGACGTCCCCCAAAGAGAGAGAGAAGGTACAGCCCACGAAGTGAGCTGTGGTATTTCCTGTGTGATAGTGGGGAAAACATGAGGAGGTGGGATAGACAACCCACTTCTGCTCTGGCAGCATGAGTGCATGAATTGAAGGAGCGTAAGACTCAGAAAGGAAGTTCCACCAAAAAGGAAGTAGCTCCAGTTGCCCATAGCCAAACTGCTAGAAATGATGGAAGAGACGATGACATGTCCGATCTTCTTGAAGGAACTTCAAAGATGTATGCACAGGGAAAGAAGGATAACCAGGACTGAAGGTTAGCCTGCTAGCGTGCTAAGTGGCATCGCTAGAGCGATCCCTTGCCAGGGACGCTTTTGACACGGTGGCGACCTCTCCACCGACCACTGCACCGCGTTACTCTAATTCTGGAGCTTTCCTACAGGGCCGCTTCAGACAGCACAGAGATCAAGGCCAGCCCTTTCTATTCATTCCTTGCCACCAACGCTGTGTCTTCTGTCTTTGCCCGAAGCCGTGGCTATTCCCAGCCTTTGTCCCAGTCCATCTTCATGCTGAGTTGGTGCAGCTACATCACATCCCTGGACTGAAGGCTCAGCTGCTCTGTGTGTGTAACTCTGTCCTGTCAGCGCACTGTCCTTCACTGCAGCTGTCCCTGCCTGGCTGGGAGCCCTGAGGGATGGATGGATGGATGGATGGATAGATGGATGGGTGGATGGATGGGAGTAAACTAGAAATGTCAGCAACTGGCTTTGCCTTTGCCAGCAGTTGGATAATGTTATTGTCCTGTTCAGTTGTACCACGGAATAGGATGTTGAATTAGGTAACACAGATTAGAGACAGCATCTAAGTCACAGTTGTCCTTAATTGCCATGTAACGTTGATATGCAGTGATCAGTTTCAGCTGAGAAATGGTTGTATTTAGTGGTGAATGAGCTGATCTTTACCTGGTGTCACCCAGGGCGTTGAAGCAACACTTGAGGCACTTGAATTTGTTTCTGACTTGGCCAGTAATCTTCTCCAACACCTTTAGCAAGTCATTTAATCTCTCTGTACTTCCATTTTCCTGTCTGTAAATGCCTATAATGACACACATTTTCTGCTTTAAAAGCTTCAATATCCTTTGCTGAAAACAGCTGTGCAAGACTAGATGTTTTCTTTAATATCATATAGTTTAATGGCTTGCTAATAAAAAAAGACACTACAGATGAGATGATTAGATACAAGTTTGGTAAATGTTGTCAGATTGTTATTAGCAAGAGAGCCTCTGGAAAGCATTGCTTGCAGATTTTGACCATCAGGGAAAAATTCATTCCCATAAATGTACCATCCAAATCTTACTTGAGCATGGGTTACCTTTTGACCCTGCTTACACTGAGAGACTTGATGACTGACATAGAACTTAATTTAAGAGAGAAGCTGCAGATAGGAGTAGTATGCTGGTAGATAACTGTGCTTCAGTTACACAGAATAACAGGAAGAATTTGATGAGTGGTCTTCCTGTTGTCTTAAATGTGTCTAGAAAAGAAGGCTACTCCTGTAAAACTAAATTGCCTCTGAATTTCCTTTAGAGCATTCATAGAATGACAGAAATACTTAAATATCCTTTAGAGAAGAAGTGCCAAGCAAAATGGAAACTTCCGCGTTAAATTTCCAGACTAGATCTCCAGACTATTCACACTGTTTTAAATTAACTAATGGTTCAATTTTTGACCTCTTTCAGGTGCAAGGTAAGTTAGTCAAGAGAACATCTCAGGTATTTTGCTATTTCTGGCCATATCAGAAGTGGGTGTATTTTTCCATGTATGAGGGTAAAAAGAGAGATGGAGAGATGACCTTCCTTCACCATAATTTGATGACACTCTGGAGTATATCTCACCAAGGAGACCAGCCCCTGGACCCATTTCTTTATTGCTTTTTATCTGCTTTTACCATTTTTAGCATGGTGAGGTAGGTGTAACATGGTCTCACTCCCAGTGGTGACAGTTCACACCTGCTTTGCACTGTTATAACCTGGGATGTAGGAACAAGGTTGTCTTGGGGTGATTTTATGATAATACTGTATTCCCCTATTGTAATAAATAAAAATGGGAAATTCGTGCTCAAATATGTAATATCGAAATATGTACTAAAGTTAAGTTGTAACCAATATTAAAAACGAACAGAACTCTTGCCCAGGGAAAATTGTAACCTCGACTGGGGACTGATTTGCATCCCAAAAACAGAGCTACAGAGAACAACGACTCATCAAGAAAGAATTAAGCTGGCTCCTGATATTTACATTTTCAAGGAGAACTTCCTGGCAGAACTGANGAAATGGGTCCCATAGCTTTAAGCAGGGTCCAGGAGAGAGAGGGGAGAGAAGCCAGGTGAATCCTTCAGTGTCATTTGTGTTCAAGGACTCACACACACTCTCCCGCGTTCTCACCGATGCAGAGACGAGGGAGCACCTTCCTGCTTTTAGCTAGCCCGTTAGCTGAGGCAAGAAATCTTCCCATACCACCACACGAAATCCTCCGGTAACTTCTTCTTCCTCTTCCGGAAGTGTTCGGCCTCGCTGTGATGCGAGAACCAGATCATCAGACCCCGTGGATCGGCAGGGAGGCTGCGGGCACACCGCATCCCGGCCTCGGGCCTCGGGAGGGGCCGAGCCAGCTACAGAGGGAACTCTAAATCCACCAGCTTTCTCTGCAGAGAGGAGGTTTATTATCTGACATTACTCATATTTTTCCTGTGCCCTGTGCTGGCACCCTGCTTGTTAAATAAATAGTTTGTTTCACTTTCATCCAAGGAAATTCCTTTCATATTGGTGGGGGAGGGAGTGCTGAAACCTGTCTTCTGTGGAGGAGATGTCCCTTGCAGGGCATTTCCCCCTAAACGTGTCTCAAACCGAGACAAAGGTGAAAAGTTTACAAGGGCAGTGTCTGGTAGAAGTTTGCTGTACATCCTAAAAGTTGCCTGTCCTGCAGGCTCCCATCCTGCTCTTCTGTGGGGAGTGGGGGCAAGGGATGGCTTGTGTTACAGGACAGAGCTGCTGTTTGGGAATCATCTCTATTACAAAGCCATTAGATAGGTGTACCCAAAATAGCAGCAGATCAATTGATTCTTAAGTAATTAATGCATTCCCCTCCCCCTGGGCAACTCAATCTATAGCTCAGGAATTAGATAACACAGCTCAGCTCTGTTCAGCTGAGAAAACAGATATTTGTGTTCCTCATGGTGCTGCACGTACTATTGGGAGCATAATCTCTTCTACTGTAGAGACCTTCCTGTCTTGTGTTGGAATCCGTGGCAATTAACTTCTGTGTGAAATGGAGCATCTCCTTCTGTAGTTGCTGGAGAATTCTGGTTTGAGCTGTTTAAATGGATGAATCACCAGCATGCCTCCTCAAATACTGCAGCTGTATCACCTTTTCCTCTTTTGCCCGGTACTGTCATGCTCAGTGTGTTGCCTGTGCAGAGTGAGAGAACAAGAGATGCTTCAGATCACCACCAGTGCCATTGATATCACAATCAGATCCTTTGCAGTGTTAAAGCAAGTGCTTTGCAGAACTTTAAAAGGTAACAAAGGTTGGTGTATCCCTCTTTGGAGACTGATGCACAGTATCAGAAGTGGGCTTGAGCTCTGTGTGGGTTTCTGTATCTTTCAGTGGAGCATCAGGATTCTCCAAATGTGCACCCAGGAACAACTTTTCCCAGGCTGTAACACTTCTGGTATCAGAGTAAGAAAAAATAAGGTTTTCTTTCAATTTCTGATTATAAACAATCTGCTCGTGGAAGCGGTTCTGGTATGAGAACAGATGAGCAGCATAAAATAGCAGCCCTGCAATGTGGCCCAGTGGGTGGTGTGGTTCCTGGGAATTCCAGTGGTCTCTCTGCTGCAAGGGACTGTTAGATCAAAGGGAAACAAGCACATTCAAAAACTTAGTCTGAATTACTACAGCTTTCTAGTCTTCTAATATCCTGAAATACTGTTTCAAACTATCTGGGCATGCAGTGGGGATTGAGTCCTGGGCATGCACTGGACACAAAGGAACCAGATTCGTAAAATTTCTAAGGCTTAAAGGAATATTATTATTTTATTTATTATTAGCAGTCACTGCAAACACTAATTAGCAGCCTCCAAGGGGAATCTGCTAGCTGTGCATCCTGCTGGGCTTGATATCTACTGCATTAATTTTAAGTTGATGTTTTAATTAAACTGCCCCCTGATTATTTTTATTAGTTTTTAAGTAATAACTTTCCATGGAACCACTCAGATCAGCAACTAATTGGCTCCCTTCTGTTTACATAGGTCTGGCTAGCTCAGACAAATGTGGCAATGGAATAGCAGGTAGGTTTGGGAAGGCACTACACTCCCTTTCATACCCTGTGCTTCTGCTGTTTGCCTTCAGGATAATAAGTCGTGCCAGGGTGAAATGGAGATGGCTATGCTGGCAAGTGCTTCACCATTTATTCATGTGCTGTGCAGGATGAGGGTACTATATGCTCATGTTTCAGTAAGTTACTCCATCCTCTGATCACTGGCCCAATGGCAAACTATTCTGTTTCTTTGTTCATACAATTTGGACTACTTCACAGCATATAGTCAGTGGAACTCCCTGGCTGGGAGCAGGGTCAGTCCTTGGCACAGACAGTGGCATTAATAATGTATGCAGTGGCTGCTGCAAACTATACAGGTCATCACACAAGCTCAGTAGTTCAGGGCTTGCTGTGCCTTGTACTGATTAGGACTGGAAGGAGAAGATACGTATTCATAATTCCAGGCATCCCTCATCATGCTGCTGTTCTGCATCCCATGGGGCAGTATTTCCTGTGCTGGGAGAAGGCTGGTGTTCCCTGCAACCCACAACCACCTTCCAAGAGATGCTCAGTGGTCCCAGTCACACTCCTCCCCACCACTGCCTCATGCAGCTGTGTTAGGAAGAGTCTGAAGTGTGGACATGACATCTGATGCAGTGGTACAGCAAATGTGTCTTTGGTTGAAGGTGTGTGCTGGGGTTTGGGGCTGTGTGCTGTTGGATCACTGCCTGCAATACTAGGGGTGTGTGTGGGTTTGCACTCACTCAGTGTGTACATTGATGTGCTCGCATATAGACCTGTGTGCCCACCTGCAAAGGGCTGCATGTTCCTGCCAATTGGTCATTCAGCCACACTGCTGAGCACATGGGAGTTA
This sequence comes from Dicrurus megarhynchus, assembly GCA_013399195.1. Lineage (NCBI taxonomy): Eukaryota > Metazoa > Chordata > Aves > Passeriformes > Dicruridae > Dicrurus > Dicrurus megarhynchus. Next base: position 198,817 of record VXAD01003670.1, on the reverse strand, counting down.
GATTCAGAGCTCTATAGTCATGCTGTATAAATGTTCTCTGCTGAACTGCATTCCCAAAGTTCTGATCTATATATTTTATCTCATGCAGTTTGTCAGCCTGCTCTTTCCTTCTTGTTTTCCTATGTTAAAACTTCTACCACAAAACCAAAAAACACGGTGAGAAGAAAAGTGTCCCAGAGGTAGCAGGTGAATGTGTATAATCCTTCATTACTTGTCACCAATGCAAAACCATCCTGGATGCCATCAGCTCCATTTGGAGATGTGTCCTAATTAGACTTTTATTACAATGTGTATTTGAAAACAATGAGAATTACAGTGCCAGCATGTGGCTGATTCAACCTCACTATGTTAATTTGGTTAAGTCAGCAACTGGTGACTTTGACTGCCAGACAAGTGTGTGTATGTGTGTGTGTGTGTGTGTGTGTGTGTGTGTAGCCTTTGATCAGGTGCCACTGCAACTACCTGCCATCAGAGATGGACATGCTCCTGGAGCACCACACATCTCTGTTACCTTTCTTTTGAGTCAAAACTGTAGAAGTATTTTAGAAGGGACAGCCCTGGAATTACTGCCATGCTCTTTTTTCTGTGGTTTCCTGTAGCTGGAATGAGAATGAGACAGGACCAAGACCACCAATTTGTCTGTCCTCAGGCCATCAGCAAACCTTGGGGCAGTGATCACTGCTGGCCAACTAGAACTGTTACCTGAAAGAGAAAGGCTTTCCATTCATTGCTATTCCCCCTGATTCAGCTGGCATTGCTCCAAAGATCTCTGTTGCCAGAGGATGCTAAGTGGAACATATTCCTGGAGATAAGTGATTCTTCCCCCTTGAGGAATCTGCATTCAGCAATCCTCATCTACTCTTATTAATTTCCACGTCACAAGGCAAAATAAAGGCCTCATGTTCTACATTTCCAAACAGCAGAGTTTTGCCTGCCTTATAGGAGAAGCCTCGTTTTGCCATAATCACCATCTGTTTTCAAATGAATTGTCTGGAAGTCAGGCTTGGTTTTGGTTGAAAGACAAGACTTGCTGTTTTTCTATAAATCGTTTTCTCTGTGTAAAGGCAACACTGTTTCACATCATAATTGTGACAGGTTTAACTTCTACAGCTGTACTTTCATGCTTTACATCCTATATGTGTTTTTTCTAACCTGTGGTTGTTAAATCTGGAGCTCTGGAAATGGGGGAGCAGGAAAACAAAGGCCATGTGTAGCTAGTTCTTATGTGCATGGTGTCCCTGGCCTCCTCTTTTGGATGCATTGGCAGTACCACCTTTGGCAGACTCTGCCTGGCTTCCAGGCTCAGTGTGAATTAATGCAGTGGTAAACATAGATTTTAAGCTCCTTGCATGCACATCAGTGGCTGTAATTGTCAGTTTAAATTTGCTATTGGAATAGTATAAAGACCCTTGAAGGTATAAAAAAACCTGAAGTTGGAGATAAGGAGCTGGTTTATATTGACTTTAATTCCAAGACTGGAAGAAGAACATAGTTTTTTGCCATTTGAGCAAAGTCTTTATGCACCAGAAAGGAAAAGAAGGCAGAGAGAGATACAAAGATTGATGGAGGAACCAGAGAAAAGTGAGGAGGATGCATAGAAAATAGAGTGGTGAAAGGGATGGTTTCAATTCTGTATTAGCAGACATTAAGTTGCTTCTTCTAAGGGCACCTTCACAGTTCCAGGGCAGTGCACATGTGAGCACAATGGCCCTTCAGCATTTTGCTGGCACCTAAGAGGAGCTTGTGGGCCTTGTTTAACAACACACACAGATGTCTGATGAGAGAACTACCAATTTCTGCATGCAGGCAAGAAAATGAATGTGATGAGCTCTGTTCCCCCTTTGTGCATCTTCAGCAGAGCAGAGTGAGACATCTTTTTCAATGGGGTCTTTTTGTCAAGAATATGAGGAAACGTGAGGCTTTGATCTACTCAGTGCTCACCCTGGTGAGCTGTCCCTACTGATCCCAGTGCACAGAATATAGCCCAGAGCTGGCAGTTGAGAGCTAGGGTACATTGTTTTATTTCAAGTAAAACAGGACTCAAGCATAAGTTTTGCACTGAAATTACTGAACATTTTGGCACCAGATTTAATAGCATGGGTGTTTCACCTTAGCAGTCTCTCTGAAAGGCACACTTTAAGCTAACCACAGGCTCTTGGACTCTGTGCAGCAATGTCTGGCTGAAATGCTGCACACTACCCTACCCACGTTAAGATTACTGCAGGATTTTAGATCTGATAGAATCTCAAAATAGCCCAGACCATACCTTCTTTCTTTTTATCAAAATGCCACCTTATTATTCTCAAGTATCTGTGCCAGTTGATTTGAATGTGCAGTGTGAATTATATTGCAGTATCAGCTGGACCCCATGATTTCCTTCCCTCTCTCACTGTCCTTGTCTATTTTAACTCTTGCTGTGGCTGGAAGGCAGAACATGCTGAGCCTCATTTTTTTAAGACAAAAACCTCACATTTTCCCTCCTTTTCCAGGGAGGCCAACAGAACTGAATTATACTGTTCAACTTCCTTACCTTTATTTAAGACAAGCTGTGCTTATTTTCTCTGTTAATCAGTTTGAGCTACTAACACCACAATATGGAAACTATGGGACTTGGTGCCTGGACAGGAGTTGATTAATGAGTGCACTGGAACTATACACAAATGAACTTTGCCATGAACACAAACCTTCTGAGACCTTGTGTGAGTGCCAGGTATTATCTAATGCTCTGCTATCCTAGAATGATGGATGTAGAGAAGGCTCCCTGGATTTTGCTGTAATGGAGAAGTGGGTCTTTGGAGATAGTTTGTCCCTTTACAGCTTTAATGTTAGCAGAACTTATTCATTTTGGCCTGTCTGTCACACTCCTTGTAAAACTCAGCTTCACTGTTAAAATATTTTAACTGGGGAAAAAATGGAGAAAGGAAAAGATTTTCTTGGTTACATAATTTTCTCCTTAAACAATCAAACCATTTTCCAGCTGGCAGGATTTTTGGGGCTACTTAATCTGGAGCTATCTTAATCTCTAAAAATGCCGCTTCCTGGGAGCTGTTTTGCTGTAATACCTAAAGTTTATAGAATCAGTGCAGCCAGTCTGGGACCCTCAGAGAATCATATCACCCCAGTTCCTTCAGCTGAGAAAAGCAGCTTGTTTCTTTTTGTGACATTCTTCCACTCTTTCAGCTTCGCTTGATTACTGTTTCCTTTAAATTATCTCCTTAAAATTCTTACAGCCAATCTCCCACACCTCCTTGCTGACACATCTATCTTATGCTGCTCTTCTCCTCCTTCATAAAAATTCAAACAGAGCATGTGGAGTACTTCACACTTTGTTTGCTAATAAAGACCATGGAGGGATGTTAAATGAATAGAAACCTTACAAGAAGATGGGTTGAAAAACATTATACAGTCATATCCTTTCTTTGATTCATAAGCTCAGCTCCCAGTCTGGCAATGGTTTAAAGCTTGATGTTCCTAAGAAACACAGGAATTAGAGCTAGAAATAGAAGGCCCTGTGGTTTGATGGTGAAGTGGGCACCAACACTGCCACCAGCTCAGCTTCAAACCATGCAGTGTCTTTCTGTGTTTTTATTTTTCTGTGTGTTAAAAAACAATGTCATATTGCTTTTTACTTCCTTCTCTCATGGTAATCCCATCTCTCAAGTATTTGTGGTATTTTATTCAGTGCACTTAGTAAAGCTGTAGCATGCAGACCTGTTTTAGAAGTTGAACTACAGTGGAGATGATTGGGTAATGTCTTGCTGGTTTTTTATCTTTTATTTAGGACTCCAGAGTGAAGCATCTGCTATTTTCTCTGCCATGCTCTTGTCTCTTCATTCAGTTTATTAATTAAATATTTCTTTCTTTGCTTTGCTATTCCAGATTTTTAGTTGTCTCTCACATATAGAGGAACTGAGAGAAATATTTAATTAATTGCCTCCTGCATGTGCTGTTTCTTGAGGAATTCCTTCTGAACGTGCCAGGCTGCTTTGGTCCTTTGTTGAGTAGCCATTTCTGAGGAGTTTTATATTTATTCAATGAGCCAAAGGCAATTATTTATTCAACTGGAAGAAAAAAAAATAATAAGCAGCTGGGAAGCTTTATTTTTGCTTGTTTTTTTTTTTTTTTGTCTCAAATCTGCAGTTGTTAAAACCTGCTGTATGAGTATTTAACAATCATTTTTTCCCTCATGCGTGCCTATTTATGAGAGGAAAAATAGACATTGATTGCATGGTGTAGCTGATTAGTTAAACAAATGCTCTGCAAGCCTCAGCCGTACTGAAGCTTTCCATACTGACCCCGTATACTGTTTCTCTGCACATAACACATATCAGAGTGGTCTATATTCTCGGTTGCCATAAATTGGCATAGCAAGTGCTGCTGATTTATGCCACCTAAAGATGTATTTACCCCACTAATAATGATGGATCTTGTCAAAACTCCTGATGCTAGTAGCAGAGCAGATTGTAATGAGAACAAGATGGGCTGGGATCAATAGCATTTTGATTCCCTTAGGTCTACAGTCCTCTAGCAAGCACATTTTTTCCATTATTCTTTCAGAACTGTGGCCAACAGCCAGAGTGTTTCCACGTGCTGCACTGAGCTCTCTGAGGTATTAAGCTGTGTCTCCTGGTTACTGACAATGGCATGTGAGTCTCTAATGGGACTGTACAAACTCACTACAGGCATGAAAAAATGTAGAAAAGACTCCCTGAATACATTTTCCTAATTCAGAAATGCAGTAGAGTCAGAAGCAACAACAGAAAACAGATTCTGCCCAGTCCTAACAAAGTTTTGCCTTTCCTATATCCCTGGGGATGCAGTATTCTCATTATCCCCAAAGTGATGGTAGCAGGCACAGCGTGACTGGGTGAGGGGCGTACTCGTGTGTTTTTACAGTGGAGACAAATATGGAGCGAGCAGGTGGGGGAGATGCAATACTGCCATCCTCAACTGCTGCAGTTTGTAGACACATCTTTAAAAGATATTCCAAAGACACAATTAGGGATGTAATTAGATAATCCTGTCAAGAACATCCTGGTAGCCAAGTATATTGCATGCAAGGAGCTGAAGAAGTATATGAAGAAGCATATGAAGAATATGCTTCTATCCGTGGCAGGGACCGGGCCTGAAAACCATCTGTTCTCCTTTCTACCATTGAAACAATTTGTAAAGTTCAATTCCATAAAAATCCAAGCAGAACTAAACTAAGGAGAATCATGTTGATGAAAGGGCTCTTAATACAAAGGACTTTGGGCAGGATCAAGGACTTGGCAAATCTGAAGTCTTGGATTGCCATTATATCACAGTGAACCTGGCGCTTGCATCTTTCATTTAGCTTTCCTAGGTAACAACAGCAGGTGGGAGGCAATGGGGGTGCAGCCACAGGAAAGTGCAATTGGATGGATGTAAGCCCAAGTAAGCCGTACACACCCAGGACACCTGGGAAGCTCGTGCAGCCCAGACTGAAATTTGTGCTTCTGTTGTGACTCTGAGGTTGCTTGAAGCTGCCTGAGGTACTCACGCTACAGGCAGACTCCAGCTGCATGGCAGGTGAAGGTAACAGGATAAATCAGTTGCTAGTACTAACTTTTACAAGATAAGGGAATGTGGAATCCCGCAATGATCACATCAGTTGGAATAATGTCAAGGCATAGGCAGGACTATTTCAGTTTTCTGGGTTGCTTTTTCATCAGGGGACCTGAACACTCTGAATTTGATGTAGTAACTTGACAATGTTAAATGTCATTAATGACTGATGTAAGGGAACTTGCAAATGACCATGTAGTTATGCAGTGTTTGCAGCATAAATACCAATTAACATTGTAGCTGTACCTGTTTGTACTTAGTAGATTCTATTAGGGAATCCCACAGAGTAGGAAGGAGTGTCAAATGATCTAAGACAGGAGAAAATGGTGATAATATTAAACTGATAAGGAAAATCTTGGTCTTCCCTATGATACATCTCCTAAAGCAATAGAGATGCTCAAGAGTCACAAGCAGAAACCTGAAAAACAATATGTATGTGTCTATGCATCCATCCATCTGTCCCTACCAAATTACGCAAGATTAAGGAATTACTATGGCAGTTCCTCAAGGAATTTTCCTTATGCTTTAGCCACAGATGCTGCATTTTTGGATGGAGAGGCTTGGGACTCTGGATTTCACTCTATGATTTATATAGAAATTGCCTGTAGAATGCAGCAAATGCATTTATTTCAGCAGGAATCTGGAATGTCCTCCAGTGCAAAGATACTTCTGGACTTTCTCCAGAGCCCCCAGTAAAGGCTGGTGAGTCTGTCACAGTTACAAGCCACTGTGCTCTAGGAGCACCAAAATTATACACCAGCTCATCAACTTTAGCAGAATTTTCTCTGTCTGATGTATTTGTCATCTACTGGATTTTTGTCACTCTCATGAAAAGAGAGAGGGTAGCCAGTTAGCCAGGGCTGATTTGCACAAGGAAGCTTGGGAAGAAAAGTTTATATTTCACTGTAGACAGAAATTACTGATGCTGTTTCTTTCCCCTTCCCTTGGCTATAAATGAGACCTGGAGAGAGGGACCGAGAGAACAAAGAAAAAGAATTGCTAAAATGCTGTACTGATCTTTGTTCAATAAGCCTATTTCTAATGAGGAACTACAGCAGCAGCAGGTGCATGGTGGATGTGCTGCTGGAGGGTTCTCATTGTAATGGTGAGAAATGGCATTTTAATAATATTTGCATCAGCATGAATGTGAAGTAATCCCAGTGAAATTGTGGTGTTTATCCTGGATTTGTACTAGTATCAAAGAAAGCAAAATCCGTCTGATTTATGTCAAGAACCTTCTTCACTCTAATGACTGAAACAGCCCTGTATTGCAGCTTCCCTTTCTGCAGGCTTAAAGATGCTCATCTTTTCTTTAGAACAAAGTTTGGGGTTTTAATTTCTTGGCCCAATGGTAAACACTCTCTCCTTCCCATCAAGAGATGGTGTCCACTTTCCTGATTGGAATTCCTGATTTTATGTTCAGTCTTAGCATATGTAGGAGTAACTCCACCACAAGTGCTGTAGGCAACATCTTTTATACCTGGCCTCATATCCCTATTTCCTGCCGGGGTCGGAAAGGCACTTGTATTTGAAAGAAAGAAGTTGTAAAATGAATAAACAAGTAGAATTGTGGAGAAGAGGGTTGGAATTTGTATGGAAGAAGCAGAAAGAAGGAGAGAGGAGAAATGCAGTGGAAAATTGAAGTGGTGGGATGGGGCATTAGGTGATGCAGGTGGGCATTCCTTCCAAATCACATCAGAAAAGGCCCTGTCCCAGAACTCCCACCTCAGGGACTGTTGCATTAAAAATATGTCTGGCTAATCATTCTCAAGTGAATACTGTCAGCAAAAGGCGTGTTGTGGGATAAAGTCAAAAGACCTAGATCAATAGATGTGAATATCAAATGCACATAAGAGATGGAAAAATGCTTTAAATTGTGGGACTAGGACATGAGCATGGGAGAGCAGTACAAGAGAGAGAAGCACAGGAAGCACTGTGCTCTCTCAGTGTGTCAGTCCCAGATGACAGTTGTCAAGGCAGGTGACAGCCTGATAGATTGTTACCTGCACTGACACACAAATGAGCTCTGCTTATTATGTGAGATTTTGATTTAATGATGTGCTGCTTTTATCCTGTTTTCCAGAATCAGAGCGAGCTGGTCTAGATTCTGATCTCTGTTAGATGCTGTTAGTGGTTTCCACTGAAATCGAAATGCCTCTTGCATGTCATCAGAAGCATAATTTGGCGCTAACTCCACTGGTCTCACTGAAGCTGCTCCTCTCTGACTGGAGCTGGAAGGATTCTGTAGGCACAAATGCATGCAAGACCAGGGAATGTTCACAGAACCTGCGGATGGCACTCATGTGGCCTTAAGTTAGTGCAATGTAACAGTTTAGAGAATCCATTAATTTTTCTTCTCTCCTTTGTTTTTTCTCCTCCATGGAGTTGAGGAGAGGTTTAACTGCAATGCTGACCACTAATCCAGAATACATTATCTACACCTCTGCTTTGTGAAACCATTCAGTTTTGCACAAGGATTAAAAAAATCTCCCTGCCAAAACATGCCTGTTAACTCAGCGTGTCAGCTGACAGGCAAGAGAGAAGAGCCTTGGGAATGTCTCTGTCATTGCCAGACAGGCCAGGCAGTGAGACACTTCCTGTCCCCAGCAATTTCTGGAGCAGATCATAGGGACATCAGTGTCATGTTGATCTTGTGTCTTTTTCCCTGCCAGAGAAATTATAGCAAAGGAGGGTCTGGTGATTGTTTAGTTCTGTCCTAGTTAGGAAGGGAGTGGAGCAACACTTCATTCTTGTTTCATTATTTTAAGTTTGCTCAGCTCATTGTTCCAGTATGGGTTTTTTTGTGTGTGAATTTAGCCCTCTAGAAGTATCAGCAAATATTTCAGCACACCTGCAGAATCAATTCACAATGAATAGCGCCGTATCTAGGTCTTGGCTCTGTCCTGGGAAGACATTCTGTAGCATGAAGGATTTAAGGTTTATACCTCGCCCATTCCCCATTTAGCAAGCATCTCCAGGTACTATCTGCAGCTGTGATTCCACAAGCATTGTAAAAGATTGGTACATTCCTGGTTCTTCTGGCAGGACAAATTTTATTTTTGCTCTCTGTTACAGATGGCTGCATTGCAGTTGGATTAGCCCATGCCTGAAGCTCAGACTTTAAGCCAGTTTACGCTTTTATGGCAGCTTACACACTGCCCAGGGGACAACAAGCAATACCTGATCCAGCATAAAGTCAGAGCAGGACAGATACATAGTGTACACATTCCTCGGGAAGTTTTGTCCAGGACTGTTGTCCCAGCTGGGATAATACAGAATTTGAACAGAAGGGACATTGTGGAAGATACCTGGAAAGGGAGAACGAGACTGACTAAGTTGAAAAAAGGCAGAAAGAACTATAGACAAAAAAGTAAGTGGGACCTAATCCTGTACTTTATTGAATTCTCTTTAAGAAGCAATGACGGCCCTGAGTGACAGCAGTATTTATATCACATTTTATTATTTTCACTCCACAGTTACAGACAGAATTAGGATGGAGGCCGGAAATGCTCAGTACCATACTGGACCTGACTGTTGGTGTAAGGGCACAGCTCAAGGTCTGTGAAGAGTCGGGATCTGCAGACAGGCAGGAAATCTATTCTACCATTTATCAGTCCTGTTCCATGACCTCTTACCAAACAGCAGCAAAATCCCTTCCTATCTCCAAAGAGCAGAAAGCCATTTTACAGAAGTGGAAACAGAGACAGGGAGAGAGGAAGGCTCTGTGTTCCAAATGAGGCTATCCATTTTGGATTACTGTGTTTCCTCCTAAAACATGCACCAGGTTTCTGTGAGATCCTGAATATTGCCAGAAGAAAGCCAGAAACACAACCCAGGAGACCAGATTGCCTGAACAGGGGTGCAGTGTCCTACATCAAAGCAGCTGAAGATATGATCCTTCCATTGAAGGCAGAGAGCAATCTGCAGCTGGAGTGCCAGCTGAAATAGTTGATGGAAGAAAATATTCACCTAATCTTTAGTTATTTAGAACCAGAGTTAATTTTGCAGTTCCTCTGGCAGGTTTTTGGTCATTAGGGCACTGGCAATGAGTCTTTTCCAGCAATGCAGCTATTGATCGGTCTCTGAAGGCTGATGTCACTGGGAGGTTGGAGATAGCTGTGTCTCAGAAACTGAGCAAGGCAAAATTTAGCCATGCTCTTAAACTTTTCTTTCTCTCTTCACCTTTGTCTCAGAGAGATGATAAAAAAAAAAGACATATAAACTCAAAAAGAAAGAATAATGGCTTCATCCTGCTGAGGGACTATATTTAAAGATTTTGGCTAGTTTTCATCCTAAGTGCTGCTGACTTGAGGAAATTCTTTTGATCATCTAAGCCTTGGCTAGAGTAAATTGCAAAATCCCTTTAGATTCCTTGGGATTTACAGCAGATGCTGAATGAAAGATTTATCTGTGGCTCACAGGCCTCCACGGCCATTCAAAGCTCTGCTCTCCCTAGAGGTGAAGGGCAGCATCAGAGGAATCATCTTTAGGGATAATTTCTAATGAAAGGAAGTCTTGAACAGGGACAGCACTTCTTGGGGAGAGAACGTCTTCCCTAGAGGGTCAGGGTAGCTGTGTATAGGAAAAAGGAATTAAGTATAGGCAACGCTCTGCAAGATTTTTTTGCATTACTTTTTTTTTCTCCTCCTGTCCACACTTTTGACATCACACAAAGGGTTGGGAGTAGTGGGAATAGCTTATATGTTATTAATACTTGTAACAAGTGGCCAGGCTAACACAGCTTTACGAAGTCAGCTCCGTTTCATTCCCTCTTTCCACTTTCTGTGCCCTGACTTTTCTGTTCTGTTTGTCTGAAATGAACAGACATGAAGTGAAACTACTGACAGCCTCTCCCTGTTTCAAGCTCAAAACCTAGAGGGAGAGTAGAGCGTTACTGTGTTTGGCTTGCAATTTGTGGCTCCACTGTAGTGCAGCCTTTCCCTTTCAAGTGCTAGCATGCCCAGAATCCTTCTCTCCCATTCCAAACCTAACAGGCATTCACCACCACCCTGCTTTCCTCCTCTCGCTATCCCTATACTTTGTAAAACTCTTCTTCTACAAGCTCCAATCTTCCAGATGTTGAATTTCCCCTGGGAATTCCAGCAGTGTACAAGACGTCACACAGGGAGCCCAGATGTGGTAAGTGAACTAACAGTTATATGCTTTCTCACTCATTCCCAGAGGAACCCAGCAGGATCCTTGCTTAGCCTCCAGGGAATAAGCAAACAGGCTATGAGGAGAAAAGGACAGTGGCATTCAATTTGATGAGGCTTTTCCCCCTGGGACGCAGCTGTAGCTTGCGTTGCAATGGTAAGGTAGACACACAACATCCTCGACCTCCCCTGAAATGACATATTAGAGTGTTGCTGCTGTTGAGGCTTCTGCTGGTGAAGGAGGCAGGAGCTATGCCTGGAGTCAGCCAGCAGTGGGAAGCCACCACACACTGGGATCGCAGGAAGAATACCCACTAAGCGTGTCTCCTTCTAATCTTTGCTGGTTGAGAAATTGTTCTGGCTCTAAAAGCTTCCAACTGGTACAGCTCATTCTTCCTGCTTAGCTCAATGTGTTTTCAAACACAAGCCTGAAACTTAGCAGATGGTAATTACACTTTGACATTAATATTTAAACCACAAACACAGTTAGCACACTAATACCATCCCCAAAGGCTACTGCTCATTTAAGTTTCATCCTTATGAGACTTAATTATTGTCAGGGATGAATCCTAAAAGGCAAGAAATATTACAGCTCAAAGACTAAACATTCCCTTGATTATTAGAGCTACAGGATTTGGGCACAGAGTATGCAAAGGGCCTTGGCTGTGGTGGTAACATTAATACTACTACTAAAATCCACTGAGTTTTTAAATCCTAATTTTAAATAGCTACTGAGATTTATTTGCAATTACAATTATACAGACATCTCAGTGTTTAGTTAGTTTAGCCAAAGAATAACTTCACAAAACTGAGCTGTCATTACCTGTTGTACAGATGGAGACATAGCAATGTTTTGAGGGCCTGACCCAAGGCAGCATTAGGGCTCCTTAGTCTGAGGTGGTGGGAGTAGCAAGTATCTGATGCTTCAAGCCTGTTGCTTAACTATTCTTCAGGCTATTTCTGCAAACTGACCTCTTTATAGACTTTTTATAAGAAAGAACCCTGGGATCACACATTTTCAAATCAATTTGTGCAGGTGCAGTGAAGATATGAAGAGCCAGGCATTTCAGATGTTTTGTGGCATTCTGAAACACGCTTTGTTGTGTACAACACAATAGAAGAATCTGTTACAGAAACACTAATAATAAAGTTAGATTTTCTGCTGGTGTAACTCCAGAAGCATCAAGAAACTGAGCTGTGAAGGGAGTTTAGCTAAACACCACTGGTTTTGATGCTCAGTCAAAAAACCGAGTCTGTTCAATTACCCTCCTGTCTGAGATAACAGCTGCACCCTGTGGGAGAGAACAGTGAGCTGGAGCAGGGAGGAAAAATTCTTTATGTGTCCCTACATTGACAGGAATCCCTGGCAGATACCACCTAACAGTGCATGCCAACTGTTCTGGAGGAGCCAGGCTGCTGTTGTCAGGGTCATCACAGGGATATGAACTCAACTAAGTTGTGCCCTGAAGGTCAGAGAGTGTCAGAGGACTTTCTCGATCAACAGTCAGGATTTCTTGTCCTTTGGCAGGCTTCAGATGAAGACCAAAATCAGAGCCAAATCAGATGCAGATTAGAGGTTGCAATAAAGACACTGTCCTGCTGCATTAAAGGAGTCACTGTGATTAGACTGGTTCATTGTGGTTAGACTGGTTCATGGCTGGAGTGTATGAGGATCAGGCCACATGTACAGAGGTGACTCTCCTTCAGTTCTCCTCCAGCCGCACTTTGCTGAGGATCTTCCCATTTTTGTTTTGAGTGGAAACAGATAATTAGCTAGAATCACCAATTCCACCTGGCTTAACAACAGCTGTTGCAAAATGGCTTTCTTCCAGTCTTCTCAAACAAAATCATGGATTTACAAAGGTCTGATGAGAACTGAAGCCAGGTTTAAATTTGCCACTTTCTGTTTGGAATTGGAACTTGGACAATGTTGTACTGGACCCAAGCTTACTCCAAAATTTTACAAATCTTTTCAAGCCTCTGGCTCAGCCTGGGGTGAATTTCAAATCTGATGCTCTAAGTATGTGAGCTCCTATTTCAAGATGTCATTATTGACATTTTGCATTGTTCAGATAAAAATCATAGCCAGAAAGGTGAATTTTGTTTTTCCTTCTGCCCCCCTCCCCCTTTTTTCTCCGTTTCTGTGCTGTGCTGGCTACTTAGTAATGATGTCATATGTGGTAGGAAACCCAGACCTCATGGAAGGAAAGAAATTTTTTGACATGCATCTTTAGATTAATTACTAGTTTCTTTAATGTCTCAGAGCCTTTAACAAAGGGTGGTGCAGACTCTACCACTTGTGTCCAAGGAAAGGCAAGTCTGCTGCCATCTACTCCCTCAGCCTAAAACTAATGAATGCATTAACTTCAGAGGGAGGTTCATAAACTTTCACTGCCTAAATATGCTATGCTTGATGTTTAAAGAGTAGCCTCCAGAGACTGCTTTAGCCAACTGTGCTCCATTTCATTTAGAAAAATCCATGAGAATGTTTCCATTATTCACAAAAAGGTGTCATTTTTCCAGGGGTGATGGCTGAGGTATAGTAGATTAAATCCATCATTTACATTGCACAGGAAGGAGGGCTGGTAAGCTCACTCTGACCACTCTGGCAGATGATTTAAAAAATAAATACAGGCACAGTGGATGTGAAGTCTGTGTTGCCCTGCACAAATGTGATGTGTGTAGGATGATGGCGCACCAGTGGCTATTTGCATATTGGTGTAAATGATGACCCAAGGAGCAGTGAAGCAGGGATGGTGTAAAAGACTCACACAAGTGAGTACCAGAAGCAGGACTAGAGGTCAAAGGTCCTCCATACTGCCACTGCACTGCATTGATTTCACCACACCCTTCTAGTCAAATTAGATTTGTCCTCCCTTTGAGTGTCTAACTGCTCTCTACTTAATATGCAGGTGCAGTGTTTTAAATGAGAAGCCTTGACTTGTGGAAAGAGGCACTGACATTCAATCTATATTTATATTCACAGGTGAACAGCCCATAGACTCAGATACACACTGCCAGAGTCACTGAGGGCCCCACAGAGGCTGACACTGAGAGCCTGAATGATTGGTGTGTTTACCCCATAAATTCATGGTTTAAATGCAGATTCATACAGAGCTGACTCTGTTACTTTGACTTTAGCCCATGTAGTCTGGCTGGTGGAGAGGTGAGGTGCTCACTGCTGTGTCTGTGTTGGATGTCCAACTGGCTTTGCCTTGTGTCCCAGTTGAATACTGACCTGAACCATTTTGTGTACATTTTTTCTCATTTTAAAACACCAAGCCTCACAATTTTCTAAGTAGATCTTTGGGGCTGTAGCCTTGTGACTCTCATTAAAGAGAACAGCATTCACATACTACATTCTTATGAGCACATCTGTCCCAAAGCAGCTATCAGGAACCATTCTGCTTTTTGGCTGTTGCCAATCAGGGAAGAGTGGGGAGTTTTCCTGTTGTGTTGTCTGGTGAAATGTTATGTTGTATAAAGTTGTTGAGCACCTGCTTCTTCACACAGGGAGAAGGTTGAAACTGCTCCCTGGTGCCCTATCAGTGCTGCCAAAAAGATAAGGAAGGAATTGGGGTCAGATGGTTAATTGCTAAAATGAGAAATACGCTAAGTGCTCATACTTCTTAGCAGTGGAGCTTTATGCACAGTGCGTGGAATGAAATTAAAAAGTGAGAGAAAGTGAGGCTCTGCTGTTGCTGTTGCTGGAGCTGGTGTGGTTGTAGAGGGTGTGATACCAAGCCCTAATGCAAAGAACTGCACAGCAGAGGCAAGTTGCCCTGCACAATCTTTATTATCTGTAATACACAACTTTCTGAGCATGGTCTACTGGCCCATTATTTGTCAACCGTGTGTCAACAGATATCTGAGTAGCATTTTGGTAATATCTGGGATGGTACTGACCCAATGGTGGCTGGTGCAGGAGTCTTGATAATGACACAGCCTATAAAAATGAAAATTATACAGAATGGTTTTAAAGCTTGGTTTGTAAGAGACATGGCATATTTCTGAGGGGCAGAGGTTAGTTTTTTCCCTCAGATGGGGGTGCCTAGTGCTTTAAAGAAAACTGAGCATTTTCCAAGACTCACTTCTGTACATTGGTGAGAGGTGCCCTGGGAATACTGATGATCAGACTAGCTCAACAAAGGGCCCGGTTCTATCGTAGCACCTGACTCCATTTGAGCAGTGAGATTTGTTGTGACATAAAATCCTATTGATGATTCTGAGAGACACTTGTCAAGAGGTAATAAAGTGGAAGAGCATTCATCTGCAATTACCTTAGATGCTTTTAGTAATGAAAGAATGAATTTCGCATGCAAGTGAAGCTACGCAGAGATTAATTTGGCCTACAGCTATATATTTTTGTCAGTTCTCTGTACATTTTTCTCTTCAAAGTCTATTTTTCTGCTCACTATTTGCAAAGAGAGATTGAGCATGACACAGAATAAGCATGGTAGCCTGACATGGCCTGTTTATCCTTTCATTTCAAAAGCACACCAGATAGATCTATCTCATCCTCCTTCTGTAATTTCCTCCTTTTCTTGCTTTTTTCCATCTTCTTGAAAATTGTAATAGCAAAATTGAATGGGAGCTGAGATCTTCTTGGCAAAATTGTAGCCCAGGAGTAAGCTTTCTGTGCAAAGACTTGAAAAAGAAAACCTCAAAGGGAAGGAAACAGGGAGTTAAGATGGAAGTGCTGATATGACCTTAACTCGAGTGTCATCCACAGCAATGCTTTAATTTATTCAATCAATTGCAGGGCCCTTAGGCTGGGAAAGGATAACTCTGGGATATTAAATCTGTCCCTCTCTCCAATCTGTCACTGGTGTGTCAGAATACATTGATTCTTCTAGTCCTGCTTTTATTAACTGTCTCCTCAACGCGGCCTCTCAATCTATCACACACTAACCTGCAATTGCTTGCTGAGTGCAAGACCCCTGGAAAACCTCTGGATTCTCTGCTGACCCCATATTTTATCACTGTCGGTGCAGATGTAATGACCTGCTATTACTGTATGTCATTCATCCCCACCTACCTGGGGATTGCCATGGAAGACTAGACTGGAATCCTGTTTTGTCTTCTGCGCTCTCACAGCCTATGTGCATCACAAAAGATGTACCATACCTGTGCTGGAAATCCTGTGGCATGGTAAAGGGTGGCCTGAGGGATCCAGATCCTCCCAGATCCCCATTGATGGCTGGTTTAACTGCACTTGCCATTCCTGCAGATAGCATTTCCATTTCTAGCTTGAAGCTGCATCGGGCCCTGGGGCAATCTCTGTCAGGCAAGTGGTTGCCCAGGGCAGAAGGAGGTTTCATAGTTGCTCACTGTGCAAATAGCTTGGAGCTGAAGGGACAGCATTTCCCAGTTGGACTGAAGTGTCAAAGCACCTAAAGGCTGGTCTGACTGTCTCTAAACTAACTCCAGGCTTAACAATATTATAAAAAGGGCTAAACTCATCCCCCCTATAGTATGGATTCAATTCCTTTTTAAAGGCTAAGGCTACTTGTAAGCATCCTGTGGATCCAATTCTATTAGTAGTTGATGTCACAAATTTTGTGGATGTCTACCTTGGTGGCCAAAGCTGGCATACATTTATGGCTCTGCACAGCCTTGCCTCAGTGATTACTGACCCCCAATAGCACAGTGAAGCACACAGATATGAACATTAAAGCTGGAAGCACGATTTTGATCACCCACTCTGGCCTTCTGCCTTACCCAAGCTCAAGACTCTAAGCCAGGCTGCCTGTCTCGTCAGTTTGGACTGACTTACTAATTTTGGTTTTAGAAACTCTCAGAGCTGGAAAATCTGTGTCTTTTGTACTGGTTGAAATGAGTCTGATTAATCAGAGAAATAAATTGCCCGGGAGCTCAGCAGAATGTGGGAGTTCCACGCGCTGCACACCCCTAGTCACAGCATGAGTGAGAGGCTGAGAAAATCCTGCCTAAAACCCATTGCCACAATCCTTCATCTGGCTCTCATATCCCTGCAAGATTTGGAGAGAGGTTGTTTAAGGTTCCCATCATTGCCTTCCCAGCTGCAGCATCCAAATCCACTTGCAGCTTTGAAAATGTCAGCCTTTTGACTATATCCTGATTACATTATCCACAGTCCCAGAGTGCTTTAGAGACTTTCCTAGTATTTCAACCACTGCAAAGCTGGGCACTGGTAGGGGGTGGCTTTGAAAACCAATTAATTTTTACCTTTATCGAGAAGCCTCTGTTGTAAAGAGAGGTACATTTCCCTTCTGTATGCTGAGTAATCAAGACACCTCTCTTTCTTGATTTATTTGCCCATAAAATTCCAGGTGGTTTTGGCACTGTTTCTTTCCCTTGTAGCATGAGCAAATATTGAGCAGCAAATCCTCACCTTAATTTCATTAATTATCTGCTAGAGCTGGAAGCCTCTGAAATAATGTCTGATTTTAATAGAGATCTCAAAAGCAAAATAAGCTCCCAGTCTCTCCACTCCTTTCAAAACTCTTTGTCTCCTTTTTCTTTGAATCTGGTTTTAATTCACCTTCACCTTCCAAAGACTTTTGGGCTTCTTTGTTCTCATCTGAGATGGAGAAGAATAGGTAATTGTGTTTCATTACCATGTGCAATACATTTGCAGTAAGTTTCTCACTCCCACAAATAAACAATGAAATAAAGTCCCTAATTCATCCAAGTGATTTTTCTTTTTAGTGCCTGCATGCATAGTTACTCACTGTGTCTCTCAGGTTCGAAAGGAAGAAACAATCTTGCTGTTCTGTAGATATCCCAGCAGGAATAATACAGAGTGAGGAAAGGAAGTGGAAAAGAAACAACTGACGAAGGTCTAAAATGATCCTATTCAGGATGCAGACTCCTGTTAACTGAAGTTCTGGCCAGGGACCCTAAAACAGCTGAAAAATCAAGATTTCTTTTTTCCTAGAGGGGTCTCTGTAGCCTGGGATTCTTCTGAAGCTGAATCTCACTTTGATAAACTGGGCTAGCCCTGATGTGTTCTGCTAACCCTTACTTCCCTCCTGCTGCTGCAGCAGCACAGGAGCTGAGAAGAAATTGTCAAAATAAAAAGGGTCCCAATTGTTTCATTAAAAATTAAATATTCATGGCCTGGAGGATGGTGCTGAGTGTCCAGATCTCCTCTAGCTTACTGACAGAAACACCCACATACCCAACTAACAGGCACAGAGTTGAGCTGGGGTTTCTGCTGCTTTATTCCCCAGGCTGAGGAACAGTGCTCTGTATTTACAGGCATCTTTTGGGTATAGGAGGCTGTTCAAGGCGCTGCCAGGTTTCCAGATATGGAAGTTGCTGGCTATCATAGCAAATCAATCCCTTGCACATAAAATATCACTATGAACAGGGAACACATTTCTCATCTAGTCACTTGTTCTTCTGGGACAAGCTGGCTGATCAGAAGTTCCAGGAAAATTAAATACATCTTGCAGAGGATAGATCGATGTGTTCTTTTATGGGGAAGAGCAGAGTGTGGACTGTGTGCAGGTGTAAAGGGCTGACAACTGCTATCAAATGCTTTCCAAATCCTATTAAAAGAAGAGTTTGTGGGGAAGGCTCTGTGGGAAGAGGGATGAGGGAACCAGAGAAAGGGAGGAAAGTAGGTTTCATTGAGCAAATTTTCTTGTTATCACTCCTCAGAGCAGTGTGTGATATATATGAAGATGTCATAGTGTTTTAGTGAATTTTAAGTGGGAAGAATTGTTTTTGTAGGAAATATTTTAAGACAAGATTTCAGTCACTCTGAACATGGAGAGCACAACCATTTCCAGACCACTTGTAACCAGTTAAATATGCAGAGGAAGGAAAGTCAGTGGAACTGGAAGAACTCAATTTAACATGCCATGGAAAAATCACTTAGAAGACCCCCCAGAACAATTAGGCGATGTCTTTCATCTTCATTCCTAAATATATTTGTTGGCTTGACTTTTTTATCTGAATTTAATTTTCCATACATTTAAAAGGGGGTATTAGCAGAGAGCCTTTGGAGACTAAAGGGCTGACAGCACTGGGTGCACAAACAGGTGAGTAGGTAGTGTTAACTAGATGGGTAGATAAATAGAGACAAGCAGCCAGGCAAACAAATCACTCTGTGCTGCCTGGTTTGCTTCTATAGCTTATCTGAGACTCATTGTGGCAAGTAATTTTTTGATTTCTGCTCTATTTGGGAAATGAGCCTGTGGTTTGGGACCAAGACATCATCACACTGACATTTAAAGGTGGCAGTGAAACTGGGTATTTGCCTGTTTGTGCTTGGTTGAAAATTCCTTCCAAACCTGGTGACTCTTCTCAAGTTAAAAGGAGAATTGCAGCAATTGTTGCAATCAACTAATAGCAGCATAGATTTCTGAAGAAGTTCATTGCAGAAGGGAATAGTAGAGAATTTTCAGGTAGAAAAATAAGGGCTAACATTTTCTTGTAGGCCCCAAATTGAATTCCTAGTTAGGTCATCTCTGTGTCTCCTAATCATGTGTGACATTAAACACTTATTCAATTAAACTCTATTCTTTGCACTAATTATTAAGCATGAAAAATTGATATTGAGCGAGGCCATTGAGCCAAGACAATTCAGTAACTAGCAGGGAGGAGAGATTATTTTAATAAAATAAGTTTGCTCGAGCCAGATGGAGTTCCCAGGATGCACTGAGACAATATGGCACATAAAATTGTCCTCTGGCTTGTGTGACAGCTCTAACTGTGCTATTAAAAAGCCATCAATGAGCTGGAGTGAGGTGTTGCAAGAAAAGACACAATGAGGGGGAAATTGAGGGTGTTTTAGACAAAATGTAGGTAAATGGTGAATATAAAAGGTAGCAAGGCGTGGCTGGGAGTCTTGGAATACTTCTGTGATCCTCAGTGACTGAGATCAAAGAAAACTGCTGTATTTTTGCAGGACCGCCAGTCAGATGTTATGTGACCTGTCCCTGCCCAGTGGGACAGTCTTGTCCCCACAGTGAATTTCTAGCTAAAGGACCTGTGCAGCCCACCTCACAAATTGAGAAGAAAATGCTTTGTGTTTGTGCTGGAAAAATATCCCCAAATTAATCAGTTTTCCCTTCTCCTCCTCATTTTCTCTCCTCTTAGATTTGCTTCTTTCCCTTTCATTTCTTCATCTCATTCTTGTTCTATATGTTCTTTCACCCTCTCCATTACTAACCTGACCCTGAGAGGTCCAGTTTGGAACCAGAACTTCTTGGAGCCAACACCTCTGTGTCTTTACTTTTTCCTCAATACTTCATGGAACCTGTGCCTTGTGCTCTCTGTCCTGGGATGCAGCTAACAGCACTGTTACAGAAGGAAATGCCATCCTATAACAGGTCGGGTGGTATATGACATCCAATCATCCAAACAGAATATAATGTAATTTCATCCATGGGCAATGCTGAAAGGAACAAATTTCCTCTGAGTGTGATGTATGAGGCTGCCTCTGCTATCTCTGTTTGCTGAGCCTCTTGCTTCATTCCCAGCTTCCCAGCAAATCTCTAAAGCTCAGAAGACACTAGAGCACAGCACGTTTCACAGCTGAGGAACCAAGATAAACCAGAGACACAGAGGCTTGTTGTTTAAACCCCAGAGCAAACAGAGGCAAATTAATGGGTCTATCTATATCCCTCCTTTTCACTCTTCTGTTTGTCTTTTCCTTTCTTGTTTTCTCTTCTCTTTCCCTTTTCCATTGTTCTCTTCCTTCTTTGTTTCTTGTTACAATAAACATGATTCATGGCACAATGGCATTCAGCCTTTGGAACTTTGCTTTACATCAGAGGAACAGCTAAGGGCAAGACAGCCCAGTTCAGGGAATTTAGCAACTTGTGTTTGACCTGTTTTTCCCAGGGATGAGGTGCTGGTCAAGAAGGAGAACAGAGCTGTTAATCCAAGATGGATTAGTTAAATCTCAGAGGGAAGGGCCAGAAAAGATGCTGGGCTTTTTCCAATCCTACATCTCACAGGTTATTAATATATTATCAACTTAATAACCACCCTCCAGTGAGAAAGTCTGTAGCATTCCTGACTGGCTCTGCTTTGGAACAAATGTTCAAAGGTATGGAGGCATCTATAGAAAGAGAAACACATCCAGCAAGAAGTTCAAAGCACCCAAGCAGTTTGGGTGTTTGACTGTGAATAGGAATGGTCTCTAAGCTCTTTGGATGCTTTTGGGGTCTTCCTGCCTTAGTGTCTGCATCATTAGGTGCCAACAGCCCCCAGCAACTCTAGCATGTGTTTTAGTTCTGCCAGGTGAATGCAGGAGCCTGTTGTGCTGCCTGAGTACTAGTACCACGTATCTGCCTGCATTGAGCACCACATTACTGCTCCTGAGTTAGAAACACAGAATGTACATTCCCTCAGGCAGCTTTGGGAGCGTAAACAGAGACCAGGATATTATTAACATGGTACCCTGAGCACTTAAAACTTCCCTCTTAGCAGGGAATGGTCCAGATGTGATCAGCAGATCATGCTATCATTAATGAATCACATGCATAAGGAAAGGAGAAAAGAAGAAAAGAAGAAAAGAAGAAAAGAAGAAAAGAAGAAAAGAAGAAAAGAAGAAAAGAAGAAAAGGAGGAAAGGAGGAAAGGAGAAAAGGAGAGGGGAATTGGTGTAAAGGAACATGTTGGGTGCTTGACTGATCCCTGGCCTCAACTCTGTCCCCCTCCCTGAGACAGCTGGGTGCTCCCCAGGGACTTCTGTGGGATTCCCCAGGCCAAAACTGGGTTGAGCTCTGACACAGCTTCTGATCTTCCTTATGAAATGCCTTTTTTCAGAATGGAATTAATGGACTAAGGTTCCTTGTAGTCTTTTTGATGCCTTGTGCTCTCGGATAAGCTTTAGGTCTTTGTGAGCTGAAGGTGGCATCATGCATGTCACTACCAAGTTAGAACCTCTCCGATCCAAGCAGAGGAGTTGGTTTGAATGTGCGCTAGGGTGTCTGAGATGAGCTGTGGGAATACCAGGATGTAACAGGGTGATGGTTTGTCTAGTCCAGGATGGTGCCACTAGAAGAGGACAATGATATGTACTTCAGTGGGAAACATAAACTGTGTATACTACACAGCATTCATCATATGAAGGCATGGAAGTGGAATGCTGAGGACTGTTTGCAGGACACTCTCAGTGTGAAATTGCTTTGACTAATGCCTGTGTCTCCTCTCAGGCATTCCCTAGACTGGCATTGTCTCTGTGCATGCCACTAACTGGCTGATAAAGAGGCACAGATACATCTCTGCCCTGCAGCAGGTTTTTGGTAGGGTTATTTAATTTTGAAGGTTTCGAAGGGGGGTGAGAGTCTTCTCTTTGCAACACTGGGGAGAGATTTAAGAAAGGTTTTGCAGGAGTTAAAGGAGTACCCAGCACTACCTTGCACAGGCAGGAAACATGGTAGGAAAAGTTGTGTTAACCCTTCTGGGCTGGACTGTGATGAGCCTTTAATTGTAGGATCACACACAACTTCCTGCATCATGGAATACAACACACAGCATGTCTTCAAACTCCAGCTGTATTCTCCTAAGTTGCTGCCTTCATGTTTATTTAAAAGAGCTGAATGTGAAGCTTGTTTAAAAGTACGTCCAATGGAAAATGTCAGCAAATGGTGATGAAAGCAATTGTGCAGATCCCAAAGGTTTAAATTTAAAGGAAACCCCTTTCATATGCGAACAAAATGGAGAAGATTCAGGAGAGCCAGGTCTGCCATCCCTTTTGATGTTTCCCTTTTCCTCTCCTCCTCTGCCTTTCTCCTCCCTGTTTAAGGTAAACACCAACCAGTTGCTGGAGGCATCCTTGGCCCTCTGAAGTGGTGATGCCTATTTGATCTGCCATTTGAAAGTGCATTGTAGTGGTCTACACTACAATGTCTTTCCTGCTTCCTTGCTGTGTCTTTGTGACCGGTATAATTTGAGACTAATTAGTTCTCAGCTCTCAGGCCTCACAAAGGAGCATCGGCACCTGGTAGACTCTATTTGCTGAAGCCTTTATGAACTGGGAACACATTGCTCTTTCATCTTATTGTACAAATAAATAGAATAACTTAGCCCCTCCAGCTCTTCTATACTGGCTGCCAAAGTAGCCAGTCACTGCAGGGAAGTGTTTTAAACACAAACTGCATCCCAGGGGACTTTGGCTGAGACCTCTTGCCTGTGGATGCTTCCAGCCTTTCATCTGTATCCCTGTGGGCTCCAGTCCTTTCTAACCCAATCCCTCTAATCCTTTCCTGTGTTTCAGAACTGTGTCTCTTCCAGAGATCAGCTGAAAAGAGGAGTGACATATAGGCTTGGAAGAGGCAAGATGGATGACAGATTGTGTATATGAATGCAGTAGGTCCTCTAATGATTCTTCCAGCCATGTGGTCTGGTAGATGGTGCATGCACCCTTCTCTGTGTGGTTCTGGGTCACCCCAACTGCTCTGCACAACAGAGAAGCTCACACATGTGCTCAGTGCACTCTCTTGAGCTCTGGACGGCCTTGGCATCTTTAAGGCCAGTGGAGTTCAACAATGAAGGTAACACCACCTCAGTAAAGTGTTTCTGCATATTGCAAGGTTGAATTCCATTTATGTCCATAAAAATCAAAATCTTTGAGATATCTTCTTTTTTTTGGTGTGACATCTTGTCACAAACAGATACGAAATGTTTCACATCTATGGGATTTCAACTAGTAGCATAATTCCCTCACACATATTCCATTGTTGCGTTGGATGTTAATTTCCCTGCCTCTAATGTATGTGCACATTAAGGTTGAGTTACAGTTGCTGTGGGAACTATAACTTTGAGTTTTATGATTCAAAATGAAAAAAATAGTATATTTATATACTTTATTTACTTATGAATCAACATGGTAATATTGATGTAATGGGAGAAGAAAGAGAAACTTCTAAACAGAAAGCGTAATATCAAATACTGATCTGTTTATTTTCCCTTCTGTAATGTTTCTCTAATGGGCAAAATCCCCACTATAAAGGAAAAAATATAAACTATGAAGCAGACAAAAGGAAAAAAAGAAAGCAACAGATAACTGAGATGTTAAATGAAATTGTTCAGAGAGAAAATGTTTGCACTTACCAGACACGGGTTGCCACATGCGAGGAACCTTAGTGTAAAACCAGGCAATAACTTGAGATACTGAGACTGGCAAGTCCAGGAGTTAGAGTGGGCAATTCCAGTCATGCTGCTGCTTTTCAGGGGAGTTGTGGTGATGTAGAGAAACAAAACAGACACTGGAAAGCACATGGGGGTGACCTAAAATCTGTTTATGTTGTCTCTCCCGCTGCCCTGGGAGAGCTCACAGTTTGTGAATTTAAAACAGAAAGGTTCATTTCTCAGACTCAGGAGAAATGGAAAATGTTTGTGGGAGGCTCAAGTAGAAGACTGCATTACACTCTTTTTCAGTGTCTCAAAAGGAGGAATCTGGTTTTGGTCTCATACTGGTATTAAGTCAGAGGGAACCTTCTTCAAGTTAATGGTGTTAGATGGAATAAATCAAGAATAATGGGGGAGAACCAAGCTGTGTAGTGCACTACACAGGGAAACACTTCCCAGCAGTGGCAAATACTACTTCCTAGTCATGAGTTAATATGATGTATGATCTAAAATACAGTCTATGTTTATCCAGTACCTTTCTAGCATTGCTACTTCTGATGAAACCACAAAGTTATCTCTTTTCAATTTATCTCTAATTTAAAAGAATACAAACCTTTTCCCTCTCACAGCCTAGGGCCACTCTTCACTGGTCACACTGCCTACTGTGATTTAATTTGTTATTGATTTTTACCGAAGTGGTGTCCATAACGGAAGTGGAGCAACCCAAATCACAGATCACTAATGAAAATTGTGACCAGCCTCTTATCAGCCTGCAAAGATGATGATTAAAAATGACTGGCAAAAAATGAAAGGCAAAATCAATCAGGCCCCTTCACAAAGTTGTTTGGATGTACAAAAACAAAAAGCAAAGATTAGTAATATTAAAATCAGATTTAATATTAAAATCAGATTTAAAAAAAAGCTTTAGCTGGTCTCCTGTGTGACAGAAATAGCTTTGTTTCCTAAACACAGAACAGGGACTTATTTCCTCAGTAGTGATGGCTGAGGAGGAGCCACTCTAGTGTGTCAGATAAATAATGTGAGTTTCTAACATTATTCTGCATTCCAAGTTCACAAAAGTCTCAACAGCATTCAGGACAATAAATCTAGAAAACGGGTTACATATTTAACATTTTGGATGGCTGCTGTGGGAGAGAGATTAGCTCTGGTGCATCAGTGGATTCCTGCGGTGCTGAAGGCACTCAGAACACTTAGTGGAGCTCTGTTGCAGTGACCCAGCCCACCTTGGGGCTGAATGACATCCAGTGGGTGGATTTCCCCGCCCAGGACAGTGACTCTGAGGGAGGATCTGAGGGCGGGATGGAAGTCTAAGTCCACACCCCACTGGGTGTCTCCTTTGGCAGCGTCTCCTCCTCCCATTCTAGATGTTTCCTTGATGTTTAGCTGTTCATTGGTTTAGAGGTTCATGTCTATTCAATAGCCTCATTGCTTATGCAATTACGTTCTAGAAAGTTCTGTTCGGTTATGCTTATCATTGGTTGATTTAAATAAGTTCCTCCCTCAATCCCCTTCCATTGGTTACATGTCACCCCTTGTCATTCTCCTATCGGTCTGTCCCTTTGTTCCTCCCTGTTCTGCCCCTCTATAAAAGGGACTGTAACGACCATCCAGAGTCTCTTTTGGTTGTAGCTCTTTTGGATCTGCATTGTTCTTGTCCCCTTGAGGCAGAGAATAAAGTTGGGAACTGAGACACCAAGAGATCCCTCTCTGATTCTTTACTCTCGCCGGTTGCTAAGCAACACCCAACTGCAGCCTGCTCCATTGGGAGCCGCAGGCACACAGCTCCAGGAGGAGCGTGCTGAGCTTTAGACTGCCTCGCTGCTGGGGCAACGAAGCTAGCTGCCTGCCAGGCTTCCGGGCGGCCGAGTGGTCAGAGCAGCAGAGCTCTGTGCAGCTCTGTGCACTCATCCCAGCACCAGCTCTAGCTCCTGTTGGGGCCAAGCATGGTTTCAGTGATGTATTCACAGGGCTGCTATTTTCCTAGGAGCATAGCACATGGATATTGGTAGATGTAACCTCAGAGAAACCTTGGGAACCAGTGAAGAATCACTGCACACATGGGCATTAAGTGACATACCTGGTGCAGCCCAGTGTCTCATTCAGCACCTCCTATCAAGGTCCTCAGTGGGGATAAACTGGTCTAAATCCATCAGATTCACTGGCACTGCAGTGACCACACTGATCTACACCATGAGACCTGGTCTCAGATGGAGTTGAGGGGGTTGCAGACCATGAGAAATACCTCTCATTCAGCTCATCTGGATGATGACATCTGTTGACAGAGCAAGTGGCTGCAGGGAAAGAAGTCCAGCAAGATCTCTGCATCTTCTCTTTTAAGGCACAAGTGTTTGGGGAAGGCCTTTTCTGTTCTTCCCTGTCAAACATGCTAGTTCTGCATTTCCATTACATCAGTTATGTACACTGCAAATACTTGGTTTCAGGGAAACGTGAAAGGGAAGGAAACTACTCCTCCCTGTCTCAGGGTGG
>VXAD01003670.1:64822-160597 GCA_013399195.1 Dicrurus megarhynchus | reverse complement strand
TTTTTTTTTTTTTAAGCCCTCCGTTTCCATCCCCCCCCTTTTTTTTTTTTTCTTTCCCCCTGGGAACCCAACAGCTAAGTCCCTCAGTTGTGTGTTTAGCCAACTCTCCCTGGAAGCTCTGGATAGTTCATGAATATGCACAGGGAGAGCGTTTCCCGGGAGGCTGCCTCTATAATGAGCTGATTGAGCTGCGCCTGCAGCAGGGCTGTTCTCCTGGGGGAAAAGTTGGGCGCCAGAACTGAGCAGCTTTGTGTCCCCGGCTTGACGGAGGCTTGGCCGACCTCCCTGAGGAGGAGCAGAGTCAGTGGGGTATTCGCCGTACTCAGTGGTGTTAGCAGGTTCAGCCAGGTGGGATCCTCATCTGCTGTGTGTCCAAAAGATGTAAAGAGCATCATGTACCTAGTACACATAAGGTAACCTTCCTGTTTTATACCAGCTTGTGCAGTTATGGACTTTTCCTGTCTAAAAACACTGCACCACTTAATAAGGACATTTCATTGCTTAGCAACAGTCCCATCTCAGCTTGGTCGTGGGCTCTTGCCATTCAGGTGGTCTCAAAAGATGTGCCAGTAAAACAGCCACTGTCCTGGATTCAGAAAAGGACCTCTTCTGTTTATTCCTTGATGTGATGACCAAGCCAAAAGAGTGAGGCTGGTTGCTACTACCCAAGTATTTAAGAGCACTTGAGAGACTGGGAGCTGAGTGTAACTGAAAAACTGCGGGCCAGAGTAAGCTGGAAGTGGCCAGTCCTTCAGGCATGTGTGGGACCTTGCAGCTGCCTTGCTGCTGCATCCTGTGTCGCTTGCACCTTTGTTTTGTGCACAGGCCTAGCAGCATGCTGGTTAACAACCTTCACTTATGCAATTATTAGAATAGTATTTTGACAGCTGTGCAGAGTCTGCTAAGGTTTAATGTAATACACAAACAAAAAAGTTCCTTTAAAATAAGGCTGATGCATGCCCTTGTCTGCTGTGGCAAGACAGACTCTAGTTAAGTGGGGTGAGGACTTGTGCTTTGGAAGAGAAGTACTTTCACAATTCAAATAACAGAATAAACACACAGACTTTTTGCTCACAAAGCCACATCCTGATACACATAAAATCTGCTACCCTAGAAACTCAGGCTTTTAAAAA
Source organism: Dicrurus megarhynchus (assembly GCA_013399195.1). Classification (NCBI taxonomy): domain Eukaryota; kingdom Metazoa; phylum Chordata; class Aves; order Passeriformes; family Dicruridae; genus Dicrurus; species Dicrurus megarhynchus. The sequence continues at coordinate 159,464 of VXAD01003670.1, read as the reverse complement.
AAATTTCCCCATGAAAATTTGTGTAAGCTTTTGAAACTAGCTGTCTGTTCTCATCAGAACAACTTTGCTTGGGGACACTATTTTTCCCTCTTTCTCACCAATAACCTTGTAAAGAGTTGATAAAGATATAATCCACAGCATCAGCTTCCTTTAATTGCTCTTTTAGACTGTGTATCTAGATGGAAACCTAGCAACACAACAACTGTATTGAAGGGACATGTTTCAATAGCTACACTTCTTTTATCACCCTGGATGCATCTTCAGAGGTTAGACTAATCAAGCTAGTCTCTTTACCCCTTGGAGCCTTATAGCTTGATTCGCTAAACCTGGAATAAAACAGAACTGAGCTAGTGAAAAAGACAACAAAGATGGAATGGAAATGCTTAATATGATAAAAGATCCATTCTTTCTGCTGCCCCTGTGAATACCTGCAGTATTCCCATGGGGAAGATACTCCTCTACAGAGAGAGAATGCTTGTCTAATAGGAAAATGACTCAAGGGGAAACTACCCATCAGCATTTGTGTCCGCTTCACCTAGAGGCACAAGGGGAAAGCTAAGGGACCAGTGGCCCAGAGCAGTGTGTAACAGTGTAATGTGTGAGAACCGGACTGGCATTTGGGGAGAAGCATCAGCATCATCCAGTCTCCAATTGCCCACGGTGGTGATGACTATGATTCTGTTTCTGCAATGTACAGGGCAAATTCATCCTCATCATCCTCAGGGGTAGGAAAAAACCCCAAACCACAACCCCAAACACGAGCTGAAGTCAGTGATACTCTATCCAGATTTCCCTCACTGGCTATAGTGTAGTGCTTTTAGCTATATTGACAAACGCCCTTGTTGTGCATAGCCTCCTTACCATAGAGTAGGGCACTTACAGAGAGTCAAGGTGATAATGTAATTTGGGGGCTCATAAATGAGGGATTTCACACTGGTGAAATTGCTATTACTTTTCAGATGTTTGGGGAAAATGTGTTTGCTAGGTGCTAAAAATTCTCTCAATACCTAGTGTGTCCTTGATTGTGCCTCCCAAGATCTTGTACTATTTCAGCATTAATGAATTAAATCGCAAATGCCTTTGTCGGACCAACAGAAGAAGCGGTTAAGTTACAGGAGAATTCTGACCCCTTCTGTATCTTGTAATTTCTGAACTGCAAATGAAGTGTTATTAACAAGCTGTATTTTGCAGGAGTTTATGGGGTGGCTGTGATGTGTGTGTATGTAATCAAATCACATGAGAGTGATAGGATGGGTGCATTTCGATTTGGCACAGGGAGAGCGTATGCACACAGTGTTAACATTTTGCATCCAAAAAAGCCACAGCACATCTGAAATCCTCTTGTGGTACCAGTGCTCTGAGGTATAAGTGCTGCTTATACAAAGACTTGCCTGTTGGTTATGAGTACTTAATAAGTAAGCTTGGGTGAAACTGGAGCGGGACAGAAGTTCATACACTGGTGCATATGGAAAATCTGGTTAAACTATGATTTTTATTTCTTAAGTTTGATCAGGTCCTTCTGTGAGTCCCAGGCTGTCTGGGCGATGCTGCTGTGGTCTCGGTGCATGCCAACATGCAGTAAATCCTGGCAGGACTCTTCAGCACGAAGTATTTAGCATACAATTGGTTTAATCCTCTAATCTTATCAAGCACTGACATAAATGAGAACTGAACAGATTAGTTAATTCTAAAAAATCAAATCCCTTTATATTTCTCAATGTAGTGCAAAAGATTTCTCCTTTTACTTACCTGATTGGCTTATTTTTTTAATCAATTGTTTGTTTAGAGGTATCAGACTATAGATTTGGGTTTACTGGCGAAACGTACAGGTAATCGGCTCTCCTGTGATGCGAGTTTATCTGCGGTTTGAACAGCTGGAGGGGATTTCAGTATCAGAGCAAGTAGTGTGGCCTGAGGGCCTGGTTACTGAGAGCTGTGAGCTTGGCAGAGGAAGGAGTTTCTACTAAGTGTGAGTGCTTCTTACCTCCTCGGCGACAGCAGTCCTGTGCACTTTTTATTGCTTTTGTGCCAGTCGAGAGGAGCAGATGTCCTTTGCCTTCTTCCTTTCCACACACCTCACCGTTTCTCTCTCTAGAGAGATAAGCAGTCCTCACAAGGTGTGTGTGAAAACTGTTGTTCAGCTCTGTGAACGTGTGGCCAGGGGCCCGAGAATGTGTTTTCAGACCTCGTGATGAAGTTGAGCAATGAAATACTAGCTTCTAGAACTCCCTTAATCTCTGCCCTGTGATACCGCAGAACAGGCTATCTCTTTAAATGGTTGGTTTCACACAGGTTTACCCGAGTTCATTCACCTTGTAGCTTTACCAGGGTGAATTTTCTCTCAGGCCTGCCCTTACCGCCTTTGCTAAGGGCTGGATCCTGCCTCCTCTCCTCTTTCAGAGCAGCACCTCATTTCGTGAATAGCTCTGCTGCATTCAGTGAGACTGTTAAAGAGGAAGGTGCTGTGGTGCCTGTGACTCAGACTAATGCAAGTCAATTTAAAGGACAGATTAAGCGCAGTGTGAGTATGGATTGCAGTGTCTGGCCCTTAATGAATAATTCAGGAGTATGGAGGAGACAGTGCAAGAGTTAAGTGCTTAATCCAGCTCTAGGTGAAGTCAGCAAAAGACTTTCCATTGACCCCCGTCCAGGATATGTTTCAGCAAAGCTTAACTATGTGTGAGTTTGTAAATTGTCCCATTGATGGCAGTGTGCTTCAGGCGTGAGCTACAGCAACTGTCTGCATTAGCACCCAGCTGAATATTATTTATGAATCTCTTGCCTGTTATACTGTCATAAACCATCCTCTGCAGCACCTAAGGGAAGATTTCTGAGGTCTCAGCATGGCTGTTGAGTCACACTTTTATAGTATTGAAGACCAGAAAAGATTAATAACTGGAGTGCCACACCACTAACAGAAGAAAATACAGACAGAAAAAGGTTGGCAAAAAAAGCTTCAAAGGTTTAATTTTGGTTGCTTAGAGCCAGGGATGGTGCCCTCCTTCTGCAAGAACAATTGCCTGTGATAGGGATCCCACCAGAACTGGACACTCAGCCTTTCACAGCTCAGGAGTCCACTTGTGCCTGCTCTGCCAGTAGCTGAGTGTGATCTGCCTTCCTGGGGTGAATGAACAATTGCTTCTGGAAGACCTGATGTGGCAATGGCAGAGCAGTTCTGCTGGTGGGAACCAGAGGATGCTCTGCAGCTGCAGCTCTTGTTTTCAGCTATGGGTCTGTAGCACCTGGGAATCCTGTCCTTCCAGCTACTCCAGAGGGATTTACTTTCCCATAAAGGTTCAGTTCAGCACAGCCACTAGCAGTGCTGATTTTTTTCATGATGGCAGCAGCATCATCGACTTGGAGGGGCAGGGCATCTCCTCCTTCTGGTTGTAACACAACATATAAAACTTCTAGTGTAACCTGTGCCTTTGATCTGAGCCTCCAGATTCTGGCAGTGCCACAGGCTTTGCTCTCCCATGGGGAGACAAGCACACCCATGGCAGAGGAGGGCACCCCAGAGACAGGCTTTCTCCTGCACTGAAATTAGGGCTTCACAGATACCTCAGGCTTTTTTCCTGTTTTTGAGTTCTCTCTGCTTGCTGGGAGAAGTGGTTTGGGGGACAAGGCTGGGATACTTTCCCTGCCATCTGCCTTAAGGCAGCAGGCTTGAAAGTTGGCAGAGTTACTTCCTGATCTTTGCCAAGCTCTATTAATACCTCCTGAATAGAAGGCAGTTCATGTTACATAAATAGTGGAGAAGGGAGAGAGGCCAGTGTGTTTAAAGGAGTTGAAAGTCACACTGGTAGTCATCTGATTCTTAAACTACTGCTGGCCTTGACTCTCTGCTGCTTTGTGGGGGGAGAGTCGGGGTGAGTGTCATTTTTCTGCCTGGACTTGAAGGTGTGGATGTTGTTGCTTCTGGGGCCTGGTTCTGCAGCTGCCTCTCACTTGCAGTCACGTCAGTGAAGCCACTTTGGATTTGTTACTGGGAATGTTACCTGGGATCTACCTGCTAAGCTAACTACATGGATAAGCTTATTTGGGCTTGAGGGCATCCTATTTCATGCTGCCACAGACTTTCTTCCCATCTTACTTTTGCATAGCAGAAGTCTCTTTGACTTGAACAAAGAGGAGGGTTCCTGGAGATCTCTAGTTTTACTCTGAGCTCACTTGGCTGATGCTGGGCTAGCAAGTCACAGGGTCTCTGTGTCACTGTTAAATGGAGTTGTAGGTGCCACTGCTGCTCCTCAGATGGCAACTAAAGCTGAACGATGCTGGCTGTAAATTGCTTAGTCTGTATTTAGCTTCTGTGAAAGTCAGCAAAAGTAATAGCTGAATTCCATCAGAGCTGAAGCTCAACTGTGGAACCTTGTTTAATTAATTTGTGAACTTGCATATTATCCTATCTATTTCCCTAGAGGAATAAGGAATTGGATCTGATAGGTATTTGCAAAGGGTTTATGCAGTCTCTGATATATGATGCACAAAGTACTCTTTGCTCCTAGGGGGATGTTGACTTGTTTCTTGGCTCTGTGTTACACCCAGGAGCTGAGAATGAACTGTTTTTAAGCTGTATTAAAGTCTTTGGAGACAATTTGGAAAAAAAAAAAAACCCAAACCAAACCACAAAACAACACCTGACCCTTCTACTGCTTGGGGTACTGCTGCATTTGCAACACACTTGATTCCCTGAATCCAACAAGTTCTCTCTTTGTTCCTCCTTTTAACAAGGGAAATGAATTACTGAAGAAGATGGGGCTGCAGACTCAGATTTGAACTAGAATCCAATGGGGCATTTTAAACATGTTTGAGAAATGCCCAAAGCAACCCTGACTCCTGCTTATAAATCAAACTTGGCCAAATCCTCTGTCTTCATATTTACACTACCACCTCTTTCCCTCCACCTCCTCCCTTCCACACCCTCCCACTTGCTCTCCAGCTGAAACTCAGGCACCAGGTTTAATCTCCAAGCCAATTTTTATAGCTGAGTTGAAATGGAAGGTGGATAGGCCCACAAGAGCATGAAAGTGACTCAGTGACACAATGGGCTCCAGTTAAACAGTCTGGACAATATAGACATCAGCTTGTTTTGAAAGCTAAATTTATTTTGCCTGAAAGCTCAGGCTAGTTCTTGGACCATGCTGAAAGCTGCTCCTTCCGGTGCTTCCTGCCAACAGTTGCAATTTCCAGCCTCTGGGCATTGCAGGCTGGGCTTCTTCAGGACCCATAGAGCATCTGTCAGTGCCTTGGACTTGCCTGAGTGTCCAGTCTCTGGATGTGCTTCTTAGTGGAGCGTCTCACAATCTGATCTATATGCTGCAAGCCGTTTCTTTCCACATCCAAACTGAATTTTATGTCCAAGGCCATCCCTTCTCTTTTTCCCCATCCTAACTCTTGCATCTCAGCTCTGTCCCTTCACATAGGGCTCAGAGATGGGCAGCCAGTGGGCAGCTGAGCTGTGGTCTGTGGTGGTCTTTGGTCCATTTCATGCTTGTCTCTGGTGTCAATGTACTTGCACACAGAGCATGGCAGAGAAGTTGCAGCATCGTAGGGAGCTATAAAACACCAGCCTATGACAACTGGAAACAAGATATATCAGCAGGTAAATGTTTCATCCCCTGTGGCACTGCTTAAGCCAAAGAAGCAAAGCTTCATTCCTGTAAATCAGCTGTCTGGAACCAATTCCTTGGTGCAAGTTTCCTCACAGTAACTGCAGAGTTCATAGCATGGGTTTTTGTGTAAGTGTCACAGAAAAGCATCTGGCCTTGTTTAGATTCCAATAACAGAGAGCTCTACTGTAAGTAGCAGACAAATAAGATTTTGATGACATTTCCTTTACAGACCTCTTGCAGTGCCTTGTATTTCTGATGTGTTGTGGGGGAGATAATTCCTTCTGGATCCAAATCTTGGCTTACATGCAGCTAAATTTGTTCCTGCATGTACACCACCTGCCTACATGCTCATTTATTTGGTTATGTTGCAGATCCTGGTAGTGTTTGCATTTCCATTTCTCTGGCTGATTTGGGAAGTGCCAGCAGTGACTTTTCCTCTTGTACTCAGCCAGCAGCCTGGTTTCCAGAGGGCCAGACACAGTTCCACATCCTCATAGGGTAGTGGAGTGAGTCCCTTTGAAAATCAATTTACAAATGTCTGCAAAAATAGCCTGTGTTTGCTTGTGAAGGGGAATCCCAGGAGTCTTTTGAACAAGGGTGTGTTGGGAAAGGATGGAAGTCTCAAACTCCAAAATATGAGAGCAATTCAGAGCAGATTATGTGCTTTGCCCCAGGAAAGTTGGAAAAACTAACAGTAGAGCCACAAATATTACCTTCATTTTTGTGTTTTAACTGCAGGACTTTGTCCTAAGAGATAGCACAAGTAGCATCTCAGCCTGTGAACATCTGTCTGAAAGTGTGGGATGCAGTAAGGAACTGGGAACAATTGCCTGAAATGCTTTGATCCTTTGGCAGGTGACAGTTCTCGTCCCTTTGGGTTGGCTGATTGCCACTCTTGAGCAGCTCCCGTGCACCTCCTGTGGCTGTGAATCTCTGCATCTTTGGTGGTAGAAGGAGAATAAGGACAAGGGTGATGTTTGCCTCTTTCTGAACTGCTTCGGATCACAGACCTCCAGGTCTGTGCTGGGAGGGAGGAGAAGAGAGCAGAGAGGAGGGACATTCCTACTGTCTCAGCTCAATCCTGGTGGCCTAAATCTGTATCCTAGAGACGTGGCTTCACTGGCAGCTTCTGGGAGCTGTTGAAAGCAACGTTTCCCTCCCTTGCACAGTGACTAATAGGAACCAGCTCATGGTGTCTCTTGTTTGTATTAGGAAGCATCCTGGACTTTCTCTGAGATGAATGTGTCATTAAAGCCTGTTTGCTTATTCTGAGACCCTGTCCCCTCCTCTGCTAATGGTCTGCAGGACTGTGCTCGTTGAGTTGTAGTAATATTTAATGTGAGTTTCTGCATGGCTGGTGCAGCTGGCAGTAAGCTCTAAGTCGTTGTACTGGCAGGGGATCTGCCGACCTGCTGCTCAGGCACTGAGGCAGCTTGTCTTCTCTCCACATCTTCCCCTCAAGAAGTTTTCCTTCTGTTCTGAAAGACATTGTGCTTGCCCAGCTCCTGCTCCAGAGCAGTGAGCTGTGTGGCACTAGAGTCTCTTCAGCCTCTGGTTATTGCACATCTGCTTCCAGATTTCTCACTGATTCTTTGTAGATGAAATATCAGTGCTAATTAATCTAATTCCACAAACATTGGGTTTTCATGGGAGGAGAGCAGGTAGCTGCATCTGTTTGAGAGAGAGAGATGTGTGGGAGGTAAGAAAGACATACCTGCTCAGATCCCACTTTTCAGGCAGCTGAAAGCCAGCCAGCTTCAAGCTGCTTTGTGAGTCTGTCCTGATCCAGTAGTAAGTTTTCCATGGGTCACTATAAAGCATGGTTTGCTGCAGTTATTCTCACTCAGTTGTAGTGACTGTCAGGATGAATTCCCCCCAAAATTCACCCTCACATTTTCAGAAATAGGAGGCTATATCTGTGCCACAGATAAACTCAGCTCAGTGCATGGACCTGGAATGGTGCACAAGTATTTTCAGTATTCCTGCTGCTCCCTCATTTGGGAGAGGGCTACAGATCACCCAGTCCTCTCTCATGCTGGTTTGTGGAAAGCCCTGCTGAAAAAGTCAGTGTTACTGAAATACCGTGGGAGCTGTGTCCTCACCACAGATTGCAGCCTTACAGCCTTTCAGTTCCAAATCTAGCATTTTCTGATGTCAGTAAATTGTAGCAGTGAAAAATAAGACCTGTAGATCCATTCTATCTAAATGGGTAGTGCCTGGAGTGAGACACTGTGACCTGCATGACCCGACACATGTGCAGATGGGACTTTGTGCCTGTTCCTCCCCGTTCTGGAAGGTCAGAGCACAAGGAGCAGAGCTGGCTAAATACAATCTTCAGGTGGAGCACTTGTAACATTTTCTTGTAACCTTACTGTACTTTTTATGTTGGAGTGGCAAGAAGTGGAGCTGAAACAGCTGCCTGTGCTGTGGTTGGCAAGAAGGCCTGGCAGCACAGGTTGGAATTCCTGCCTTACCTCTCATATTGCTGCCCACAGAACCACAGCCAGCAAAGCCTCCTCTGCACAAACTGCTGCTTGAGCTGCTGAGAGAAACAGCTCAGATGGAGGTTGAGGAAGAAGTTTTCCTCCTCCTCCTCAGCGACGAACTAGCAGCTTATGTGAATACTATGGAGAGGAGCCTTTAGGAGAGGGTGTTTTGTCAGTCCCAGAAGCAGTGTGCACACCAGCAGGGTATTGCTGGATAACTGCACATGGATGAGGCTGCACAGCCAGCCCTTGTCTGTGTCCTTCCTCCCACTGCAAGGGGTGGGTGTGGGGAGAGGGGTCAGAGTCTGCGTGGGAATCCTGCAGCTGAGCACAGAGTGGTGTCAGTCCCGGTGGTTAACATGAACTGGGGAGGCTGAGCACAGGGTAGAATAATAAATTACTGGTAGGCACTGCCAGCAGGATCTGGCTTTCCTTTCCAGGGTGACAGTGATGCATAAAGCTGGAGTGTATCTGTGAAAGAGCAGCACACAAGCTTTGGGGATGGCAGTTTATTCCATTGGCTTGGGAATTGACGTTTCCCCTCTGTGGTCTGACATTCCTTCCTGGAGCGATACTTCTTGGGATAGTAGTGCAAGGCCCTGGTTTGTGGCAGCCATCTATATTTAATGATCTGTACAGGCTTTGCTCTGAGCACAGGTGCTATGGGGTAGGTGCTGGGGTGTGGGAATCCACATACCTTTGACAAGCTTGTTCCTCTGGGCCCCTGGCAGGTGGGATCCAGGGTGCTTTTGAAATCTGTCAAGGCACCCAAAGGCACCCAGCTGAGCCAGAAGTGATCCCTTTGCTTAGCAACAGCAACTGGCTGGGGCTCAGACAAAATCTAAGTAATTTCTTTAGTGGTTAGGTAAGTAACATCTGAAGCATATCAGAGCCTCAGCTTGCTTGGTGCCTGTGTGCAGAAACCTGGAAGTGCCACATGCCTGAGTGACAGCAGAGCTTATCACCAGCACAAGCAAGTAACTTGAGTAGTAAACATGGCACAGGGCTGTGAGGCATGTTTTGTGAGATTATAACCAAGAAAGCTGCTTCTGACACCTACAATCATCAGTTACAATAACCAGGAGCAAATTATTTTATCAGGAAATTAATTTTCTTTGGCAGTGACATGCATAGTAGCAAAGTGCTCTGCAGCAATCCCGGGATGTCAGGGCACTGAACATGCATGGTTTGATGTCAGCAAATCCTTGTGACCTTTGTCTTTGAAAAGTGCCAGTTTCAGTACTTTAAAGCATGTATTTTGGGGCAATGTATTGGGTTATTTTTGGTAGCGTAGATGGTGTGAATATGGCTCTCATTGGGGAGGTTGGATATCCCTCACCAGCATAAAGGTTATGTTGCACAGTGATGTTTATGTTTGATGATACAACTCAAATTATACTTGCAGAACACAGCAGAGTTTGTGGTTTGTTGCACACAGCCCCCATCTTTGCCCTCAAAAATATTTGGTATCCTGAGTGTCAAACTAGGCACCCAAAATGTCTACTTCTTCCTTCATCTCCTGAGCTCCAGCATCTGTCAGATGCAGACTACACCACCCCCTCCTTCTCTGAGATGCTGGTAGAAGATTCAGTTCAGCCCTGTTTGTTCAGCCCTCAGACTCTGTCGTGACAGGCAGTGTTGAAAAGCTCATGAGGAAATTAATAATTCTGCCTGTGAGCCAGGCATGAGCGGTGTGCCGGAAATGAGGCATGAGACCACACACTGAATGATGAGGAGACAACGGGTAGCGAATAACTGCTGGGTTTGGGGAGCATCATCCATTGCATGCACTGGTGGAAGCCGGAGTCCTTGGACACTGAGCTTGTAAGCAAAACTACACTGCAGAGCATTTACAAAAGAAGGACAAATTAAGGATGCCGTGTCAGCCCTGAATTCAGCATTTCCTGATTGGTGAGTGCTTGACTTTGCAGCTAATCTTTCCACACTGTTTTTGGCATGCAGTTATGAGTAGATGTAATCAGTGTTTGTCAGAGCCTGGAATAGCAGGTGGGTGCAGACAGAAGATCCTCGACATCGTACGCTGAGAACGCTCCAAGCAGCCTTTGTCCAGTTGGAAAGCTGGTCGAGAGATGGTAGAATCATTTAGGTTGGAAAAGCTCATTAAACCTAATCACTTAAGATCATTGATCCTTCTGTTTCCAGCTGCTCTTATCTTAGCCAGGGTGTAAAAGTTCCTGTAAGACCAAAGAGGGGTGGAACAGTCAGCAGTGGAAGGGAACACCTCAGTAAGAGATGTGGGTGCGTGTGCCTGTGCTTGATTTCATAAAGCTTGAGATCAGATAATTCTCTTTCCTATATACAGCCCTGTCTATTGTCTTGCTTTTTGTGGGCAAGTGTAATTACGGATTGTAGAGCTTTAATAGATATATATATTTAAAATAATTTTGTTGAACTTTTTTCCCAGCAAACACATATTTTTATCATTACACTGTAATTCCAACAGCTCTGTGCTGCTGGAGCATTCTGATGTCATTCTGATCTGCAAAGTGCCTGGAGTCTGGCAGTGTTTTTGTGCATCTTACCAAAGGATTTAAAGCAAGTGGAAAGGGAAATGCAAAGCACACAGAAAGAAAATAGATTAAAGCCTTGTTGCTGTGTTGTGCTTGCAACTGGAAAAGTGAACCTGCTTAACTAATAACGGTGGAGCCAGCTCAGCCATCAGATCAAAACAGTGCTTTTGAGCAGCATGTGCATCTCTGGGCTCATATCCCACTGAAACAGGATCTGTCAGCGTCATATTCTCAGGTGCAGGTTCTGGTCCGTGGCTGAATTAAGTCAATGTTTTGAGAAGTATTACAGGAGATTCAGGGCCAGGTGTCCATGGCCTGTTTTACTTTTCCAGGAGTGCAAGACTTGTGAAAGTCAGACCTCCAATTAGAGGGAAATCATATCTAATTCTCCCTATTGTTTTGCTTAACAATTCATGAAAGGTAGTCTACACTGGGAAAGGGACTCCATGCACTTGGTGACAGCTGTGTTGATAAGGGAAAACGGGGACCTGAGAAAGCCCTTCTTGGTTGTGATTTAAAATTAGACTTCTGGATTAATCTCAGTGATTCAAGTGTAGAGCAAGACTGGTGCTGTGTCCTGGTGTCCCTGTGGAGCTCTGCTTTAGTGTGGTACATGAATGATGCCCTCAAGTTGTTCTACATGGCCAGAGCTGTGTGCAGCTCTGTGTCACAGAGACATGGCTTTCAGCAGGACCTGGATGCTCTTAGGATGATTTGGAAGCACCAAAGCTATTTCTCTCCCTCTTATGGGAACTTTATGTAGCTAACAAAGGGGCCTAAAGCTGCCTTTGGTAGAAACTCCAGGAGATTTCAGGAATACAAATAGGAACATAAAACTGCTAGCTTTGCTCTGAAGCTCTGCCCATGGGAGAAACCAGTGTGAAGTTTAATTATTTTGTCAATGAGAATCTCCAATATTACAGAAATTGTCTTTCCCTCCCTTCTAGTCTTGTGCTTTCTTTCCTTTTTTCTTTCTAGCTTGCTGTTGCACAAGGCTCCCTTTTCCCAGTAGGAAGGAACAACCGGTTAATTGAAATGGAACACTAGTGAGGATTTTTTAATCTGAAAGTCAGCATTAATTAGTCAGGTTGGTTGTAATTAGCTTCCTCCTCTGTCACTGCTTCTCTCCAACTTGCCGATGACTTTCTTCTATCCTAGATGTCACTGAAAAAGAAGTGTCTTGTGGGAGCTGCATGGGTGTTTTTCCTGGTTGAGGTGCAAGTGAGTGACAATCCCTGTGGGGCTGTTGAGGCTTGAGCTGGATCCCGCCTGGAGGAAGCCTGTTTGCTTTGGAAATAACAGAGGGAAGCCCAGGAAATCTAAATGCATACCCAAACCAGCTGAATCAGTGCCTCTTCTCTAAAGAAACAGACCCAGGGCTCCAAGGAGTGCTCTTATCCTCTGCCTCTTTCAACCTGGCCCAAGCTAGGCTTGCGCAGAAGTGAGGCAGAGCTTTAATGAAGGCTGCAGGATTAAGTTCTCTGTGTATATCTTGGAGTTGAAAAAGTAATTGGGCCATGATACAGTGCTGGGAATCTCTGGATAGTATGAGAAGTAATGGAGGGAAAACAGGCCAGCTCCCAAGTAGAATTCAAGTAGAAAAAATGCATTTCAATCCCCTCCTGGCTAATTTGGGGGTTTATCTCCCATGCCAATTCTGTTTGCCGTGTTTTGGGTTGGATAAGCTTTCATCCTGACCCAGGCAGGATCTGAGGAAGGCAGCAAAGCCAGGTGAGTCCCAAGGGCAATGCTAGGTGTGCCATGTCTGGTTTTGGAGCTGAATCACATGGTGAACTCTCTCCTGAAAGGAGTGCAGAGCTGTGGCTGCAGGCATATGCTTACCCTGCGTGCAAAGGGAGGTTGGCACTGCTGGGGACACCGAGGTGCTACCCACCCTGCCCTTGCCTCTGTCCCAGACCAAATCTTGATCCTTCCCTGACTTAGTTCTCACATGACTGTATATAGGGGCTTCTCCAGAAATTTCTGTGCTGGAGTTCACACCAGTGCCAGAATTGGTGCCGGTCTGCAGCTAGAGCGTAACATGTTGGTCACCAGACATTGTAGGTGCCCACGTATTACAAGTTGGGGTTTGCACTCACCATGACAGTTGATGGAAAAGCCAGAGGGAGATGCCTGATATCTGATCCTGATGCCTTGAGGGACTACCTAAAAACAGAGGCTAGAGAAAATTAAGAGAATAAGAAGCAGTTATATTTATTGAAGGGCCTTCAGGTACATTAGGGCAGACGAAGCCCACCCAGGGGCTACACCCAGAATGGACAACAGGTCACAGGGTTTTCATCCTTTTATAAGTTTGGTCCATTTGCATATCAGGGGTTAATCCTCTGATTACAGCTTCAGGTAATGAAGTCATTTACCCCAAGTGTGCTCCCCCCAACTCACTTCTGTTTACATTTCTTGGGGCCTGAGACAGTAAGGTGTCCTTGAGTTTCAGGCCTAGAGAGGAATTGTTCTGTCTGACCAAAATGGGAGAACAGTAGCTAACAGTCTATATGGAGTTTAGAATTATACACTAAAGAATTACAGGATATGAAAAATATAAAAGCTAAAATCCTAAGGCATCAATCCCATCTTTGAGTTGAGGATTTATTTCTTGGTTAAGAAAGAAGATGGTGTGATCCCTTTTCTGCTGCCTTATTATTATGTTGCTCTCTCATTTCCCTTTCTTGTCACATGCAGGCTCTTCTGTCTCAGGATTAGAATCTTTTCCCTTCTGCTCCTCAGTAACTCAATAAAATGGGACATTGTTACAGCTCTTTACCTCTCTTTCTAAAGAGAGAATACATATACTTGTTCAGATCTCACAGTAACTCCTTTCTGTTGAAGGAGAGCCCAGGCCAGTGGGAGAAGAGTCAGGGGTAGAGGGGAGGTAACTGCAGGTACACACCAATCTGCCCAGGTGGGATGAGTGAGGTTTGCACCTGAGTTCCTGCAGCACCAGTCTACTCTAATGTGAACTGGAGTTGTAGCTTGGCTGTCCCTTAGAGGCCAAAGGGTGACAGTCCCTGTCAGCTGAGTGATGGATGGAGGTCACACCAGCCAAGGGTGTGCTGGGGATGCCTGGCAAAGGTGAACAGTGTGGGGTGACCTGTGAGCCGGGGCTGACAAGGTGGGGGGCTGGCATGCCAGCAGGCTTTGGACACGTATCTTGTCAGCCTGGATGGGATTATGAGTTTGGGAGTGTAGAGTGTGAGAGAGAAGGCAGGATTGTGGTAAGAATCCTCCAGGAGAGGATTAATTTGCAGATTCAGACACTTGGGAAAGCCTGCTCCCTGTCATGATGCAAATAAGGCTCTGTAAACAACAATGCAAGAGCACATGGGTCTTCCCACGAAGCTGAGCAGTGCCTGCAGTCCAGTGCCTATCCTGGGCAGCATCATTTTTATGCTCTTGGCTTTGCTCCAGTGCCAAGGGCTCACACAGTGATCCATGTGTATTCAAGGAAACTTTTAGGTACTCCTTGGTTGTTTAGGATTATGCATCCTGAATATTAAAGAAATCTCAGTGGAGTCTAAAACCAGCTAGATTACTCCCGACCTTTCCAGAGGCTTGAAAAGAAACACACACACACCCCCTTTGTTTTCCTCTTGCTGTCTCGGTCCTTCATGTGAAGGGGGCAACAACACAGAAGAGTTTTGTGAGCTGTCCTCTCTTCACCCTATTTCTCAGCCTGCTGAGGGTTGGAGGTCTGGCAGGAGAAGGGACTGTGGTACCTGTCTGTTTTTGTACTGAGATGGCAGAGCAGGAGGCTCACATGTGCCCTCCTGCAGAGTCTCCACAGTCTAGCTTGAGGTGGGTGAGCCGCTGCATGAGCCTAACCAGGGTGAGGGGCTGGGAGAGCCCCTGCTCTCACACTGACAGGAAGGGTGGGATGTTTTGAGACAAGATCAGTTGCAGATTAAAGGCACTGATGAACGTTTCTGCTTTCCTTGGTGTGGGCTGGAGCAGGGGGCTGGAGCTCGGAGGTTCCCTGTTCTCCACAGGTTCTGTGATGAGGGGAACACCCTGCCCAGACATGCACAGATGCTGTCCACACCAGATTGAATCCCATGGGAGGTGCTGTGGATCCTGTGAACTCTCTGTGAGCAAAGCCACTGGCATTGCTCAGACTGACCAGGGCCAGAGAGGTTGCTGTGACCCTTGCTGCTTTGCACATCACTCCTCTGCCAGGGAGCATTTTTGTCCCACTGCTTTTCCTCTTGGTCCAAGTTCATGCAGCTCCTAGGCCTTCTGAGGACCTAGAGTTAAGAGGTACTGGCAATTTATATTTCTGCTGATATAAGGCCTGTTAAAATAGCATCACTGGTTAGGAGCAAAGCTCGTGAATTGTTTCTGGTCTGTGTGTAAATTGCTTTCAACTCCCAGGGTCAGGTAACAAAGTGAACCTGTTTGTTCATTCATTCAGTGAGGGGGGCTACTGGCTTTGCTGCCTGGAGCTAGAAAAGGGAGTGACACTTAAAGGGTCTGGGCTTTGCTCTCAGGGACCACCACCTGTGGATCCCTGGCTTGGGAAGCCACTATGAGACACCCAGGGAAAGTCTGGGAACCTGGGAAACCCCTGCTAAGGAAAGCACCTCCCAGGGATTATCCCTTTCTTTCCTGACCAAGTCTGGGCTGATCAGGGAGGGTTTCCTCTTTCATTCCATGAAAGCAGTAACTGCTTTTTCTTCCTGGTTGTTCTGTAGGAATGGGGAAAATGCACTCCACTAATAGTATCCTGCAGGAGTGGAAGGAAGGCAGGTTGTTCAGCCCTTTCCCTTCCCATGCTGCCAGTGGATATCCCTTCAGGGACTAGAGCAGGGTCACAGTGAGTTCTCAGAGGGGTTGGTGTGTGCAAGTGTGTGTCTGCAGGTGTGGGCGTGTGCATTTCTGGCTCTGTGTGCACACATATGCATGCTTTGTGGGAAAGATGAATACTGCTGTAAATAGCTGGGGGAAATCTATTGTCAGTTCTAAGGAGAGGAAGATACGCTCCTTGCATTTTGTATCTGGTAGCATGAACTATTCCTGGGTGTGAGGACCAGGTTAGCTAATTAAATGTTCCTGCTGCTGCAGTGTGAGCAACATACTGTGAATCCCTGCAGTCTCCATGCCTGGTGCTCCTGGAGCCATGCAGAGCCTTCCTCTGCCACAGCACTGGGCTCTGGGACTGTCACTTGAACTTTTCCCTCTCTGGTTCCTCTACCAGGCAGCGTGTGGGATACCTCATGGCAAGGCTGTTGTTTCGGTGGCTGTAGCAAATCTGTGGGGTTTGGAAGGAGTGATGCTTTGCCCCTGAGGGAACTGGAGTGTGCCTCCATCCCGGCTCTGCTGCTGGGACTCTGTGGATTCACGGCTGTGCCTGTGACACCACAGCTGGGCCTCGCTGACTGCTCTTCTCTACCTGTGAACAGGTGCTGGACATGGACACAGAGGATGACCCATTGTTACAGGATGCCTGGCTAGAGGAGGAAGATGAAGAGGTAGCCTTCAGCTCCCGGAAGAGGCGAGAGGGTGCTCTGTTGTGTGGGAAAAGCCCGTGCAGAGTCAGGCCCCTGTGTGTCACACTGCCTGTGTCTAGCTTCTGGAATATTGTTGGCTGGGTGTTTACCAACCCATACTGTGCTGGCTTCATACTTTTCCTGGGCTGTGCCATCCCTGCTGTGCTTGCTGTTGTCATGTTTCTCCACTACCCAGCCCTGGATATTGACATCTCCTACAATGCTTTTGAGATCCGCAACCACGAGTCCTCGCAGCGCTTTGATGCCCTTGCCTTGGCCCTCAAATCCCAGTTTGGGTCATGGGGGAGGAACCGCCGGGACCTGGCTGACTTTACTTCGGAAACCCTGCAGAGGCTCATCTTCGAGCAGCTCCAGCAGCTTCACCTCAATGCTTCCCATCTTGGGGTCAGTGCACGGGTCAAGCGCAGCCCCCCAGAGGGCAGGACGAGCTCCCTGCAGTCCCAGGCCCACCTGAGCCCAGGAAACCAGACTTCCCGCATCGGGAGAGGAGCCCCACGCTGGGACTACTCTAGCACTTACATCAGTGCCAACACACAGACACATGCTCACTGGCGCATTGAGCTCATTTTTCTGGCTCGGGGGGACTCTGAGAACAACATCTTTACCTCTGAACGCCTGGTCACCATCCATGAGGTTGAGCGCAAGATCATGGACCACCCTCGCTTCCGGGAGTTCTGCTGGAAGCCCCATGAGGTCTTGAAGGACCTGCCCCTGGGTTCTTACTCCTACTGCTCCCCTCCCAGCTCCCTTATGACCTACTTCTTCCCCACTGAGAGAGGAGGGAAGATTTACTATGATGGCATGGGACAAGACCTTGCTGACATCCAAGGTGAGCTGAGGGCCATGGGCAAGGGCTGGCACGTTCAAGGAATGCCTCTCCTCAGGTTCAGGCAGTCACTGGTGTGCAGCTAAGAGGGGTGACTGCCTTGTATGGAGAGGAAGATGCTGCTGGGCTGTGCCTTGAAGAATCGTCTTTTCTGCACCAGGGCCCCTTTTCAACCCTGCAACTCCAGTCACAGGTCACACAGACCCCCACAGGCAAGTGAGGGGTTGTCCTGCATGGTGCAGATGTCTTCTACTGAGCCTTGTCCCCTGTGGATGACTGTGGTTAACTAGAGCAATGCCAGGGCTTGAACAGATGAGCTTCCCTGCACTACAGAGCAGATTAAAGAGGTCTGTGGGCTGCTCTGGCAGCTTGTGAGTCACCAACTGGAAAGGCTCCTATAAGGAGAGGAGGAGAAAGGCCCTGCCAGCTCCTGCCTGCTCTGTACCCTGTACTGTGCACCTCTAGTAGAACAGAGGCTCTGGGTGGTGACAAAGAAGTGACTCATGAGGAGTCTGTGGGTGTGATGTAGCTGTGGGATGTACCCTCCATCTGTCTCCCGAGCCAGGCTGCAGAGGGTAGCTGTCCAGGAGCCATGCAGGGAGCAAGCAAAGAATTAACTCTGTCTGCTCCAGTAACAGTTCTGCTACCAAAACAGGAAAGAGCAGAGTTTCTGGTCTTTCTGGTACGAACTCTAGGATACTGGATTTTGGGAATAGACAGGCAGTGTCTATTTAGTGTCTAGTCAGAACTAGCTGAGTGCCTCCATCTCTGCATCCCTCATACCATCAGATGGAAGAGGAGCCAGGACGCCTCTTCCACAGGCATTGTTTATTTGTTGTGCTTCCAAGTGTAATGGAGAAAATATTGTCCTAGTGTAAGAGAAGGAAGAGCGTCCAGCAGTGGGAGTGTTGATCAGGATGTTGTTGGCTGGGGGTGCTATGGTTCAGGTCAGTCAGGTGGAAGATGTGTCCCTGATGGGGAAGTGCATGTGGGCAGCAACACAAGCAATCACAAAACAGAAGTAGGATGGGAGTCTTTGCAATCCAGATTTCCCTGGCCCTCCTTGCTCTCTGGAAGGCAGCAGCAGTCAGCATCACTCTGATGGACAGGATCACTCCAAGTTTCCGCGCGGCAGACTAGACCCTGTGCCTTGCCAAGACAATTAAACAGGACCTAACAAAAGTAGTGCTGCTTTCTCCTGCAGGGTCCCTGGAGCTGGCCATGACCCACCCCGAATTCTATTGGTATGTGGATGAGGGCTTGTCTGCTGAGAACATGAAGAGCTCCCTGCTGCGGAGTGAGATCCTCTTCGGGGCACCACTGCCAAACTACTACTCGGTGGAGGATCGCTGGGAGGAGCAGCGCCACAAGTTCCAGAACTTCGTCATCACCTACGTGGCCATGCTGGCCAAGCAGTCCACGAGGTGAGGGTGTGTGCAGGCAGGGCAGGTGGGAGTGCACAAGAGCAGGGAAGGGCAGAGGATGGAATGGACCTTTCAGGGTGCAAAAGCTCTGCCTTAAGGTTCACACCAGGACAGAAGTGCCTATTCCACTCTGATAGCCACGTTCCATTTGGCCTCACTGGGAAGGCACCAAGCACAGAAGGCTTGGCATGCTAGCTTGGACTACTGGTCAGTCTTGAACAGGGCCCATGGCATAATGCTCCAGATGAAGGAGAAAAAGCATCTCCATTGAAGATGGGCTCAGGCACAGAGTTGTAAATGAGGGTGGGGAGCATATGGCAGAAAACCACTCATATGCTCCCCTTTAATGCCTCTTCCTACTGCAGCAACATGCCAGAGACACCAATAGAGACAATGAAAGGGGGACAAAGTTTGAATCTAATGCCTGCCTTTCCACTGAGCCCTTGTCTGGCATTGGATCTTTTTGCTTCCATCTCACAAATCCAGTTCCACTGGCTCAAACAGAGCCACCTTCCTGCTCTGAGTTTGGCCACCACTGGTCTGATGCAGGGGATGAAATGGTCTTTATTCAAGGCCACTCAACCTGCAGATCCAATTCTGCTTTTGCTTTTTGTACAGAGGTGGGGAGGGCAGTTTCAGGGCAGGATAATTTTCAGGAAATGCAGGCTTTTTTCACCACCAGGTCTGTATGAGTTGGTTGAACGGAGTTTTGCTCAGTGCTTGTGAGAGAGAGATGATAAAATAGAGCTAAAAGGGCTAAAAGAGCATCCTAGTACCCTGGTAGCTGACAGAAGGCTTGTGCGTCCCAGTCTCTGTACCTTCTTAGACTCCAGCTTTCTACTGCCCTAAGTCTCAGTAACTCCCAGAATGAAGGGATGCTGATCTTCAAGAGCAGGTTGGAATGCAGGCAGCCACGGAGCATTCTCAAGAATGGGCTGGCAGAGCAGGTTGTGATTATGACAAGCCAAAAGGGAATTGAGGCCAAGGCTCAGTTCCAAAGCTTGGATCCCTGATAGCCTCCTATGGTGCAGCATTATTGTAGTCCTGGTTAAATTATGTTGGATTACTTCTGCTCTGAGCCTGCTTCCAGAGGCAGAAGCTGGTAAATCATGTGGTTTCTGATAAGCTCTCACTCTGCCTGCATCCGCTGTGCTAATCTAATAAGCAATGATTAGGATTCCAGATGGAATTGGCTTTGAAGGCTTCAGGAATTGTCTGTTAGTGACTAAGACCCACCATGCACTGGAGGAATTTAAAAAATATTAGACCTGCTCTTTATTTTTCTCCTTCCCTATGTGAATTTCACTTCCAGCAGCAACTTTGTTCAACCTGCTCTCACTGCTCTGTTTTCTCAGAGAACTGCCAGGTTATTAGAGCAATGACCTCCTTTGGCTCTGGAGGAGATACTGTGCTTTAAACCACCTGGCTCTCCTCCTTTTGCACTCAATTATTCCTCTTCTTTCATATTTTCCCACCATAGCAAAGTCCAGGTGCTGTACGGAGGGACAGATCTGTTTGACTATGAAGTGAGGAGGACTTTCAACAATGACATGTTGCTGGCCTTCATCAGCAGTAGCTGCATAGCTGTCTTGGTCTACATCCTCACCTCCTGCTCAGGTAGGCTGGAGTTACGGCTACCGTGCTCTAACTCAAATCCAAATGTGCCGTGTCTCTCTGTGTCTGTGCGAGCCCAGGGAGAGACACTGATGCTCTGGCACCAGTGTGGCTGTGTAGCACAGCAGCATGCAGAAGGGCAAGCCAATCTGATTCTCCAGAGCAGAGATTTGTGGGCAGGGTGAGGGAAAGACTCACAGGAGATCAGGAATAAGATACAAATTCCCATCTTGCTAACACTGGCATAAATCTGATGTAATTTTTTGCATGAGCCTCATGGGAAAGAGTCTGCAAGCAGTACTCCTGCAGCCCTGAACTGTTCTCTGTCACCAACACACTCATGGGAACCAGTATCCTAACAGGACAGGTGGGACATGTCTGTTCTCCTGGGGGTGGCCAGAGATACTATTTTTTCCATGTTTCTTTTCTGCTGTAGTGTTCCTGTCATTCTTTGGCATTGCCAGCATTGGGCTAAGCTGCCTGGTGGCTCTGTTCCTGTACCATGTCGTATTTGGGATCCAGTACCTGGGTATACTCAATGGTGTGGCTGCCTTTGTCATCGTGGGGATTGGTAAGCTCATCTTTACTCAAAGCCTACCTGTGCTGCCTTGCCCTGCCTTCTGTCTGCAGGAGAGAAGAAGGTGATGGTGGCAAATGCAGATTGAATTTTCAGGCCCTTTTCCATTACCTGTAAGTGTAATATTTGCAGATCAAATGTCAAAGGGGAAATCAGATTTTTAGCAGGTGTCACTTCTGTGAGCAGATATCAATATCTCTGCTGTCTCTTTCCAGGGGTTGATGATGTCTTTGTTTTCATTAACACCTACCGCCAAGCCACCCACCTCAAGGACCTGCGACTGCGCATGATCCACACTGTCCAGACAGCAGGGAAGGCCACCTTCTTCACCTCCCTGACCACAGCTGCAGCATATGCTGCCAACATCTTCTCTCAGGTACTCTGCACCTTTGGGATTTGGGGTTTCCATTTCTGCCAAAGGGCCTAATAGGTCAGGAACCTGCCAACACCATCTGTCCTCTCCTTCAGCACACTGGGCTGCCAGACCTGCTTCTTACAGGGCTGTCTCTTACCTGCTGTAAGGCAGTGGATTATCCAACGAAATACTTCTGTACCACTGACCAAACAGGATCCAGTGGCCACCAGGCTCTGTCTCAGCGCTTTACCTACTGGGTTTCTGATTATCATGACTGAGGTCAGCGTGTGCTATTCTCAGGTCCACCAGACATCTCTTCCTTGCCTGCTGTCTCTCCAGCAATCCTGCCCCAGTTGATCCCAACCCCATGTTCTCTCTCTTCATGTAGATCCCAGCTGTGCATGACTTTGGACTCTTCATGTCGCTGATTGTGTCCTGCTGCTGGGTAGCTGTGCTCTTCACCATGCCAGCTGCTCTTGGAATATGGACCCTTTATGTGTCCCCATTAGAGAGCTCCTGCCAAGCCAGGTGAGCCCTGGAGCCTGTGGGTGGGAAATTGTGGAATTTGCAGTCAAGGAGGTGTGCAAATTCCTTCCCTATCATCTCAGTTTATCCTCATTCCCCTCATGCAGCTTGGCTTTGCCTCTGACAGAAGGGAAATTTAAGTTCTGCCATTCCAGATTGGAGCAAAAGGATCAAGTCCCAGTCTCATTCTCTCTGGTGTATGCACAGGTGCCTTCCATGAGCCAGACTCTGCAATGTCAGTCAATCCTCTTGGTTGAATCCTATGGAGTATTGGACCATTTGTTTCCTTGGAGCACTTAATGCACAGCTAAATCTTCAAGCAGTGGAGACACAAGCCCTGCAAGGCAGACAGATCCCACCTGTGAGCACAAGTGGGACATGGAGATTTGTGTTTGAAAGTCAGCACGTTTCCTCTTCCCCTCCTCCTTAGCACTGCAGATGACCTGGCCTGATTTTATCCATCAGCAGGGAGATGAACTGCTGAAACTCCAGTCACTCAGCACCCAGTGTCCATGGCTCAGCCCTGCTCTGGGTATCCAGCCCAGCCCTTGCCTTCTCGCCACATAGCAATGGAATTTGCTCATGGCAGTGCCTGTTGTTTTTCCAAGTAGTTGGAGCAGATTGTTGCTGTGCTCCTTGCCACTGAAGGAGCCCACTTCACAGGGTATGTGCCTTAAAACTCTTGCCTTTGTCTCCTTTCCTGCTTCAATCCAGCTGCAGTCAGAAGTGCACCAAAAAGAATGCCTTGCACCTAGCTGAAGATCTCTTCACTGCCTCAGAGGCCACCTCCAGAACAGGCAGAGAGACCCTTCCCTACCTTGATGATGACATCCCACTCCTCAGCGTGGAGGATGAGCCTGGTATGTGTCTGCTGTGTGGTGCCTTTAGGGGGATCACACTGCCCTCTTCATCCTGCAGTTCTCCCTACCCCTGACACTGGTCCTTGCCTCAGTTCCCTGAATTGTAAGTTGGAGATGGTGCCGTCATGGGAGGTTGTAGGAGTCAGAACTCAGTATTTGTTTTAAGTTCCTTTGAGATCTTCAGTGGGTGTCAATGCATGCTTTCTAACTACTTTGCTGATTCTCTTGGGTCCACCATAGTCTGCTTTCTGTCTGGAATCACTGATTGTGACATGGATATAGCCATGAAACATCTAATCCATAATTCCAGGACAGCTCACCTTGGAGTAGAGTTTTCCCTTCTTCCCTGCCATTTGGAGCACTGCATTTGGGAAGCAGGAGAAAGAACACTGTTGTTCTCCAGCATTAGCCCCCTAGAGCAGCTCCTCCATCATGGTATGAAGAGGGCAGTGACTTGCCTGAGATCACATAAGCAATCTAGAAAAAAAGCCCAGAAATTCCCTATCTGTTGTTAGCAGGAGATAATCCTTCCAGCCCTGATCCCAAGAAAAAGGTGCTCACAGGGTCATGCTCTCTTGTATTTGGCTTTTAAAACTTGCTGGAATCTCTTCCTTTTAAAACCCCCAACAGAAGTGGTCTGGGCAGTGAGTATCTTTCAGGCCTAGAAGCAAACTGGAACTGGAGGTAACTGAATAAATTCCATGGCATGTGCAGAGCCCTTGCTACAGAGAAGGCTCTGAGATGCCTTTGACAAGCAGGCAGAGAAGCTCTGGCTCTGTGCTGCAAGAGTTCTCCTTAGTATGCCAGAGCCACAGGCAGTGGTGATGTATGGAAATAATCCCTCCCTTCCCTGCAAACAGCAGGATGTTTTTCTCCAGGGCCCCTGGGCATCAGGGAACTGTAAAGAAGCAAAACAGCTTATTCCAGTCAGTGACCAAGCGTGGTTTGTAGGTTGGCTGTACAGTGTGCCGGGCATGCTTCATCCCACTACAGCAAGTGCCCACTTCTCACACACACAGAGGGGGGCGGTTCCCTTGGCATCCCTGATCTGGAGAGAAGAGAATCAGGGAGGAGCCAGGCTGCAGTCAGGAAGAGGTCAGCTGTGTATAATTAGCAGTAAGACATATTTAGTGGGACAGGGACAAATTCTGCTTGGCCCAAGAAGCATGCAGTATCCCTGTGACCTTATGGACAGTGTTTGTGGGGTTTGGTAGAGGAAGGAATAGCCTGAAGCATAGATTTCGACTGAGCTATGGATTTACAAGTGTAGCTGTTGCATGGCAGTGACTTGACAAAGATGCTTGTTATAACGTCCTGTGAGTCACTGCCTCTGCCAGGGTCTTACTCCATCTCTTTAGCTTGAGTGAGTTGTACAGCACCTGTTTGATAAAAGAGAGCAGAGACCTCTAAGAGACACTCAAGACACTGAGACTGCTTTTGATTTCTCTCTATTCTAGTCTCCCTGGAAATGGGGGATGTCCCCTTGGTGTCTGTGATGCCAGAAAATCTGCAGCTCTCTGCAGAGAAGAGCAACCGGGATCACTTGATAACTCATCTGCAGGAGCTGCTGGAACACTGGGTGCTGTGGTCTGCAGTGAAGAGCAGATGGGTGATTGTGGGTAAGGAAGGAGGCGGGTATTGCATCTACATGGATTTTAGAGGGTTTGACATTTCAATCAGTCTCCAAGCCTTGGTTATTAGTGACGAGAGGTGGGAAAAGGGACATGGTAAATGGTTTCTAACACAGTGGAAGAGTGCTCCCAGAACAGTCAGTCCCTAAGGGACTTTTCCCTTTCTTCTCACTCAGATCTAAAGTGGCAAATCCTGATGGAGTTTTTTCCAGGCATGGGGCTTATTACAAGAAAGCCCAGCTGCCAGTGTGCTTTAGTGGCTGTTCTTTTTCCAGCTGAAAATACCATCTTTCTACCACATGCCTACTCTCCGAGTACGTTTGAAGTGTGAAGCACATGTAAGGTCCCACGCTTACCCAGGTTTCTCCTTGCAGGGCTTTTTCTCCTTGTTTTGCTCCTGTCCATATTCTTTGCTAGCCGCCTCCATCCAGCTAGCCGTGCTCCAGTCTTGTTCCGGCCAGACACAAACATCCAGGTGCTACTGGACCTGAAATACAACCTGAGTGCTGAAGGCATCTCTTGCATTACCTGCTCAGGTGAGAATGCTGGTCCCCAAACCATGGTGGGTGCAGCCCAGCCTGGCCTAAGCCAGGAGGAGCTGAAATGTGATGTAGGCACCTACAATGTTCAAATATCTCATTGGACATTGGATGGACCCTGTGGAAAGGAGGTACACATTGGGAGCGGGATGGTTGAATTGCCGGTAGGAGTGGAGTATTTAGAAAAGTATTTCCTGCTTTAGCCATGAACTGTTTATTTCTTCTGGAGCAACCCCTTCATAGACCATGAAAACTGACTACTTTTACTCATAAGTGCTGGTCCCATGTCAGTGCCCAGCTGAGGGTCTGTGGCACTGTGTTGCCTGCTCAGGGTTTGGTGTTCAGCAGCAGTCTGTAGTGTGTACAGGGCTAGTAGGTCTTTTCTCATGCTGTTCACTCTTTCCCCCCTGACTAACCTCATGGGACAGGTTTGTTTCAGGAAAAGCCCCACAGTTTGCAGAACAACATCCGAACTTCCTTGGAAAAAAAGAAGAGGGGCTCAGGGTCACCTTGGGGAAGCAAAGGCAGCATGAGTGATACAGGGCAGCAAGGTGAGCGGGGCATGATGACTCTGACCACATTTGGGGCCAGGGCCCAAGGATCCACTGGGGTAGAAACTAAACCACATGCTCTCTGAATAGCTGATGGAGAATAATTCTCTTCAGAGCCTGCCCCACTGAGCCCTAGGTTGGTGCTGGATGTACGGGGCATCTTCAAAATTCCCCTTTCCCTAATACCTACTGCTCTCTAGAACATGGTCCTATAACCCAGGTGGCAGTATAGTGTCATATCCCTCTGATCTGAATACAGGGCTAGGAACTCCAAGCTTTCACATCCCACTCCTGTTCGCAACCTTGTTAGCAGATCAGGAGGAAAGTAAATTCAGCCTGTTTGCAGGGGATTTTGAGGATAAAACAGTTATTGGGCCAGATCCCAAGACAGCATGAATTAATAAGCCATCAGGAATTACTTTGTGATTAATTTGTGATAGCCTTTGAAAGGTGTGCTATGCTGCCAGAAGACAGAGGCTGTGCCTGCTGTCCCAGAGCAGACAGCAGACCAGAAGAGCCCTCCTTTGCTCTGCCCATGTCAGTAGGATTTACTGATTGAGAAATACCACCAAACCTCATGCCCTATGTTTTCTTCAGAGCTCCAGGGGACTGTGTATATCTCCAAGTCCAAGAGCAAGGGAAGACCAGCCATCTACAGATTCTCGCTCAATGCCAGTGTCCCTGCGCCCTGGCAGATGGTGTCACCAGGAGACGGGGAGGTGCCTTCATTCCAGGTAAGTCAGTCCGGGATGTTGGACCCCTCTAGCAAGAGTGCAGCACTCAGCAGGTGAGCACAAGAGCCTCCTCCTGTCTCTCCATGGGGTCCTATGTAGCCCTGGGTGACATTTTCAGGGCACTGTAGTAGGGTAGTTAATATAGAAGGCATTGTGCTTGGCATCATCCAGTATGATACCTTGGAGTGCCACAAGACTTCACCTGTTGCTGTTGTGAGGTGACTGTCAGCGATGGAAGCAGAACTGTGGGTGTCGCTAGAGCAGATGTCCCTCACCCCGGGCAGAGCAGCCACCATTCAGCCTAGGCCACTGGGAATGGGGGTGCTAAGGGGCCCTTCACACACTGGCCATTGCTGAGAAGGGGCAGGCTGGAGGCTGGCTGGGGCTGTGCCTGCAGTGCTCATTCTGTGTGGCTGTGCTAGTGCTCAGGGAGGAGGGGAGAGTGTGATGCTAATGTGCAACAGGCTGCAACCCTGTGGAGTTAAGTGTCTGTTTTCATTAATCCATTGCTTAGGTGTATAGAGTGCCTTTCGGTAACTTCACCAGGAAGCTGACAGCTTGTGTGTCCACAGTAGGGCTGCTTAAGCAGATGAGCCCCAGGAAGTGGATGATGACCACCTTGTCCTGTGACACCAAGAAGGGCTGGAAGTTCGACTTCAGTTTCTACGTGGCCTCCAAGGAGCAGCAGCGAACACGGTAACCTTCCAAAACCCCCTCAGGACAAGGCACCAGAAACAGCACAGCTGAGAAGCTGATGGGAGATGCCTAATGGCCAGGGCTAGTCCTGCTCTCAATCAGTGACATCCATGGCCCTAGATTTTGCTTTGCTGCATATATGCCCCATCTCTGCAGTCACTTTGCAGGCCCATAGCATCATTAACATGCCAAAGGCTTGAGAGACTGTGACTGGGGGCTTCTTTAGGTGGCAGAAAGTATTGCTGATCCGGTTCTTGTCCTTACCCACCTGAACTCAGGGACTGAACGGGCAGCACAGAATATGCAATGGGTAGGGATACAGGTCTGCAGATATTCGCCTTTCCCTTCTGTCCCTGAGAATGTCTGTTTCCATGTAATACTTTGGACGCTTCATCTTCTCTACCTCTGGTCCCCCATAACAAACTTTCTTTGCTGCACAGGAAACTGTATTTTGCCCAGTCGCACAAACCCCCTTACCACGGCCGAGTGTGTGTGGCACCTCCAGGCTGTCTGCTCAGCTCTAGTCCAGACGGACCCAACAAAGGCATCCTGTATGTTCCCAGTGAGAAAGGTAAGCTGATGAGGTCCTGTTCAGACATGCCAACATGTCCGATTCAAACAGAATCAGACCTTTTTTGCCATCTAATGTAACCAGCCTTTATTCTGTATTTGACAACAGCACCCAAAGCAAAGCTGTCGGCCACATCTGGATTTAATCCGTGCATGAACACAGGCTGCGGGAAGCCAGCGGTGCGGCCACTGGTAGACACCGGAGCCATGGTGTTTGTAGTGTTTGGAATCAGAGGTGTTAATCGCACAAGACGCCTGGACAACCACGTCATTGGAGACATGGTACACATGGTCTGGCATTCTGGGCAGGTGTGCTTGGGGCTGGTGAGTGAGGGACAGGCTCTCTGGATGGTGTTTAGTTAATGCCCACAGCTGAGGGTGGTCCAGCAGTCTGGACAGATGGAAGGGCAGAGGTGGTAGCATTGTGATGAGCCAGTACAGTTCTGTTTTAGCAAATTGACAAAATAATGGAGATCAGGAAATCCTTGCCGAAAAAAACACTTCAGACTTTTCAGAAAATCCCTCTGAGTGCAATATATAACCTTCTAATTTTGAGTCTAAATCTGGCTTTCTCGAGGATTTTAGAAACAAACCCATCTTGAGGTCAGTACAAAATCTCACTACAAATTCAAGACTGAGGGAACTGATATTTTTCTATAATATATATCTTGTTATGAAGTATTAACAAAAAATAAAAATTGATTACTCTAGGGAAAGGTTACTAAATGCGACTTTTCTAGAAACAGCTTATCTCTGAGATCCGATACCTTGACACATGACAGTCTTTCTCTAGAAAAATTAGGCTTAGTTTGGCTGATGCACTTCAGTGTTCTGCTGTTCTTCCTGCCCTGTGATTTGAGGGTACTGTGTAGAATCGGCCTTTGCCTGTTTGCTCTGAAGGGGCAGTGAGAAATGCAGGCGGTGGAGCGGGCAGGAAGCTGCAGTGCCAGTTGCTGTGTTTATGTCTCACGTGTGGTGCTCTTGTCATTGTGTCTCCTTGTGAAAGGGCAGCGTTATCT
Source organism: Dicrurus megarhynchus (assembly GCA_013399195.1). Lineage (NCBI taxonomy): Eukaryota > Metazoa > Chordata > Aves > Passeriformes > Dicruridae > Dicrurus > Dicrurus megarhynchus. Next base: position 131,392 of record VXAD01003670.1, on the reverse strand, counting down.
ACGATGACAGCTTTGACCTCTTCAAAGAGATTGGCAACCTGTGCCACCTCTGCAAAGCCATTGCCAGCAACTCTGAGCTGGTGAAGCCCGGAGGGGCTCAGTGCCTGCCCTCGGGTAGGTTAGACTAACTCCTCTGCAGCCCTACCTGTGCTTGCTTGGGCTGTGGTCCTCAACAGTAAACCAGAAAGGGTGACTGCTTCTTGCTGTCTCCTTTTCTTCCCAAGGCAGCTTGACCCTTCTAGAACATGTCATTGGTTGTGCTTTTCAGGACAGAAAGAAAGAAAAATGGTCTCTTTAATGCCAAAGACACTGGGTATATTCTTTGGGATTTAATCCAGAAGGATAAGAACAGAATTGCATTTGTTCTTTCCAGTCATGGATATTGCTTGAGATACAATCTTTTGATTCAGTAGATACCTTCTTAGTAGCTCCCGAATAACGATGAAATCACACCTGATCTCGTTGCAGTGAGGCTACTCACTGTCTCTGTGGCCTTGCATACCTGACCAGTGACCATCTCTCCCAACTTCAGAGGTCACAAGGTTGTGGAGCTGAGCCTAGGAAGTGTATATTGGCTTCAAGCCAAAAGCCAAGTTCATGCCTGGAGCAAATCCCTGTCAGGCCAGGCAGACAGCCCTCAGCACTTGCTCTTTGTGGTGCTTCCTGACAACTGGGGACAGACAGCAGTGGCAGTGTCCTGTCCCATGCTGATGGCGCAGAGTGTCCTTTCAAGCTACAGCAGCTGAGAGCTGTGATGCCAAGACCTCAAGGACTTTGGCAAACCAGAATGGCAAGGGGAAGCAGCTGCTGACAAATGGGGCCTGCTACTCTCTTGGGGCTCCCATTTTGGGTTGTTGGTTGGGGTTTTTTTCATTCCCTTGCTCCAGTGTGCTTCCTTTCCCTGTTCTGCCCTCCATCCCTTGCTCTTTCTTTCTCTTCAGGTTACAGCATCTCCTCCTTTCTGCAGATGTTGCACCCCGAGTGCAAGAATATCCCTGAGCCAAACCTGCTGCCTGGACAGCTCTCTCATGGGGCAGTGGGGGTGAAGGATGGGAAGGTGCAGTGGATCTCCATGGCCTTTGAATCGGTGAGCATATAGCATCACCTAGTGAGATTGCCATTCTGGTGACAGTTTCATCTTGTGACTTCTGGGGGTTTAGCTCTGCTCTTTCTGCACTGGCCACTTTCATTTGCAGCCATAATTCAGTGTTTATTAGCATTTGTTGCAGACAGGTGCCCACACTCACAAGTTGGTAGAAGTGGCCACTTACACCACAATTAGCTCAGGCAAAAAGCTGGTGATAGATCTGCCCAAATGCCACTGCCAGTTCTGCCTGGCGCTGCCACTCGAGCTAGCTTGTTCTGCCCTTTCCCTTGCCATGCATACCCTGCCCAAAGAGCAGGATACGAGTGATGTGTTTATCTTGTTACAGACAACCTACAAGGGGAAATCGTCCTTCCAGACATATGCTGACTATCTGAAATGGGAGACATTCCTGCAGCAGCAACTCCAACTCTTCCCAGAGGGCTCTGCTCTCCGGCATGGCTTCCAGACCTGTGAGCACTGGAAGCAGATTTTCATGGAGATAATAGGCAAGTGACTGCCGTGTTTCTCTCCCTGCTCTCTGATACATCTTCACAGCACACTCCATCCTATATGGTGGGCATGGGTTGTATCTGCAGTCCCTTGCCATTGCTGTGCAAACTCCTAAAGCCTGTTCCTGCCCTAAGCAATGTGTATTGTCAAAATTAGGCAAAACCAAAGGAAACAGGTAAGGGAAAGGACTCAGCCTTGCTGATGCTAGATTCAAGAAACCGATCACCTTCTTTCCACTGTCATCCTCCCCTTCTCATCTTCCCCAGCGTGAGTCCCTGCCTGCCTTGTTGCCAGCAGGAACATGGTGCCTTTCTCACCCCAGCTGTCACCTTCCAGGATTCAAATCAGCTGGCTGTTTTCTTCCAGGAGTGCAGAGTGCCCTGTATGGTCTTGTCCTCTCGCTGGTCATCTGTGTGGCTGCTGTGGCAGTGTTCACCACACACATCCTCCTCCTGCTGCCAGTGCTGCTCAGCATCTTAGGTAAAAACACCAATTCCAATGTGTCAGGCTTTCACTTTTCCTGAAATTGGTGGATTGTGGCACTGCTGAGTCTCTGGTGATTTGAACTGAATTGCCCATCTTCTGTGTAAACCCTTTTGGCTTTCCAGGAGCCAGTCCTGGAGAACAGACTGGCTAAGTGAATGGAAGAAACTCTCAACAAATGCACAGGAACTTCATTGGGAAAGTAGATTTGTGTGTCTAATTCCCAGTGTGTTTTATCTACACAATCCCTTCTATTTGTTTAAATAAGGGGTTTAGCTACACAAATGCCATCCTTACCTGTTATGTATAATAATGTGATTAAGTCCCACATGCTCTGAATAACAATTGCACTACTTTCCAAGAACCTGCACCATGGCTGCTGTTTCCAAGCAGTGGGAGATGTTAAAAGCTGAGTATTTTAGCAGTTTTTTAATATTTGAAGCAAATTTGTAAATAGTTTCCTCTCCCTGGCTGGTGATTTGGTGATATTGTGGTCTAAGTGTGTTGCTAAACTTCTCAGTTTAAAAATCAAATCTATCATTTTGAAACTACTTATTCTCCCACATACAACTCACAAACTAACAGTACTCTTGCCTTCTAAAAAGTGTGCTCAGCCTCTGTGTTACTCCAGCAAGCAAAACAACAGGCTCACTGCCTTGTGGTGCTTGTGTGCACACACGGACACTTGTCTGGGCTTGGATTCATTTAGCAAGAGTTAGTCTAGATTGGCATCAGTCTGTAACTTTGCCTGATATTTAACTAGGTGTTCCACTGGCCCCAGCAGGTCTGATCACCTTATGGAATGGTCCCTGTGCTAAGCGAAGGCGAGGAAAGTGTTTTTCTCTCTGGCAGGGGGAGTGTGTACAGGACTCAGGCTGGCTGGCACACAGACCTGCGGGGTATGATCCCAAACTCCCCAGGGACTGACTTGTATCAGTAGGCTTGGGCAGCAGTCCCATAGTCCTTTACATTTGCCTAACAACACCTTCCTCACACAGGGGTTGTCTGCCTTGTGGTGACCATCATGTACTGGTCTGGCTGGGAAATGGGAGCTGTGGAAGCCATTTCCCTCTCCATCCTCGTTGGCTCTTCTGTTGATTACTGTGTGCACTTGGTGGAGGGCTACCTGCTGGCAGGGGAGAACCTGCCACTCCACCAGGCAGAGGTGAGCTCTGTTCTTCCTACAGCCTTGCATTCATTCCTCTTGTGCTCTCCCATACCACTCAACTGTGATGCAGGATGCACGATAGGCAAGGAGGGGTGTGTCCCGGCACCCTCAGAGGATCCCTGGGGTATGGTAGTTGCTGCTTGTCCAGCTGACTGCTCAGACTTGCTCATGAGCTTGTACCTGAGTACAGTAAACTCAGATGGGGGTCCAACCTACATGGTTGTCCCTTTCTTGCTGGCCACAGCGTGCCAAGGGAACACCTTCTCACGTTCAAGTGAAGACAGTCTGTGCTGGAACAGCTCTATACTAATTCTGTAACCTCTGAAAATTGCTTTGCTGGATGTCCAGTTCATCTCTGGCCTTGTTAACATCTTTTGTCTCATTGCCTGGGATCTCTGTTGCCAGGTATAGTGTCTGCCTGCAGTGCCTGTGTTGTGTAGGCCCATCAATCAGTCTGATACGGTGGAAAGGAGGCACAAAATCCAGCAACCTTTGCCTCTGCTGGGTTTTAACCCTATGGCTCTTTGCTCAGTGTGCTCAGAGACTGCACTCAGGCAGCCTCTTTGTCCTGGACGGGGATTCTATGAGCTAAGCCACACTCTCAAAGCCTAAAATATCAGTGTAGCCCCATGTGCCTGTTGCGCTAACACTGCTGTCCTTTCCACCAGGACGCCACAGCGTGCCGACAGTGGAGGACAATGGAAGCAGTCCGGCATGTGGGTGTGGCAATCGTCTCGAGTGCAGTTACCACCGTGATCGCCACCGTCCCATTGTTCTTTTGCATCATTGCCCCCTTCGCTAAGTTTGGGAAGATCGTGGCCCTCAACACGGGAGTCTCCATCCTGTACACGTTAACTGTGAGCACAGCCCTGCTGAGCATCATGGGGCCTGGCACCTTCACCCGCAGCAGGACTTCCTGCCTCAAGGCTGTGCTGGGGGTGCTCCTGGCTGGCCTGCTGGGTTTCTGCATCTGCCTTGCCCTGCTGAAGAGCGGATTTAAGATCCCCCTCCCCAACGGGACAGCCCTGTAGACCCCAGGCCAGGAGCCACATGCTCTGTCCTCTTGCTCCCTTTCTTTTTTCTTTTCTTTTTGAAGAATATTTTTGGTAAGAAAAAAAAGAGGGGAAAAAAAGTCCCTTTTTTCCAGAAGTTTTTCAACTCCAGATGCACTTTATTTTCTAATGGGTTTTGCTCTAAACTTGTATTTATTTTGGGTAGTGATGGATGGATGATGGACAGTGAGGGCTGCCCAGGGAATACCTCAGCCCATGAGTAGGAGAGGAGGAGGTTTCCTTCTCTCAGTTTTCTTTCTGCTTTTCTTTTTTTCTTTTCTTGTTCTTTTAATTTATTTTTAACAAACAGGGCTTTCTGGAACCACAAAGCTAAAAGGGGAGAATTTGGGAAGGCCATGTGATCCTTTCAAAAACCCTTCCCTCTGTCTTTCCTGTCCACTTGTCCAGGGTCAGCATTGCAATGATGACTCTTGAGGCGATGTCCTACTCCCACACCAAGCCTGTGCCTCATTACTTGAGCCTTCAAGAACAGCAGTGAGCTGTTGGACAGGCCGGGGGAACAGTGTTGTCCTGGATCCCTTTGGCCCTGTAGCCAAGCCAGACCAGCAGTGAGCTTCCTGCACAGGAGGTTCTTATGGGTGTCATTTTGGGATCCAAACTAGAGCTGTTGGGTGGCACCACCTGCAGTGACCTGCTTCCATCATTCAGGGAGGGCATTGGGACACGTGGCTTTCCCCTTCTTTCTGGAGGGACAGTGCACCTTGTACTGGGATCTCATGTGTCTGTGAACAGCCATTAGGAAGCAGATGGTGCCCTCAGCAGCCTGCCCTCCTCTCCGTCATCTGAGTAGTGAGATCAAGGCAGTTTCAAGGCCCAGTCCCCCCGGTCACCTCACCAGTCACTGCCTCTGCTCTTCCTGGTGGAGAGAGAACAGAGAACCCTGAGATCCCTGCAGAGCTCTTTGGTCATAACGGTCAGCTCTTATCCTGAGGACAAGGTGTAACCCCTGGAGCTAGGTAGAGCCCATACCTGGTGGTATGCACAGCATCCTCTGTGACGGCTCAGACACCCTCCTGTGTGGAGACCTGAGGGCAGCAGAGCTGCAGCTGCTGTCTGCTCTGAGCAGATGGTCTGTATTAAAGTAAAATGAAATCGCAAACTGGTGCCATTAACAAGTACATTTTAAGCATCACTGATTCTATCATATTTTTAAAATTGAAATAGCTAAGTGTACATTGATATACAGCACATCTGATCCTTGGCTGAAGGGGAGGGTCAGGCCCACTGGGAGATGCATTAACCACTATTTACAAGGGTGCCAATAGAGTAATGTGGCCAGGAAGCAGCCTGACTCCCATTTTTTTGTAGATTCCATGTCCTGGTGGGTTTGTGTTATCTGTCTGGATCAACCTGTCCTTTTAAGATGAAAATTCCAGGAAGCCCAACCCCATTGCCAGCCAAGCTGTGGGGCCTGTGCTGCTGGGAGACTGAGCTGCTGCTACTGGGCTCAGTACATCCCTGGTCTGGTCCCTGCCAGTCTTACACCTTCACATTGTGTCATCCTTGTGAAACGGGATCAAATATTTGTTTCTAAAGTAGCTTCCCCAAGGTGTCCCCCAAGCTGGAGAGCGGAGTTCTTATTATTTTCAGGAGGGCTCCAGAGCAATCCTGCTGCAGGCAGTGAGGGTTGTGAGAATGCAAGTAGAGCAGACCTGGTTTCTCCTTGCCATTCCATGGTGCAGCTGAGTTGCCCCTTTCTGCAAAGTGTTAAATGTTTCTTGGCACCTACCTCTAATCTGCACTAGCTCCTTCATAATGAACCCTATGCCCATTAATAAATGGTTCTGGAAAGGATTTTTTACTATGCTTAAGCTGTGCTGCTTTGATGGCTGCTGTGCACAGTTCAGCCCCATCCTTGATCTGTAACCCATGCTGTTCCCTATGTCTGTGCTCATTTAACTCTTGGTGGTGCCCTGAGCACTCCTAAGTGGCAGTGACTGGAGAGGGCAAGAGTACTAATGATTTACAGCCCCATGGGACCTGTGTGGCTATGCAGGTGCTGCAGGGGAGGGCAAGGTATCCCTAGTGCTGTGGCCAAGGATGCTCTGCCGGGTGGCTTGACTTGAACTTAGCAAACACTTCAAACCCCTTTTGGGTGATTAAAGCTGATGGATATTTCCAGGTCACCAGACAAGAGAATAAGGTGCTGAGGGCACCCTTAGAGGAAGGTCCTCCTTCTATAAGTATGAAGAAACCTTTAAAGGCCTCTAAGAACAGGCACAGGTGCTTTGAATCCTGCAAAGTTGAAAGCCTATGTAAGCCCTTGATTCCTATGTTTGTGCTCACTATAAAGAGGCTACATCAACCCCCCACCTCCAGTGTGATTCTGGACATGCCATGCTGGGAACACTCATTCAGCTGCCGAGGGGAGGCAAAGATTAATTTCCAAGTAGAGGGAAACCTTTTATGTCTCTTGGGTATGATCTTGGGTATGGCAGTGTCTGATCTGCAGACAAAAATAACAAGAGTTCTTGGCACCTGACAGGATCCGTGCTGTTTTCTGGAGCACGTAGGGAAAAGGACAAGCTATCATTTTCCCTCCTCCTCTCCAGTCAGCCCAGGCTTCCTCAGTACAGAAGGACTAGCTGGCACCAGGAGGAGGGCATCACCTTGCATTTTGTTGCCCAAAGTGATACTGGGAATGCAATGGCTGGAACGATTCAGAAGGAAGAGGGGCAACCAGGATAAGTGCAAATGATTCACAAAGGCATATTGAGGAGAAGGAAGTGATATTTTCCAGGAAGGAAACTGAGGCAAGGAGAGGAGGAGGAACTTACACCACACATGTAGCAGGATGGCAGAAGAGCTGGTAGAGGATCCTAGGTGATGTTTTACACTGCAAGGACTCACTGAATGTTGTAACATGAGACCTTGATTAAACACAGTCATGACACTTGGCTTAAGATCTAACTAGACATTTGCCCCATCACTACTTCACCCTGCACAGCTCTGTGGTCAGGGTGGCTGGTGCTTTCTCCACATGCAGTGGAGTGAAAGAGACTTAAAGGTGAGGCCCAGCCTTCTGCAAAACACTTACATCCTGATCTCCCCAAGCATCTGTGGAGACAGCAAATGGGTAGCAGATATATACATCCATGTCCATGTAGGCAGTGTCATCCTTGTGATTACAGAATACTCATAAAATTATAGAGGTAAGAAAAGAGATGGCTTTATCTGAGCAAGTGTGGAGGTGGGGCTGACAGCCCTGCTGGGAATTGGTGCTCCAAGGCAGATGCTCATAGCAATAAAAAGCAAGGCCTCACCTGTCTGGGGCTGTTCCAGGAGCAGATGTTCACCTTAAACAATTCCTCCCACATCTCTGTCTGTCTTCTTTCTCTGATGACTCCTCTGTTTCACAGGCCATCTCCTGGGCCCTGTTTTCTTGCTGAGCAAGGTTCAGCCTTCTCCATGGTACATGTTCATGCCTAAGGTGCTCACAGAGTCTGGACTGAAAGTGGCTGGAGAAGTCTCAAGGAGAATTTCTTTAGGCAGAGGAAGCCAGGGAGTTAAACAGCTTCACACAAAGCTTTCCGTTTCAATGTTTCTAAATGGAACGTATGAGATCACTCTTACTTGGAAGAAAATGCTCTGATTTTCCATTTCAAAATTATCTTGGTGCAATTAAAAAGCATACACAAACTTTCAGTTAGCACATGGCAATGGAATGTGCCTGTTAACTGCCCACTCCTTTATTTCTAGTAAATCCTGGTTTGAGGCTTAAGCTCTGAAAAGTTAGGTTAATGCTTCAGGAGGGGGTCATTCTGGAACTATGCAGTCTCCTACAAAACAGTGCGGGGCTTGTCCTGCTCAGAAGTTCCTCCAGCGCAGGGCAGTAGCAGAAGGACACTGCTTCTTGGTGCTGAAGCTCTGAGATTCATGCACAGAGCTGGTGTGACTGCTCTTTGCCTTCGGTGGAGCTACTGAGTGAGTCCAGGACTCCCCGTGACTGTGGACACTCAGAGGAAGAGTCCCCACTCACAACAGCCCTGTCCACATCAGCTTTGGAGCAGGGAGGAACAGAGTTGGTCTGCTCTGCAGAGATCAGCATCAGAGGAAGGAGAAGATCCATGACTCCTCGCTCTGTTTGTTTCTTTATGTTGTGGTGCCTCTTGAGGTGCTGGGTTTGGGCAACTGGGGCATCAGGTTTGGCCACTGACCTCAGCAATTGCCAAGGCTGCAGATTCTGAAAGGAATCATTGGCTGAGCTGGACTGTGTTTCTCAGTTCCTGCTGGATCTGAAAATATGCCAGAGCAAAGGCAGCCTGAGAAATATCCCCAAGGAGAAGGACATGAAGTGACACTTGGAGAGCTACTGGGACCATTGATACAGTAGTCTGGAGGCAATGGTCTCCAGAGACCCTGGCTTTGCCTCCACTGGAGCAAATTGGGATGTTGCTTTATGTCACAGTGTCTTTTAGCTTGTCCTGCACTGAACTTCTGTAGCAGAGCAGCCTGCCCTTCTGGAAGGTTATAAAAGGCTTCTTGTTTAACCCCATGATACATATAAATCCTCCCATACTGTCCACCAAGGAAGCTGTGCAGACTGATTTGCAGCCAGGCAGGACAAACTCAGTCTCTTGGTTACTTCTTCCAAAATCACACCTCACCCCAGATAGCGTGTAAGCCATAGTTCAGAGATATTTCAAAGGCTTTTGCTAACTACTCTGCCCTGGGTTAGTACCCAGGGTCCCAGAGCTAGACATCTTTCAATGCCTGTCTCCATCCTGAGGACAGAGGTTTTTGGCTTTTTCCTTCTCTGCTCCTCCTTTGGGCTGAAGGGAGGTGGGGGGCAGTGACCAGGACCAGAGGCAGAGTAACAATCAGATAAACAGAAAGGTTTGGAGGCAGAAGCAGAACAAATGGGAGGGAGGATGGTTCAAAATACAAGGGGAGAAGAGGTGTGAACACCCCATGGACAGAGTGAGGGAGGGCACTGCCATTCCACCACGTTGTGTGCAGACCTTAGAGTGTCAGTTCTCGGAGTGATGTAGCACAATTCCCGATGTATGCGTGTCACTTTTGTAAATTGTCTCCTACCCTCACTATTTTCAGTGTTCCTTGATTTTTGGAGACTCTTGTAAATAAAAAGATTTTGACATTCGCATGTTTGGCTCCCTCACTTATCACCACATTACTGTTTGTGTACACATACTGACAGCCAGAGTGGCACTGACAGGATCTGTGTTGTGTAAGGAATGCAGTGAGGATGAGGCCACAGAACGAGTTCCTAACATGTACAGGATTGTCTGCTCATACTACTGAAATCGGGCCTCTTGAAGCCAACTTATCACATCTAGAAGAGCTGGCAATCTGGAAAGGCAGTGCAGGAACCCACACAGGTCTGTAAGAGGAGCTGTGCGAGAGCTGTGGACCACTGAGGAGGCACAGGTTGCCCTTCGCAGGACTGTGGGACCACCTGGCAGTGGTGAGTGCCCAGGGCTGCCAAACATGGGAATGAGGGCACAGGAATGGGGTAGGACAGCTGCAGGCATGGACAGAGATGGGCAGGGTTTCCACAGCTCTTCAGAAAACAGCTGCTGGACTGAGGAAGGGTTTGGGACAGGGGAAGGGGCTCAGAGGAGGGATTACACAGGGTGACAGCTGCTTGGTATTCATTTCAAGCTTGCAGAGGAGGGAAGGAATTGTGTTTTCATCTCGGGAAGCCTGTCCACATGGGCTGCTGGCTCAGCCTGTGCTAATGCTGACAGCCCACACTCCAAAACCTGCTGCCTACCATTAGGAGAGCCCCATCTCTCTTTCCAGGTGAGTGAGTCTGGTGTGAAGTCTTCATCACACACAGGGAATTCCCCCATGTCTCTTGTCAGCCTCTGGCACAGCGAGGTCTCCAATACCTCCACACCAGCATTTGGGGGCTCTGCCTGTGTTCCCTGTGCGCCTTCTCCCACAAGCTCCTTCCCACCCCAAAACCACCCCCCAATTCTGGGGCTTTAAAAGGAAAAAGCCTCCTTTTCTCTGAAAAACTGTCAGATGCTGATGCTGTACCTGTGTCACCCGCCTGTCCCGGGGAGGCTTTTTGAGGAGCTGGAGAGGTGAGCTGGAGAGGTAAGCTGGGCTCGTTAGTGCCCCTTACTTCGAGGGGAAGCTGCTAAAGGGGCTGAAGTGGGTCCAGGGTAGCGGGCGGCTATCTTTTCGTAAGGGGCAGGGGCCTCTGTGTTCCTGCCTTTTCATGAGTGGGCAGCTGGGCGCATGTGCTGCCGGTGCCTCAGCAGGCCACGTGTAAGGTGTGGCTGAGGGAAGTCGGCTGCTTCCAGCAGGCCACGGCTTGGTGCCAGCCCAAAGAGTGGTTCCCTGTGTCAGGGCCTGTGCTCTCAGGACCATCCCTTGGCTCTCAGTGCCAGCCTGGGTTGCTTTCCTGTCCCCTTCTCTCCCTCAGTGCCATTCTCCACCCCTCCACTGCAGGTGGCTTAGCACAGAAATAGGGAGCTTTTAAACCTTACCCTTGCCTGACTCAGTCATGCTGATGGGGAAAAAAAATAGTATTTTGGGGATTTTTTTAATTAGCTTTTACTCCTTGGTGTTTTTCTCCCCCATGCTGTGCTCGCCGCCACTTCCCCCGCCCTCTCTGAGACAGTGCCTAGGGGGCATTGCCCGCCATTGAGTTTGGCCCCGGCTGGCTCCTGAGAGCCGCACACGGCTCAGTATCCATTTCTGAGTAGCTCGGGAACAGCCTTCCCCCTCTGACAAATGACACAGAGGGCAGTCAAAAGAGGTTGAGTTACCCTCTTCCCCAGTAATTTGCCACCCTGCAAGTGACACATCTTAGTGGCTCTTCCAAGAGCTCTGGCTGCTCCGTGGGGAGCTGTGCCTCTGGGATGCTCTTTTTTTTAATCCTCATGGCCATTTATTCTGTTACTATGTGCACCCCAACCCCTGAGGATGGTGATGAGTAACAGCTGGAGAGGCTGGGTGCCAGGCTTTCCTTCAGCCAGTGCAGGAGCGGAAGTGAGCCCAAAGCAATGGGAAGTCAGAAGGTTTGTGGATCGTGTTTTTGTAAGTGCTGGCCCACGATGCCTATTTCTTGTTACCTTTTTTGTTTTTTTTCTCTCTCAAGGTAGAGCAAGTTCATTGAATGCAGTATGCAACAAGCAATAGGCAGGGCCAGGAAGCCTGATGGGTGTTTTGACATGGAGAAAAGCAGTGAAGGAGCTGAATAAGGCCTGAAGTGTCTTGAGCTGGGGTGAAAAAGATTGCCAAAGATTTGGGTTCAAACCCAGATTTGAAGCAGAGAAGATATTTTGCCAGGTAGGGTTGTCCATGGATTAATCTGGCAGTAAAGGGCAGCCTTTGCTGGGCCGGAAGGCAGCAGCTAGCAAACAGCTTGCAGTGGGATGTGGAGGAGAGTGAATTAAATTACGAATACAGAACACTTCAACTGCCTGCCTAAATCACAACCTATCTTGAACATTAGAGGTTCTGCTTGTGGAAATGGAGAGGCAATACCAAGGGGTGAATTTGGGCAGGAAAGAGGTATGGGTAGGTCCTGTGTGTGGACTAGCCAAGAAAAGGGGTATGTCTGAGAGGAAGGGTTGTGGTGCTCCTGCTTTGGGTAGCCCATCTGAGAGCGTGTGGGCAGGGAGGATAGGCCATATCCTTTTCCAGTAGCAGATGTGTCAGTCTTGGAGTCCCCAGGGTGAGGGTGGGTGTGAGGACATCCAGTTGCTGAAGGGCTGAGCTGAAATATGGCACTGAGAGCATTGTGGTTTGGCTGGTTTTGGCAGGAAGGCAAGCAGCTTATGTTCTGTGTTAGGCTCATCTTAGGCTACAGGTGTGGGCACTAATGTCTCATTTTCTGACACAAAGGAGCTCTGCAGCCTCATTGGAGTGTGATGGGTGTTGAATGATTAAGAAACTCCCATGTGAAATGACCTGATCTGAGATGATTTCTCTGAACAGAGAGTGAAGATACAGAAGGGGTGGGACCCTTTACAACCTGGGGCAGGGCAGACTCAGGGTGGGCTTTTTAAACAGCTGTGCAGAAGTGTCGTTTTTGGGGGTTTTTTTGTTAAACTTTAGTGACCTTTTCAGTTGAATCTCTTGGTGCTGAACGAGAGGTGACTGCAAGGGAAGGTTGCATGTGTGTGCTAGGGCTTTTAATCCTTTCTAGCTGGTAGCCTCTGTCCTGCTGAGTTTCCTAGGGCTGTGCTGTGTTGGACAGAAGCTTATGAAGCGGCAATAGGGACTTGTGTTTTCTCTCTTGAACTCGTTCCCAAACCCACTGGCTAACTTGTGCAGGTTCCTGGGTGCCTTTCGTAAGGTGAATGGTCTGGGCTTCCCCTGTGCTTTTTTGCAGACTAACAGGGGAGTTGATTAAGCAGCCAGTGCTTAAGCTAATTGCCCGCAAATGGTTGTCTGAGGCTGGACACAAGTTTGTTGTCTTAGTGTTGAGCGCTGCCTGTCAGAATGGTCCCGTGCTATGGGCAGCCGTGAGAGCTAGGGTATGGCCCTTGGTGGTATTCAAGAATGTGCTGAGTTTGCTGCCGTGGTGCTGCTCTGCTTCGCTTCACGGAGTTTGTGTTTGACGGACAAGATAGTTTTGTCACTAGAAAGTGTGCAGGGGCGGTTAATCGCCTTCAGTGCCACCTGGACTCGTGGTCGTTTCCTGAATGAGAGGAAGCCTAACAAATGCTGCCTGTGGGATTTTCTTTCCAGCACTTTGTTTTGAGAGGGGGAAGTTTCTCACAAGAGAAATTCCTTCTTAAGCTGCCAAACTGCTCAAGGGAAGGTAGTGGACATGTGCTGCTTTGGTTATGTTTGCTGCCTTTACCTGTTCTGTCTTTAGACTCAGCCTCTGTCCTCTGGCACTGAGACACAGAACTGCCTGAAACAGTCTGGGAGTCTGACTGAACTCTGTGAAAGCTAGACCAGCTTTTTATTTTTCTTGCAAGTGCTATTGAACTAGCTCTGGATAGTGCTCCCACTGTGCACTCTTTGGGGGTGAACTGCTCTGGGTGACAGTTTTTAAGGTTGGCTACAGAGGCTGTTGGCTGATTTTTTTTTTTTTTTTTTTTTAATTTTAACTCTTGCAATTTTCCTGAAGGTTCTAGTTTGTCAGAGACATAGGTGTGAATAAACAGCAGACCTGTCCCCTGCCCCCTATATTCATGTAACTCTTAAAGGAGCTGCTATAAGGGAGCCAAAGGCTATTGTGAATGCCTGGAATGACAGTGATGACAAATTATATCTTGCCAGTGCTTTGTGTCTGTATGTCTTTAAGCTTAAACGGAAGTGACATCTGCGTCTAATGTGTGGAGCTGTGACCTCAGTGGAATCTGCTGGTGGATGCTGCCAGAAGGCCCTCATGCATCATCTAAGGCTGCTCTACCTAATGCAGGCACCTTCACCATGTCCCAGGGCTCTTTTCACTAGCTGGGAATATGGAAACGCTTCTTGGGGCCTGCCTTACACTGGCCACGGTGGAGTCTATGTGGGGGGAGGAAGCATGCTCTCAACTGCCCCATTGTGTGTTTAGGCATCTACTGTGGTGACAGATCTCACCCTCCAGTATGCAGTTATCATCATCCAGCTGCTGTTAGAGGCTCAGGTTTGCTGGGCCTTTGCTGCTCTGGAGCTTTAGGGTTGAGCAGTCTGGGCAGCTGGTAATAACCCTGAGAGAAGAGCATGGCTTAGCACTGGAAAGCACAGAGAGCACCAGATCAGAGACACCCAACTAAGCATTAATTTTGTCCTCCACAGGTTATCATTGTGTGCTACTGGAGAAGTCTGCCAGTGCTCTCCCAGAAAGTTTTCTCTCTGCTGTCTGTTTTGCTGAGGCCATTTCTAATAAAGCTAACTACAGAAAATCAGATTCAGCTTGCTCCCAAAGCATGGAGACAAGTAAGTTTTTTCCTCCAGCACTGCTACTCTGAACCGATTCCTCCAAGCTGAGAAACCTGCCTTACCCACCTGACTCTGATAACAAACTCTATCTGCTCATGTGGCAGCTGAATTTTGGGGACACTCTGGGATGGTAACTGTGCTGTGGCAGCTCCCAGCAGGGTTAACTGGGTGTGGAGGCACATGCGGGACAGAGCTGGGATGGCTTGGCAGGCAGAGCCATGCTCTGTGTGCTGTGTTTGAAGGGCGTCAGTGGTTGCAGCACTGGCTGGGAGCTGCTTCAGGAACCTGGCTGGGGAAGGCTGGTGGTGACCAGCTGCTAACCTCGTGTGCACTTGCAGCCTGCTGTCCCATTTATTAGCAGTTAAAACATGCTATCTCTGCTCCAAATGGAGTTTTGACAGCATTGACACGAACAGCTGTCCCAGTCAGCCAGATCATAACAAATGGGAGATGCAGCTGGAGTGTTATTTTGCTGCAAGGGGGCAATACATCTTGTTACTAAACAGTGAAGGTCGTGATGGATGGTGATGAGTCAGAGCCAGTCACAGGGCTGTCTTGCTTGATGATCGCACTGAAAAATAAACATAAAACCAAAGATGTTTCCAGGGAGCTAGGCAAGGCCTTGCATTGTACCTGGGAAGAGACAATACTGAGGTTCTCTGGTGTCTTATCTGCAACAGCCTTTGCATCAGGCTATTGGTTATGCTATGTCCTCTCCAGGAAGGATGTGTTAGCTGGGAAAGAAAATTTGGGGAAGAGAGAGGAGGAGTTGCTGGTCAAAAGCTTCTTCTTCCTTGGGAACACTGCAGAGGTGTTGTCCTGGGTAATGTTGTCTGATTATAAGACGGTGTGGGCCAAACTGTGCTGTTTTGATCCAGCTTGAAGCAGGGCTGTGTTATTGTGGAAGCTTACAGTCCGAATTCAGGGCGAGGGGGGACTGGGAACAAGGCACTACAGGAGGCTGTGGAGGAAAATTATGATTTCTTTGGGGACAAGGTCCTCCTGCGGGCTGGGCATATCATCCTGCTGCTTCAAGTGACTTGCGTGGAGGACTGTAAGCTACAGCCTCTCTGAGCAGAAAGCTAGAGCAAATGAAAGGCTTGTTTAATGCCAGCACAAAATTGGAGGAAACATGTTTGATGGAAAGGAGGTGAGTTAGTCTGATCTAACCTCTGCATCTGTACAGCTGCAGCAGCAAAGCTCAACCCTGTGCAGGTATATTACCTACAACTCAATCACTGCTGAGATGGGTTCTTGGATCCAGCTCTGAAGGAGCTGCGGACGGAGGAGTGTGAGCTGGCTAATGATGGTGTGTGAGTCACTGATCTCTCCAGCACCTTCACCCACGCACTCTTCCCCTCCTGTTTCCAAGAGCAGAGAGTACAAGGACTGCTGGATTTTCTTATCAGCTCTCACCCACCCTAAAGGCGTTTTCTTTAAAATGGGAATTTGACATGATCAGAACAGGTGG
This sequence comes from Dicrurus megarhynchus, assembly GCA_013399195.1. Taxonomy (NCBI): domain Eukaryota; kingdom Metazoa; phylum Chordata; class Aves; order Passeriformes; family Dicruridae; genus Dicrurus; species Dicrurus megarhynchus. The sequence continues at coordinate 115,742 of VXAD01003670.1, read as the reverse complement.
TGCTGTGATTTCACACCAGAATAAATACATTCAGAGCACAAGTGGGACATGCAGAACAGCCCCATACCAACCAGTGTCTCCTCTGTTTGCGCAGTTGTGGCAGAGGGGGCCTGGCAGCAGTGAGGGCTGGTGAGGGTATGCAAGTGGCACGGGCAGTGCTGGGAAAACAATTAAAGGTCATTTACAATATTGGCATATCAGCAGGCAAGAATTCTTCCAGCTGGATTGCTTTCACCAAAGGATTGGGCAGTAGGGCCAGTATTCATCTGGCAGCTTTTCTTCGAGCACTCTTGCATTCATCATCTGCCCTGCCCGTGCATGGCAGGGATCTGCTGGGGGAGAGCAGCAAAGGGGCTTGGCTATCCCTGCGGAAAGGTATTCCCAGCGTTGCACTCTGCAGCAGAAGCTATGGCAATGAATGGCAGTGGAGGAGGGATGAGTTCTCGATTGGAAGCTATGAAAGCAAACAACAAAGCAGCTCTGTTTTGCTATGTTTGTGGAGTAGATGAAGGACAAAAAAGCTTTTAAGAATCCCAGTCCTCTTTTTCCTCAATACATTCTCCTGGCTATATATTGATATTTAGTATCTATTTAGCAGAGAGGAGGGTAGGGCGTTTATTGAGAGAGGATGGGTTTGTAATCCAGACAGATTCAGACTAACTTAAATAGAGCATTAAGGGAAGAGGGAAGCTTTGAGATTGCAGCTTTCTATATAGGCAAAAAAAAGGAGCTTTCTGTGCATGCCAGCTGCTGCTGGAGTGCAGGGGTGGTTGGTCCCTGCACAGAGAAGCTTTCATTTATGAGCACACAAGCACTCCTGAGGCCATCTGTGCTGGCTGGGGGAATTTTTGGATTAAGTCTTAGAAAGGCCAGGAAGAGAGGGAGTGGAGCTGGCTAACCATGCCTTGTGTGTGTGCACCATGGTGGAACAAGCACTAATGTTGCCAGCTTTGGGGCTCACTTACCTTTCTCCAGACACAGCTGAAAGCAGACTGGCCCGATGACCTGCAAATTGCTGCAGGAGGTATCTGGGAAAGATCTCGTGGCTTTGTCTTTCTTCCCAGGTGGAAACTGGCGCTGCTGAGCAGTGCCTCTCCCTGCTGCCTGGCTGTCTTCCAGGCTGGCTCTGCTGAGCTCCCATTACCTTGCTCCTGTACTTTTCCCTTAAAATCATACTGAAATTGGAAAGCCCAGTGCTGAAAGATTTGCTGAACATCAGACAGTAGCTGAAATCATTATACTCCTTTTTTTTCTTGTTATCCAGGTCATGGTGCATCTGGAGACTTTTTATTTCTGACTGTTCAGTAATCATCAGTACCAGGACCAAGAAACTCATCTGCACTAGATCTGTGCCCAGGGATTGTCCAGGCGCAGGCTGCAGGTTCCTCGGGTGCATTTGTTCTTTGGGTCAGTCAAACCCTGATTTCTTTGCATTTGTGTTTTTGTCAGTAAATATCAATATTTGAAAATTGCAGTCATGTTGCCTGGTTACCATGGATTAGAGAAATTACATGGACCTGACTTCATGGACCATCCACAGTGGGTGGCTGTGGGTGGTGTGTGAGCAATTCCCAAGCAGCTGTCTGGGGTAGAAGGGAAATTCAGGACATGTGGTATGGCATGAGACATCAAGAATACATATCTAGCAGGAGTGAGAGACTGAAATAGGAGTTAGGTGATGAGATACTTAACTTCTGTGGACCTGTGTACATGATATTACAAGAAAATAATCTGAAGAAGTCTCTGCACTCCTGTACTAGATAGGAAAAATTGGTCTCTAATACCTCCATATCAGCAAAGAAATCTCAATGTGGTCCCAGGACACAGACTTTGACAATCATTTCCTGCAAATGCTTTGGCTGGTGAGTCTGTCACTCAAATATTTGCTGAGAGATGGGTTCTTAGCTCAGTCTGTGCCTGGCTGAGTCCTTGCCAAGGAGGGATGAGGATGATGGAAGAGGTGACCTGGGCTGGTGTTGGTTTCTGCACCCAGAGGAATTTTGTTTCTGAAAAATGCAAATGTGGTTGGAACCAATTTTGTTCAAGAATGTGAACAGACACTCAAAGAACCTTTTTTCAATCTCCCCGTGACTTCTTCTCTAATTGCTAAGATGAATGCATAAACCCTTACACTGAAGTGTTCACAAGAGTCAGTTTACTCATTTTACTCTTTTTCTTGGCATAAAAGTTGTCTTATTAAGCAGGTTTTAAGGTTTGCTTACCAAGAGACATGGATTATAAAGCTTTAGAAATAACTTGCATCTGGAAAAGCTAATTAATAAAACAAAAATTCTGATGTCATATTCTCATAAATTAACAATTTATAGATAATTTACAATGCTCATGTCATTAGGCAAATGAACTTTAAATTGATTTCAAATTAGTGGGTTAATGATTTCCCACAGGTATCTTTTCCAGGGACAGCATATGCAAGGTGTTTTTTCAGCAAAAGGGTAGGTGTGCAGGAGTACACTTGTGTCTCTGTAATTGAGGCAGTAATTGGAGTGGTGGTCACATTCAAGTGCAGTATTGATCTGCAAAAAAAGTGCTGACTGTCTCCATCACTGTAGCAAAGAGGGGGGTAAGAAAGGCTCTGAGAAAGACTGCAGTCTTTGCATATTTCTTGTATCATAACTTTCTTTTGGTACACATTAACTCCAGGTGCAACATGGAGGTCGCAGATTGATTTGGTCTTGTTAAATAGCCTTGGATTTCATAGTACTGTAAAAAAATACTCATCTGAGTTCTTGTTATAGTTGTCAGAGAGGAATGTGTCCCCAGATCGATTAAAACTGGGGTGATGATTGCTTGGAGTCTGAGACCAGCCTGAGGGGGAGATGAAGTGGTCTTGCCGCCACTGCGAGATCCCAGGAGGCAGTCTCCAGTCTCTTGCCGCCACTCTGGTGTCAGCTCTGTCTCTGTAATTTTTTTTGCTCTTTGTTTTTCTTTTACTGTCATTTCACTGTGCCTGCAAATGTTGTGAATACTTTAAGGGACAGCCTGATTGGCTTGTGTATGTTGGCACAGGGCGTGCAGCTTGGAGCCCTGAGGTACCAGCAGAAGGTCAGTGATCAATAGCTCAGCTTGGTCAAGGGTCAATTGCCAGGAGGTCCAGACTAGTATCACATTGGAGCAGCTCCGCTGCCTTGGTTAGCATTTCCATAGCCTTCTGCTGGCATTAATAATTTGACGATCTGGGCTTTTTGTGTCACATCACCCTAATGCATGAGGCATAAGAAATGCTACTGGATTCCTCCTCTGGGAGGGGAGGAGTTATTGTCCTACCCCAGGCTGTGAGTAACTGCAGCCGGGAGAGAAGGAGAGATGCCCAGCCAAGGTTATGGGAGGGACAAAGGGGCTTCCCTCCCATGACTGTGGTGCAGCTTTCCACCAGCCTCACGTGGCTCAGGTATGTTTGGAGGTGGGAGGCTGTGGAGACAGGACAGTGCTGTGCAGAGAATACTGTCCAAACTGGCACCACCCTGAGCAATGCCCCGGGTGTTGTTCCTCGGTGCCACAGATGGGCAGGCTGAGTGCCTGGAGGATTATGTTTTGAGTGTGATAGACAATAACTTGTGAATTAAAAGGCCATAGAAATGGATTTTGTTGGCAGCATTTGTGGAGTGTAGTCTCCAGTCTGTGGCTGGCTGTTTACATGAGCTATTGCTTCCAAGCTTTGCAAAATTAACCTCCTCCTTGCATTAAAAAATTATTTTGGATGTAAAGATCAGAGTATTGAAACTTTGTGAGAATATCTCCCTCCCTGCACCATGCACACCTCATTTAGATGTACCTTTCCTGTGAATGCCAGCTTATGATTCAAATCATTCATCACCTTCTATCAGTGCTCTTTAGGAAGTGGAAATGTGCCCTTAGATAGTGGGTGATCCCCGTAAAGATGAAATTTATACCAATTGAGAAGTTATTGCATCCCTTAGCCTCACCTGTGCTTCCAGAGGTGTTGAACCTAGAGGGAGAGATTTATGAGAAAGCATCTTTTCACAAGATGTTCTTTTGTATTGAAGGACACTGAAATTGTCATTTATTGCACAGAGCTACCTGTGTCAGTACACAATTCAGCTCATAATTATAGCCTTTAATCTTATTAACATATATAAGAGTTTATATAAATTTTATCTGAACATTTTTTAATTCATTAGGTGTTCTCCTTGTATCTGCTGTGTCCTGGGGCTAAGAAACACTCTGTACTTGTTTTTTGTGTAAATTAGACTTTGAAGATGCACCTAAATCTGTAGATATGCTTCTACCATTTAAAAATGATGCCTTAAGATGCATACAATGAAGGGAATAAGGATTTAAATCCCCATCTCTGTGGAATGCACTTTATGTTGTTTATATTTTGCAGGGAAGCAGATATAGCAGTGATGAGTTGGGGAAGACAAGGTGGAATGAAGGGTGGGAAACATATGGGGAAGCGGGCTGATGGTGATAGTGGAGGCAAAGCAGTAGCTTGAGGGTAAAGACAGAAAACCAGGTCAGGGATGAGAGAGTGGCAAGAGAGGAGAAGGCTGGTGATAGGAAAGATGTGTGCTAATGTCTTTACAAACAATTCCGTGGGTGAGGGTATGGGTGTTAATGTCTTTGAAATGAGTCTTAATGTCTCTACCAACTTCAAGCCGCAGGTTTGTTACAAAACAGTTTGACTCCTGAAACAGACAAATGGATCTGCACAAGCCTGACTTTCTGAACTTTGGGCTGAAATGACACGTTTAAGGGGGGAATATGTGGCAGGTGGTTCAGGACGGCTGTACCTTCCTAGTACCTCAACCAGTGGGGAAAGGAAGAGGACAACATGTGGCCGGGAGTTAGGATAAAAGGAGGCTGTGCCCTCCAAAACCTTGAGAGGGCGTGTGCCCCAGTAGACTCTCTCCCTTTATTTGAATAAAGTTGCAGGACTCCTCTGTCTCCTTTATGGACACTTGTTGGGCTCAATGAAATAAGAAAACCATATAATTATGAGTGCCTAGCAAAAGATGCTGAGAGTATGGAAACTCTAGGCAAGATTGAGATGAAAACAAGCTTTGAGATACCAAGCCACAGTTGCTGAACAACTGAAAAACAATGGTATAGCTGACTGAAACTGATCTCCTTTGATGGAACAAAGCCCTCTGCTCACAGAAAGGTCCAAGGGTCAGAGCAGACCCTGCCAACTTGGCAGAGGGTCCAAAAAGCAGTTTTTAGGGTTTAAAATATAACGCCATATGGTAATACAATGATTCTTATAGGCTGTATGTAAATGCTATAGGATTTGTAGCTTGTTCTAGATTGGTTAATGTAAGTTAGAATATTCAGCACAGAAGATGATTTACTGAGATGTAAACGGGAAAAAAGGGATTCCTATTCTGTTCTTATTCTGTTCCGTATTCTGTTCTGCATTCTGTATTGTATTCCTACTCTGCTCTGTATTCTGTATTCTTCTTCTCCGCCTTCCGACCTGCTTCGAGCTGCGTCTGGCAGCTCCTAGCAGGTCCCCTGCTCCTTCACAATAAAACTCATGCTCTAAGACCTGACTTCAGAGATCGCCCGTCCTGTCTCGTCACCGTCCCAGCCGTCGTGGGCAGAACCAGACAGAAGGCAGGGAGAAAGAAAAAATCTTACAGACACTGGCTTTTCATTGTGTGATTTTCCACACAAGATGGGGCCTTGTCCGGGACCCTTCCACCACCTGGGTCCAGCACATGGCAAGAGGAGCTGGAGGCACGCCTCACCCAGTTTTTAGGTGACCAGCTCCCTTCGACACTGGCTGGCACCAGGCAATTGATTGGGTTCCCGAGACTGTCCAGGAGACAGACGAGAGGTCGACCAGGGGGGTCCATGAAGAGTCTGCAGGAAAGGACAACTAGAAATCACCAGTGAGTCCCGTGGGAACTTCGGGGAATAAAACATGGGAGGACGCCCAGAGGGGGCAGTTAAAGGAAAGCTGAAAAAGGGTCTCAACTATAGGGATGACAATCCCGAAATACTTCCAAAGGGTCCTTTGGGAGAATGTTGAGATGGTTTGCACATTCTCCCAGAGGTAGTTAAGGACAGGAACACCCAGAGGGGGCAATAAGGGGAGTCGAGAAGGGGTCTCGGCAACAGGGGGCAGATAGTGTTGGTTTGGGAAAGGACTGGTTGAAGGGGAGTGTGGAGGAATATGGTTAAGGCAAATAGCAACGGGAGACTATGTGGTAAGGAAAGAAAAGAGAAACAGTGAGGATTGGGATGTTCTCTGCCTTATCTTCAAAATCTGCAGCCTAATACAGAACCGCCTGCAGGTCCTTTGTATTCCCAGCTTCCAGGATAGGGAAAACAGGGAAGTATTGTTCCTACACCCCCCACCCCTCCCTGTGTCATTATGGAGCCAGGGTGGAGGATTTGGGTTTGTCCACTTACTACTCAGGCCTTTTGGGGGTTTCTCTATGGTGAGGAGTACCAAGGCTAGGTGTGAAAGTGCAGAACCAGTGGCACAGGCTGGGGACCTGTGGGGGAAGTGTGGGACCAAGCTGAGGCTGTGGGGGTGCCATGGACTCAGTGCTGGGGAGTGCCTGACCCTGCCACCCCTGCAGGCAGGAGTGGCAGTGGGCCCTGGGCCCCCATGAAGTTGATGAGACATCCCATCCACCTGCTCATCTCTGTGGCGCTGCTGGCCATGGCCGCCCACTGAGCTGCACCAGCACCCGGTGCTTTACAGAGCTTCTGGTGCTGGGAGAGTGGCCCAGGGGCCTGGACAGGGGTGCTGGGGGGGTGCATCTGGACACTGCAGCAGGACAGGGACCGGCTTTGGTGTACAGTGTAAGGTACAATTTGTCACCAAAGCCTGGCCTGATACAAGAAGGGATTTTGTTTGGATCACCCAGGAGGTGAGTTGCTTTTTCAGAAAGTTCGGTGGCTGTGGGAAGGTGAGAGCCCACAAGCAGCGGGAGCAGGGGCCAGAGAGATGGCAGAGCGGGCCCTTGCAGGAGTTTGTTAGAAAGGCACATCAGGTATACGTAAGAAGGGATGGGAAAAAGGTAAAGGTAAAGGCAAGGATAATGGCACAGTTTTTGCAACCCCCTACAGGGGAAAAAAGTGCAGGGAGCCCCAGGACCAAAGGGAAGGGAGTGGCCAGCAGGACAGCGATTGGGAAGGAATCAACGTGCCATTTGTAAAAAAAAGAGAACATTAGAAATGGATTGTTAAGGGTGTCACGATCTCCTATTGTACCAGGGGCTCACCCCTCTGGAACCCTTCATAACATGCAGGGTGGGTCTGGACCGAGAAGTGTGTTTCCTAGTAAACACGAGAGCCCTCTCTGTCTAATTTGAATTTTATGCCAAAAGGTGGACAATTGTCCAAATCTTCTTTTGACAAGTGGAAAGATGAGCAGGAGCATTTTATTCAACCACTACTGGTGAATGTAGGAGATGGGTTTGAAAAGCCTAAGTTCCTTTTGTTCCTAGTTGTGATTGTGGTTTGCTAGGAGGGGATTTGATGACTGAGTTAGGAAGGCGGGTTAATGTTGTGGGAGTGATGGGGAGGCTAGCACTGTTGTGCTGATAAAACTTATTCTAAAGTGAACCCAGTAGCGTGGGTCGTCCCAGGGGAACGTGGAAAGCTGGATATGGAGCTTCTCCAAATTACTCTGAGGCAACCAGGACCAGTAGTGTCTAAAAAGCAATGCCCTCTTTCAAGGGAGGAAAGGAAGGGGTTGCAGCCTGTTGCTGAGTCCCTGCTAAAGCCAGGTCTGTTGGAGCCATGTATGTCTCCCTATAACACTCCTATCCTGCCAGTTATCAAACCAGATTGAACCTATAGAATGGTGCAGGACCTAAGAATAATAAATGAGACTATTAAACCCAGGTACTCTATGGTCCCAGATCCTTATACTATCTTGAACCAGGTTCCCTCCTCACACTGCTACTCTTCAGTGCTTGATTTAAAAGATGCTTTCTGGGGGTGCCCACATACAGAGCATAGTAAACAGTATTTTGCCTTTGAGTGGGAACAAGAGGGAGAAGAGAAAATAGTAAAGACATGGATGGTCCGTCCGCAAGGATATACAGAAGCACTGGGCTTATTTGGGCAAAATATTAAAGGAATTTACTCCATCCCTAGGAATTATGTTATTGCAGTAGGTGAATGACTTGTTCCTATCAGGAGAATGGGAGAAGGTGGTAGGGGAAGCCACTGGGAAATTGCCTAATTTTCTGGCTGGAGCGGGGCTTGGAGTGTCTGAAGGGAGAACACAGGTGATGGAGAGAAAGGTTGAATGTTTGGGGCATATTTTGGCTGAAGGCTTCCAGTGTGTTGGCCCAGAGAGGGTCCAGGGAATCTTGGAGGTGCTGTTGCCCAGGACTGAAGAGAAGCTGTGACAATTTTTAGGATTAATAGTATTGTTTTTTATATTCTCGTTTTGCGGGGCCGGCGAGCTCGGAGCTACCCCCGTGGCCGCGTGGCTCCCTATGAGTTTGAGAATACCTTTCTAGCCTGCTGTGCCTCGTTCCCAGGCTGCCCTCGCCGGCAGCTCTTAGCAAATGCAGCCACAGTCCCAGGGGGTCCCTCAGGGCACCCCCTCGACCTCCCGGAGCGGAGACAAAAGGCGAGACGGGAGAGCCAAGCACGTGGGGTCTGGTGGTTGTTTATTGTCTCTCTCCCATGTGCTCTCTCTCTCTCTCTCGGGCTCTGCCGTGTGGTTTTTCCCCGGTCAGGGGCGGGGCGGAGCCATGGCAGCCAACAACCAATCAGAAAGGAAGTTCCCAGCCCGGGACCGCCCCGGGACCGACCCAGTTTGGAGTCCCTCTGCCACCCCTTGTCGGTGGTGCCTGCCTCTGCCTCTACATCCAGGGACAACGCCGGCCCGCGCAGGGGGGCCGCCGGGGGCAGGCTGTGTCCTGGCTGGGGCTGGGCAAATCCTGCCCAGCCAGGACAACACAACATAATAGGATATTGCAGGACCTGGACTAAGAACTTCTTATTCTGTGACTTTTTAAATCCAGATAACCCCAGTGTTGTGATATGGAAACGAGAAAGAGAACAAAACTTCAGCCAGACTCAGAAAAGGAATTTGAATTATATGTGGATGTTAAACAGCGCTGTGCCAAAGGAATTCTAGTACTAAAATGTTTGACCCATTGGCAAGGGGGTGGCCCCATTGTTTGGTACCCCTCGGCCAAATGGGGGAAAGGTGTTTATTGATGGCTCTAACGGTAACTGAGGCTTTGTTGTCTACAGAATTGTACAGCTTTGATGGTAACTGATGGCAGGAGGATCTCTTATTGTTAAAAGTCTGGTATCGAGCTCTAAATGGATGACCAGCACTAGACTGTTAATAGTATGAAACCTGTTTAATGGAACAAGAGGGTTTAAAACTGAGAAGTGGGGAAGGGTTTAACCCAACCTCCTGTTTAACTGGTCCTGAGGAAGGAGACCTAAAGGAAACTCATGACTGTACCCAGGTAACAGATCTCCAGATCCAAGCCAGGGAAGATTTACAGGATACCCCTCAGCCAAATGGGGGAAAGGTGTTTATTGATGGATCTTCAAGAGCAATAGGAGGAAAACAAGTTACAGGATATGCTATAGTAAAAGGAAGGGAATTGCAAGAAGAGGGGAAGCTACCATGCACGTGGTCAGCACAGACCACAGAATTGTATGCCTTAATAAAAGCCTGAAAATTATATCAAGGAAAAGTGGTGAATATATTTACAGATTCAAAGTGAGAGGAATGCAGAACTTGTCTTTACAAACAAGCTCTGGGCCTGCTGGTTGATGAAATTAGCACTGAGAGATAAAAAGAAACAATGAGAAGGGTTCCACTGATTGATGAATGGAAGGAGATTTGTCTCTACAAACAAACTGTAGGTCTGCTGATAAATAAAAATTGGATATTGAGAAATGAAAGAAACAATGGGAAAACCGTAAAATTCAATAAGAACTAAAAATAAAGGGGGGTTATACGTTAGAAGGGGATTTTTAGATATTAGGCATTCCGGGAAGTCTGTACCTCTCGAATACCTCAGCCAATGGGGAAAGAGAGAGGGAAATGCGGTCGGGAACCTAGGGAAAATAGGATAAAAAGGAGGCTGTGACCTCCAAAAATTTGAGAGACTCCAGGGGAATGCCCCATGGCCTCTCCCTTTATTCGAATAAAGTAAAGGGACTCCTCTGTCTCCTTTTTGGACATAAACCTCTCGTGTTTGTGGATTGATTTTCCTGACAAAAGTATGCATGTGGGGTGGTACATGCGTTTGGAAAACTGGGAGGAAAGAGGTTTATTAACCTCAAGGGGAAAACGTTCACTCATGAGACCTCAATTACTCACCTGTTGGAGGTGGTGAATTCACCAAAAAGGTAGAAATAATACCTGTTAGGGGACATCAGGCAGGGTACTCAGAAGAGACAACAGGTAATCAACTGGCCAGTGGAAATGTTCAGAAAGCAGCACTTTTGCCAGAGGTCTCCAGGATCCTCCCTTTGCTTGCTGTGGCTCAGCCATTGCCAGGGGGAGGGGGGAGTGGTGGTGATGGTGCTGTCTTTTCCACCAGAGGAGTTGGAGATCATTAAAAGTGGTGAGGCAGAAGAAAGAGGGGAGAATTGATTTACTAAGGACAGTAAACAGTGGATGCCAGGAGCTTTGACCCTGCAAATATGAAAAAAACTCCATGGGGGGAATCATTGGAGCTCTCAAGGATTGGCAGAGACCTTCCTCAAGCTGAACTGTCTTGAATCTTTTTTTTTAGCGAAACGAGCTATTGAGGGTTGCCTGGCTAAAGTTAATAGCCAGACTACAAAGGAGATTGCAAGGCAGGGGAGTGACTCTGGGCTAATTGTCCTTTCCAAGGATGCCGGGTGTATTTTGCTGAGGCACCCCAAGCAAGAACACTTAAATATGTTCTAGCAGTGGTATGCTGGCTGGCAGGCTGACCAGAGGCTTTCTGGTAACTTCAGCAACTGTTGGATCAATTATTAAAGTATTTTTGGAGCAAATAATTCCAGGATATGGGATTGTGGGGGTAGTGGACTTGGTTGGGAGAACTCATTTTACAGGAGGATCCTTCAAGGGATTATGGATGCTTTGGGAATTCAGTGGGACCTCCATACTCCCTGGCAACTTTGGAATTCAGATCAAACAGAAAGGATGAGTGGAGAAATAAAGAAACACCTTTTGAAGCTGGTGACAGAAACTAAGATGCCATGGGTATGGCTTTGCCATTAGCTTTGGCAAGAATAAGATCCAAACCCCGAGGAGATACTCAATTACTCCCGTTTGAGTTAATGTTTGGTATTCTTATCCTGTTAATTTTCAATGTGGCAGGGAGGTGAAGATGTGTATTTAAACCAGTATGTGGCCAGAATACTGTGTCAATGAAATCTCTTTGACAGGAAGCCCAGTTAGCACAGACGCTGCCCTTGGACTTTGCTGTTCATAACATCCAACCAGGATCACAGAGACAGCAGTCAGGGCAGCTGAACACAGGTGGACCCATCGCACTCAAGGTTAAGGTCTCTAAAACCCCTGAGAAGTCCAAATCCAGAGATTTGGACTTCTCAGCAGGAGGGAAAGGATGGGAGACCTCAGCTATCAGTAACCATGGATCATCTACAAGGACCTCTAGTGATTAGTGGGCTAATATTGTTAGACATAAATTCACTTTTGGATACAATTAAGTCCAGACAAAGTCTTTGAAACAAAATAAAACTGTTTATTTGTAACGAAGGTAGCTGATTCACGTGTGTGTCTCTCCCCGGAGAGGTGAACACACACACCCTTCAACAAAATGGCAACTTTTTATACCCTTTCGCAGCCGGGGGCGGTCCCTGTCCCCTTTCCCCTTGGACGGGTACTCAGGAACTTACACTCTCCCCTGACACCCTACCTTTCTGTCCCCTCCTCTCTCATCCTTCTTCCTATTTTTGTCCTGTCTTCAACCCTGCCCCTCTCCCAGTTCTCAACAACCCCCAACAGATTAACCAGTACAAATCCAAACTATAGATAACAACAAATAGGGAACAGAACCAAAAAATTTAATTATTTTACTCAATAATCTTTTTGGCTGCAGCAAAATATTACTACATCACTCACAATCCACCCTTTCCTTTTATTATCCTTTTTTGATGAAGCCCTTGATTCAATTGTCCTGTCTGGACAACACAAACTGATTCCTTTTGTAAAGTAGTTATAAATAAGATTTAATCAGTCTTTTATTATGTTTGTTTTAAATTCAGTCTATTTAAAATGTTCCTAAGTTGTCAGTTCCCATTGCTGTTCATAGCTCTCCTCCAACTTGCATAAAATAAATTGTATCTCCCCATCTTGTTCTTCCCTTTTTCTATCTCTTTTCTTCAGGATCATAATCCTTTGAGCTCCCTTTCCTTGGCAGCTGGTTGTCGCATTAGGATTGACTGGCACACTAGTTACCTGACCTTCTATTCCTTCTATTACACCATTAATTAATAGAATGAAACATGGGATAAGACAGGGTAAAAATAATAATCCCGCAGTTGCACACAAGAATATAAAGCCTGCCTTCTTCCACCAGGCCATTCTGAATAAGTTATCCCACCATTTAGAGTTTATCATGTACTGGTACTTGGGTAATTTTTCCTTTTTGTCCCTCCTTGCAAAAACACACCCAAGGCTCTTCTTTAGGACAATACCACCTTCTTCAGTATCCACACTTGCTTCCTAGGTTCTGTGCAATCCAATAACTTTGCATTCCTTGCTGACATTCTGCAGACATACCAGAACAGCACACTGTAGGGATATGGAGGTGTTGCATAAAGGCTGTAACACTCTGTCCAGCAATTTCCAGAGTCCTAGAACATCGAAGAGTACAAGGGTCAATCAAGACAGAGCTACTTATCATTAGGATTTCAATCCCAATTATAAAAATCAGATTCTTCATTTTTCTGTTCCTCTTTTTCTCAAGGTCTGGTATGACTTATATTTCCACTGCTCAACACCTGAGGGGTTGCAGTGCACAGTGGAGCAAAGATCTCTCTGGTGGCAAATACAGGGGTCAATCCAATCTTGCCTTTGACTGTTTACTGTTAAATTATCTTTTGAAGGTTAACTTTAAAGGGTCACTTCCCTGTACCACTGTCCAAGTTTGGGGAGGAGGTTCCACTGATCCTTTAACTCGAGAGGCATGAGACCACCCCTTTTCTGCAGTTCTGATTGCTGTTTCAGTTGTTAAAAGTACCTGAAAGGTACTTTTCCCATGCTGGTGTTAAGGTGTCATCTTTCCAAGATTTTATTAGAACCCAATCTCCTGGTTTTATCTGGTGTATGTGAAAGTCTAGAGGTGATGTTTGGGGTAACAACCCTTTCCTTCTAAGATCCATGAGAGAAAGTGTGATCGCGTGCCAATAATTTCTGAGATATAAGTCATTGGTTTCAGTAATCGGCAACCCCTCCTCCCTTCCCAGATAAGGTAACCCATATAACATTTCATAGGGAGAAACTCCTATATCCTTTCTTGGAGCAGTCCTAATCTGTAATAATGCTAAAGGTAAACACTTAATCCACGATAATCTGGTTTCAATCACTAATTTAGTAATATGGTTCTTAAAGATAGCATTCATTCTCTCCACACATCTGCAACTTTGAGGGTGCCACAGGGTATGAAATTCCCAATTTGTGTCTAATGCAACAATATAGTATGCAAAATCTTTGAGGTAAAATGCATTCCTTTGTCGCTCGCGAGCAGAGACTGAGGGAGGAACGACATGGACAGCTTAGTGATGTAAAACCAACACTTTATTAACTTACAAATTCGTTTATATACCTTAGCATGCTAGACTGGCATAGGTCATTGGTTCACTGACCAGCCACCCCTCAGAGGGATTGGCTGAACCCAATAACACTTACTTCAGATATTTTCTCTTTGGTATCGATAACAGTTCCATAGTTTACAAAATCTCTTAGCTCTTTTCCCACAGCGTCCGTGAGAAAGCAAAGCTTTCTCACAGACACTGTCCGAAAACTGAGAAATCTCTCTGCACCCCTGCTTTCAGCATTCACATTCCTTTATCTGAGTCTATTCTTTCCATTATCCAATATCTGGGAACAATTTGTTCTAATAGAATCTTAGCCACATTTGAGGTAGTTGCAGTTGAGGTAGGAAAGGCTTCTACCCAGCGGGTAAGGTGATCAATTATTACGAGAAGGTATTTCCATCACAGGGCTAGGGCTCTTCCCCCACTACGGTGTTTTCTCATTACTTTTCTATTCACCCTTTGACAGATTAAACATCATTCTGTCACTTGCTTGGCTATTGTAGATTCCCATACAATCATAAGTTCTTAAAACCTGATCACATACAGCTTGCATTCCCCAGTGTGTTTCCTGATGTAATCTGATTAAGACTTCTCTAGTAATTGCTTTATTCACTATTTGCCTCCCATCTGGTAAAAACCACTTGCCCTCCTGATTTCTTTCACCTCCCAAGTTTCGTAACCACTCTTCTTCTTTTGTAAACAGCAGGAGTTTTACCTCCTCTGCCTTTCCACTAGGTACTAGTGCTAGCATCTTTATTTCCTCCTCTGCAGCCTCTTTACCTAGCCTGTCAGCTAAATGATTGCCCTTTCTTTCTAAAGTTCCTCCTTTCTGGTGTCCCATTATATAAACCATTGTGATTTCTTCGGGTAATCCCAGGGTTTCTTGAACTTCCAAAACCAATTTTTCACGCACTAATTCCTTCCCTCTGGAAGAAATTAGTCCACGTTCTTTCCATATTTTTCCAAAAGTGCATACTACCCCAAAAGCATATTTAGAATCAGTGTATATAGTTCCCTTTTTTCCTCTGAGTAGTTCCAGGGCTCATTTTAGTGCATATAATTCACATGTCTGAGCTGACCAGTTATTGAGTAATTTCCCTTTCTCTAACAGACTGCTTTGCTCACCATCCACAATAGCATAACCACTACAATGTTTCCCATTTATAAATTGAGATGATCCATCAAAAAAGACTCTTCTCCCTTCTGCTAAGGGAGTTTCTTCTAGGTCCTCTCTAACCTTTGTCTGATACTCAATAATCTCCAAGCAGTCATGTTCAGGGACTTCTGCCTTTCCATATAAAAATTGAGAAGCATTTAAACTTTTGTCTGTAATTAATGTTAAATCCTCCTTGTCTATTAGGATAGTTTCATATTTCAGAATTCTAGAATCTGTCAGCCACCTCCCAGACTTTTGATTTAAAATTGTCCTGACTGTATCCAGAGTAGCTACAATTAAAGTACTCTCAAAAGTTAGTTTTCTCCTCTCTTCTACTAATAAGGCAGTAGCAGTTTTCACTTGAACACAGTTGGGCCATCCTCGGGACACTGGATCTAACATTTTTGAAAGGTATGCCACAGGTCTCTTCTGCCCTCCCCATATTTGGGTTAACACTCTGTAAGCTGTCCCCTCTTCTATGTTGACATACAGATAAAAAAGTTTTTCTAAGGAAGGGAGTGCTAAAACAGGTGCTTGGATTAATTTCTTTTCCAGATCTTCGAATTGCTGTTGCTGATTTCTAGCCCACTCAACTTTTTCTCCTTCCTCTTGTAGTTTTTCATACAAAAACTTTACATGCTGGGTAAAATTCTCAATCCATTAAAATGGCCGTATCAGAGCAAACTTAAGAATTTTCTTATTTCTTGTTTGGTTTTAGGAAGGTGCATAGCAACAGTCCCAGAAATATGTTCTGGGGTTATCCTCCCTCGCCCTTCACTTATCAGATGCCCAAGATATTTTACTTCTTTCTCTACAGATTGTAATTTTATCTTAGAGACTCTTAGTCCATTTTCTCCCATATGGTTCAATAGCTTAACTGTGACATCTCGGACTTTCTCTTTCCCTGATATCAACAAATCATCCACATATTGTAACAACTTTGCTTCTGGATTTAGATTAAACTCTTCAAGCACCTGTTCTAAAATTTGTCCAAGCAGATTTGGAGACACTGTAAATCCCTGTGGTAAAGAGGTCCATCGTAACTGTTGCTTTCTCTCAGTAGTGGGGTCTTCCCATTCAAAAGCAAATATATCTCTGCTGTTTTCTGCTAGTGGACATGTCCAGAATGCATCTTTTAAATCAATCACACTGAACCACACATGGTTATGGGGAATCTTACATAGTAAAGTATATGGATTAGGGACTACCGGGTGGTGTACCTGAACAAGTTTATTCAATTCCCTGAAATCTTGAACAAGTCTGTATGTCCCATCTGGTTTCCTGACAGGTAAAATGGGGGTATTATAAGGGGACATGCAAGGTTCTAACAATCCATCCTTTAAAAGTTGCTCAATTATAACTTGTAATCCCCTCCTTCCTTCCAAGATATAGGGTATTGTTTCACACGGATGGGTTGGCTCCCTTCCTTCAATTTTATTTCCAGGGGAGAGATATTCAGCCCTTCTCTATTATCTTTAGCCACCCACACCACCAGATTTGTTTCCCTCTCATCTTCTATAGTCAATTTAAATAGCTTTACTACCATTCTACCCTCTTCTGGAATTACCCCAATCCTTAATTGCACTTGTAAATCTCTCCCTAACAAATTGGTGCTGGCCTCTGGTATTATTACAAAACTAGATGTTATTTCCTTACCATTTCCCAAAACTTTTACTTGTTCCATTATGGGGGCGTGGAATCCCTTCCCTTTCACTCCAATTATTCTGGTTTGGTCAGTCTCTTTCACACACCCACAGGGGATTTTAATTAAACTCGCTCTCTCAGTTCCTGAATCAACCATAAACACAAATTCTTCTTCTTGGGGTCCTACTTTTAAATTTTTCAAGGGCTCTTCATGGTATTTGGACGCCAAAAAAATAGAGCCCGACACCTCTAATCCTGTGCATAAGCTCCTGATTCCATCACCTGGAAGGTTTTAACCTCCCTCTGTAGTTCTGAGCATTCTCTTTTGAAATGTCCCACTTTTCCGCAATAGAAGCATTTCTTGGGACCTGTCTGCCAAGTGGTCATCCCCTCTTCCTGGAGTCTCCTAATGTTAGGCTGAAGGCTTCCCTTGGCTACTCCTCTTCCTCTCCCTGGCCTTTCCAGCATGGGATTTGACAGGAAAAAGAGATTTTATACAAGAGAGGCTGAGCCCTGTTTGGACAGAGGAAACCTGGAGTCATGGGGCACCACTACAGACAGCTGGTACTAAGGTGCCTCTCTTCAAGGTGGGTTGGGGCTCCCTCCACACCGTGGGAGCATCACCACTGCTCCTGGCTTGTAACAGATACCCTCACTCATGGAATTATTTGTTAAGACATTAGCACACATATTTCCTATTAACAGGCTGAGGAAAAGGGCTTCAGCTCCATATGCTGCTGTTCCATGTGCCTCCTTACTTGGTACTTTGAAGGAGAAAAAAAACAAACCCAAAACTTCCCCCTTGCCATTAGCCTGGCTGGCTATAGTGGAACCAGACCGATAATTTTTCCCTGCATATGGAAACTGAGAAGAGTGACTTGTTTCCTCCTTGCATTGGAAACTCCCTGGGTCACAATGATCTGGCAGGCAGCACTGCTTTCTTCCAGCAGCTGCAGCAGATCACTTGGGGGATGGACCTGGGAGCACCTGGCTTCAAAAGGGCTGATAACAAACCTATTTCTAGTGGTTAGAACTTCTGTTATCATCTTCAGAGACTCTGGGGAGCGACTATGGGCCTAAGCCCACAAAAGTAGAGACTCCCAATTAAGGAACCCAAAAGGGAGTTTGATGCCTTTGCTGGGGACAGCCTGTGATTAAAAGGCCCTGCCTCTCGATGTTATCTGTAAGTATCTGTCACTTGCTAAGCTTTTCAAGAGTGGGAGATAAAACCTCTGATTAATGCTTCCAGGGAGTTTCTGCAATATTGTTTTGCAAGCAATTGTCATTTAACATTAAGGTAAAATACCTTGCATCTATGAACTAGCAAGCCATCCTTTTGAAGACAGCTTCTTGGCTTTCCAGGGTCTCCAGCTAAAAAGTTAAAACTGTTTCATCTGCCAGTACTGAGCCAATCTGCTGGAATCCCAAGCTGGCCCTGAGCACCACGTGGTCACCTCAACAGGTCCTGTCCTGCTGCCATGGCTGGGAAACCTGGAAGGAGAGGGGGGGAAAATGGAAAGGAAGCTTCGTGCTTATGCCCATTTTACCCCTCGCTGGAGGAGACTGCTGCTTAGTTGGCACAGACTAATGCTGGGTGGCTGGATATGTGAATGAATTGACTTTCATTAGGGATCTTGGCTATATGAAAACTCCACCCAGCCTCAACTGTTAATACCTATGTTTTCCCTGAAGAAGTTTTCCCCCTAAGCTAATAATTTACCAGATTGGTGATTTTTACTTAGGAAAGTAGCTTGATGGGGGAGACACCACTCCTAATGTTTTTTCTTTATGTCTAATTTATGTAAAGTCTTTTCATTACTATTTCCTTTCTGAAAAGCTTAGCTTCCAGCTTTCCTTGGTCCCTCTTTGCCTCATCTGGTTCTTGCTGATTCAACCAAGCTGAGTAATCTGGTAGCCAAAACTCGCAACATAATCCTTCCCACCATTCTCTGTGGTGGGAATCTAATAAAATGTTTTTGGGGTGGTCACTGCATCATTGCAGGTGATAATGGTACCACTGTGTGCCCTGTACCCCTGTCAAGGTGGTGGCAGTTCTCTCCTACGAAGAACAACAGCCTTTCATTTTTCCAGCAATCCCCAAAAGCCAGCAGTGTGCCTTGTTCAGGCTCCTTCACAGCAATGCAATCACCATTGCATGAAAGCCACGGCTGCCCATGCTTTAACAGCATTGCAAATTACACTCATAAATTCAGAGTGCAGCTAATTGTTGTTTTATGGAGTAGATGTTTTTCTGGGAAAAAAAAAATTAATCTGTAAACACTCTGATGCCCTGCTGAGCAGAGGGCTATTTATCTTGGGTGAGGAACAGCCTTCCAGAGCAATGTATGGTGGATCAGACTTTTCAAGGGCACTCACATTCCCCTGATGTTGTTCTGGGCAAGTGTGATCTGCCAGAGGTTTTTTTTAATGTGGGGGTTCACCTGCTGCTACAGTAATATGCCCTGTGATTACAGTGTTATTACTTTTTCTGGAGACTAATCTGGCCTGGCTGAGATCAGGGCTCCCCTGTGCTGCCCACTGCCCTTGTGAAGGGGAAGGATGCAGTTGGTTTGAAGGATTACACTCTAAGTGGATGTGACTGGCAGAGGACAGAGGCATCCAGCTCATTCTGCAAGGGAAGTGAGATGCTGGGCAGACTCTGCTTTGTTTACCAAGATACTCTTGTGTGGCATTTGTCACCATTAGGAGGTGCCATGAGAAGGTTTCTGCTCTTCATCTATCTTGAGGATTGATGGGAGAGCCGGAAATGAGCTGCTCTGGAGACTTGGCCCAGAGCCCTGATCTTCAGTGGCCTCATCCTGCACATGGGGAAATTGGTGGTGAAGCAGCCCCTCCATTTACTTGGGAGTTGTCCAGGCTTCCACTGCTGGAATGACCCAAGTTAGGTTTCAGCTCCCCACATTCAGATCCTAACACTTGTAGGTCAGCCAAAACCTGCCAGTTCTTGTGGTGACAGTCCCACTCTGACACTGCTCCTGTATCCTGCCAGCACCTCGCTCTGCATGCAAATGAAGCCTTTTTAAAAGGCCACTTTGCTGAGCCCTTCTCTCTATTCCTAACTGGATCTTCTATACTCAATTGTCTTCATCTGTGGAAATGTTATGAGGGTGAGTTTTCAGCCCTTTTTTCTTAGGATAGTTTATTGTATTTCAATTTTGGTTTGAGTGTGTACTGACTTGGCAGGATATGTGATTTGTCAGGAGGCAGAGAGTGGGAGGTTTTATAAATAAAAAATCTGCATCTGTTCCATCTCTCTTCACAACCAGGGGTTGATCTTTGTTGCACCAGGACAAACCTCGAAAGCTTTTCAATAAAAGTTAGGGTAGCAGCAGCAATGTGTGGGTGTAGCAGAGATGAGAATCTGAGCGCATGTAAATTGTCAAGGCTGTGGCTCTTGGGGCTCTAAAGAGCCAATGTATGTGTATTTTAATGACTGTAGCCTTTACAGCAAGCACAGTTTCTGCTGAATGTGCAGAATGTAAACCTGCAATATAATATCTGGAAAGGTTGTTTGTGGTAGGTCTTGATAAACTGTTTGGACTGGGCTTTTCTTTGCCCCAGGAGGCTGTAAGGAGAGTTTGGAAGATAATGATTTGCTAATGTAGAATTCAGCAAATAACAGCTTTTTAAAGGTCCTTGTTTGGTAAGGTAAGAGATATCTCTAAAAACAACACTTTCACTGGTTAGACCTACATAAGAGAATGTCCTTACACTGAACTGGGACACTGTAATTACAAGTCATAACTGTGCTTTGAGCTTTGCAAATGCTCTTTATAATCAAAATGCTTTTGTCCCTTCCTTGTAGCGCTGAGGTGAAGCATGTAAGGACAGGGAAGTTTTCCCTTGTAGTGCATGGACACAGCTCTAGGAGCTGTACTGAAAGTGCTGTCTTTTGCCCAAGTCCAGCTCCAGAAAAGGACTTGGATGCTGTGAGGAGCTTTGGTGTTACTGCCAAGGTTGGCATATGTCTAGTGCTCAGTGAATGTTGCTGTACAGCCCATCTAAGATTTGATATTGTGCCAAATGGGGCCTAGTGGGAATGAGACCTTTAAGCACATAATCTGCTTTATCAGGCTCTGTCACCAGGGGGACTCCTATTGTAGCTCTACTTGTTCAAAGGGGAAAAGTGAGCACAAGCATTTTGAATGCAAGGGTTGAGCCAGGCTTTCATGTAAACAATGTGCCTTTCCCCTTCAGTGTGTGGAGGCTTGTATGGAGTGCCCACTTGGCTGACAGCCCTGGAAGAGCTGATGGTGGGGAGGTCTCCTGAGGAGGTGCAGTGCTGTCTCGATGCTGCTGCTGGAGTCTGATCCAGCTTCAGGAGAAGCAGGAGCAAAGAGGGATGAGAACAATAGTGAAGCACAGGGGTGCTTTCTGAGTGCGGGCTTGGCTCTGCTGCTGGAGGACCTGGGGCCTGACCTCCTCTTGGAGGAGCTGAACTGGAGCACCTCAGTTCTGCTGCTGAATCAAGGGCTGCTCTGCCACAGGGTGAAGGAGGCAAAGGCTTCAAGTGGTGCTATGCTGTGATTGCCAGGCTATAGAGCATGTGTTAGTGTGAAAATTGTAATGCTGGCTCTTGTCAATCAGTCAGAATGACCTGAAGGAGAGAAAGATCTTCATCCACTCCAATGCCAACCATTATTTAAAGGAGTCAGTGTCTTGGTTTAGAGACAAATTTAGGAGAAAAAGCTCTGGAATTAGTGTTTTCTCTAAAATGAAGGGCCACAGTATTCTCCCCTTTTCTGTCAATGAGAGAAATGAATACCAGTGGGTGAAAGTGAAAAAAAAACCCTGTTTATTAACAAAACAAGGTGCCCATAAGGCACGGAAAAAGATAGAATAAATGCTAGATATTGAACTTTCGGAAGCTTACGCTCCCCCCCCCAGAAAAGAACCCCTCAAAATGCCAGGGGAAGAGACAAAGACCAACCGACAGTGTGGCAAGGGGGGCAGGTGGGGGGAGCAAAATGGCAGCTGGCCCCCTTGGCTCAGAGAAGGAAAAAAAAGGAGTTCCCACAGCAGCTCAGGCAAAACAGACGGGAACCTGCTGAACCTCTGGGGTTGGTCTCCTCCTCACAGCAGATGAAGCTGGTGGATTTTGGTGTCCTTTCTCTTGTTGGTTCAGCTTTTCCGAGGTCTCGAGCTGGCTGGAGCAGCCCCTGCTGGTCCCCCACAGGTCCCAGATCGACTGCCTCGGCGACCGCCTGACTTCGGACTAAAAAACCAGGCTGAACAGTTCAAGAGAAAACAAAACAGAAGCCGCTGAAAGGATTGCTGGTGCAGCCTCCAGGCCAGGGGAAGGAAAAAAAAAGGAATCTTCTTGCTTAAGCTAGCAAAAAATCTTGTGAAAGCAACAATTTAATGTCAGATCCATGCCGCAGCCAGCACGCTCCAGAGTCTTTGAACAAAGCCCGTGCAGGAGCCCAGGGCTCCCCACCCTTCCCCCGCATTGACCTTAAAGCTAAAGCAGCCATTTCTGGACATAAAGCGGATGATTAGGGAATAGAGTATCATCATAAAATCACCCCAAGACGGTCAGTATTTATTCCTAGTCTTATGTGAGCTTACTCTGTCACTGAGTATGCTCACCTAAGTTTGCGTGTAGTCCCTCTTGCTGTTGTATTGGGACCCCTCGGACTGCTGTACCTCTGCAGCTGAAATCTCAGCTGTAACCTATTTAGATTTCTTGGCAAAAGTTTTCAAGTAGAGCACCAGGCTTTGCAGGCAGTGTGTGGGTGAATGTGAGCAAAGCCAGCAAGGTGTTCAAATTCAAGTAGGTCAAAAGTGGGAAAGAGAATTCCACAGGAAGACAGGAGACATGTATTTTAAGTGCATTTGTTCCAAATAGAAGCCATATCATAATTTTTTTTTTTTTTGAAATTTAGGTTTTCTAGAACTGAGCCTAAAACATAAATCCCTTCCACCCTGCAAATAATTACCCAAACCTTCAATTAAGTAAAAAAATTAGTTAGCATTTCAGCCCTGTTGCCCCCAACAACTAGTATGAATGTGAGTCAATCGTTGTAAAATCAAACGCAGTGCTGCAACCTTGGTAATCATGCAGCCAATCATTCCACCGCCATTCCAGAGCCACGTTGCTTTCATATACATACCCTCAGTTGCTTTCATATACATACCCTCAGGCATGTGGTCTGGGTGCTTTCTGAGCAGGACCCCACTGTACAACCCCCGGTGAAGTCTATCTGTAGGAACAAAAGGGTCTTTTTCCATCCCCTGTCACTGCAGTTGCTGCGTGAGTGTTACAGTGCTGCAGATGGGGGGGGATGGGGGGAGGAAGTAGGGGGAATGTGCGTCTGTGTGATCGCAGAATTGAATTCATTCTGTGTATCTATGTGGTAAGTGTCATTTTCTTTACAGAAAAGAGAAAGTTCAAGAAATAAGAGGTTTAACTGAAGTCATCAATACAAAAGAAATGCCTCGGGTTGTACGACTGTAAACAAATTAAGCTGAATGTCTCTCTAAACAACAGATAGCTCAAAGGCAAGTAAATAAAAACCATTCAGGATGTGACATTTCTTCTAGGGGACCTTAATGTTTTGATTTACCTTCACTAAGGAGCAGAGCTTGCTCCAGCATGTGTGTGTGAGCACAGAGCACTGGCTCAAGGGAAAGGGGACGTTGCTGGAGCTGGCTGGTGAGGAGGCTCTGTGAAAAGCACTGCAGAGGTGGTGCTGCTTCAGCCTAGCTCCCGCTGTTGCGGTGTGTGAGACCGCGCTGGTCAGGACCAGTGGGTCCGGTGGCCTGGGGACAAAACAGGTCTGCTGGTGGGACAGCCCCTAAGTCCTGAACCTCCCCCAAGGTTGTGGTGAGCACAAGGAGCCTTCCCAAAGTGCACTGTTTTATTATGTTGATGTATGCTGTTTTCTGTATTCTGGATTGGCCCGTTGGCCCCCACCCCTTTAAACCTTGTTTGGTCCCCATCTAGAAAGTTCCCCGCTCCTGGTTCTCCCTTTGGTTTCTGTTCTCCTGCCCACCCCTCCTACTTCCCCACTGGTTATACCTTTGTTCTGCCCTCACTCTGCGTACCTGCCCTCAGACCATTGGCTCTGAAGTTTTGTCCGCCCCTACCTGCCCCAGATATAAGCCTGTACCCTTACCCTCCATTGTGTCTTTTGTCTCTGGATCCTCCATGCATTGATTAAACAGTTGTTGCTGGAATCCCATACAAAAGACCCTTCTTGTCTCTTCTCCACTGATCACTGCTTTTTTGGATATGTGTGTGTGGTTGTACCACCTAGAGTGTGAGTGCCTGTGCCTCCACTTAGCCTCAGTGCCAAAGCGGCTCCCTCCAGTTGGGGATGCTTTTGGGAAGGTTGTGGCACCTCACCCCCTCTGCATGCCGCGGCATCCCTCCACCTCTGTGCATAATTCCTGGGACTTCTCAGGGTTTGGCAGGTTCCTGTGGATGTTGTGGCATTGCATGCAACTTGAAGAGCACAGCTGCATTGCCATTACTGAGAGTCTGTGTGCAGAGAGGAGCAGCTGTGGGTGTAGCTGAACATTGGCACAAAGATGGGATGTGCCCAGTCACATGGTGGGAGTGAGGCAGAGATAGGCACAGGAATTGGACAGCAAAACATGCGCTGGGAGCAACCAGCCTGCTTTCATCCATGGCAGCACTCTGGTCACCTCATGGAAAAACGTTTTGGCCGAGTATCTGGGAAGGCAGACATGGACAGGATTGTCAGGGCAGTGTCTTTCTGCTCCACAAGCAGGGACTGGGAAGTGCAGGGAGCTGAAAAACCAACTGCCTCTTTGACATTTCCTTGTCATCCCTCCTCAGGCACCAAAGTGCTGGTTTATGGCTGTGAACAGCAGGAAGCATGGGAACCATTTCTCCTTTGACGTTTAAACTGCAGGCAACGGTTCCAATTAAATTTCTCCCTTTTTTTAACTAGATGTTGGTTCAGATGTATTAGCCTCTTTATTACAGTTATTATCTGTCATTGAGGCTGGGCTAGTGATGCAGAATTTGCTGACGTTTTGGCAGAAAGACTTCAGAAAGCATTGTCTGCTCTTAACCTTTGGGAATGTGTGAGACTGCTGTTGGGCATCTTGCCAAAGCCATGGCCATCTTATAAGCTCTATGAAGGATCTGCAACCCCAGCAAATTCAGCACAGTCTGGAAATCCCAGAGCGTCTCTGCCTAGCCCTTGGCTATGGCTTGTATGCTCTCTGTCCAGGTAGAAGATGGTGGGGCCTCTGGGAAGGATGCACAGGGAAACCTCAGACCCACTCCTGGAATTGCTTCCCAGAAAGGTAGAGAGAGAGCTGAGCCAAAATATTTCCTAATGGTTTAGCTTTTAATCTGTTTCATTCTGCTGGCTAGATAAAGGTTTTCTTATCTCAAGGAGAGATGTTCTTTGTCAGGGTTCTTAATCTCTAAGGCTGTGCAGATAAAACTACAGACCTGGAAAGACAGGCAAGAAGGAGGATGTGGATAGTCAGGGAGAGAAGAGGATACTGAAGATGGAGCAGTGGGAGGGAAGAGGGGAGGGGGAGAGAGGTTAGGAGAGGGCAAGTTGTGTCATATTTTTCATTTGTATTACTTGTCCTATTCTTCCAAGATGTTGTGAATTGGAATAGAGTCAGCAGAAATTTGGTCTCTCAGCAGAAGCATCATGAGATAGTGTACAGGAATTTAGCCATATGATGGTTTTATTATTATTTTATTTTACAGTGCACGGTGGCTGGGGTTTAGCTTGGAATAGCTTTTCTGAAACACCTGCGAGGCAACAGTCGTAGCATTACCCAGAGTGTGCAGGAGCTGCGCCGGGATCAGCTGTATGGCTGTTTCAGGCTTTACAAGTATATTGCAAGGATTTTGCTTTGTGAAGAGCTGTGTAGTTAAATCCTCTTCAGCTGTTTTATGACTGGTACTGCTCATGTAAGTTACTTTTTCTTCTGATAGCTCTGGTCCTTGTGTTACAGGAGAAGAATGCCCATAGCTTCACAGGGTGCTGAGGACTAAGTCAGCTGCCTTTTCTGGTTACTCTGAAGGCATTTGGCTTGCAGGATGAAATCGGCTAGGCAGCCTCTTACCAGACTGCCAACAGCAGTGGTAGTGGTCTGGATCTGAACTGGGAGAGCTGATCTCCAGTTCCTGGCAGGTCCAGAGGCTGTGTGCTAGGTGGGTATGTGGGAAGATACCTTTTGAGGCTCCTCAGTCATGCTCACTCCTCACTGATCAGGGTGAAGGGTAATAGAGAGCAGCACTGCTCCCCAGTGACTCTCTTAGCAGGGCATGCGTGGGACTGTATGACTTCCAGCAGGAGAGATTTGGAGCTTAAGATGTGTAGCAAGAATTAAATGCAATTTATGAGAGCATAGATTTAAATGAATCAGTTCATTTATAAAATCAACTTCTTCAGGCTTCTTAGCTTTTTGATGTCTCACCAGTATTTAATTGTCTTAACTTGGTCTTAAAAGAATTATTAGGTTTTATATCTCTGTAGATCTTGATTTATTTCCCAGCTCTGTCTATTGGCCTGTGGCAACACTTCTGCTTAGCTTTGATTTGTAGGGGGGGGAAGTTATTAGACCAGCAAGTTTGTTCTGCATTAATAAAGGGAACAGTTCTTAACCAAATCATCTATGTTTTGTGATGTAGGTTAAGCAGAACTATGGCAATACTTACCACACTGGATGCACTGGATGTTATCTTGATGAGTTAATTATTCTCCTTTCCCATCTTGGAATGACCTCTGTCCCTCAATATTGCCTATCTGAGTCTGAGGAAAAAAAGCCTTTTTCAAGCATACCTGTGAAATGAACTTTTGAGCCAAAGCTGATGACAGGAGGGTGAAGTGAGGCAGGAAGATAAATATTTTAAGTTTCAGAATTTGTGTTTTTCTGAAATACTTAAGTATGTTTTAAAACAAAGTCTTTATTTTTGTTCTGCTTGATACAAACCACGATTTTCTGGACTTGAACCAAGAGGAAATTTCACTTTTCACATCTTCCTTGGTCAATTACTAAGTTAAAGAAAAAAAAGAGATGAACTCACTAATCAAGTCCTTCCCCAGGCTGCCAAGGTTTTGGCTGAGAAAGAAGAGACTGGCCCCTTATCCTTGGGGATTCTGCTTTTTAGAGAAGAGGGTGGCCAGCAGCAGACTGGGGAAAGCATCTTGGCACACCAATGAATTTAGCTCAGAATAACAGCTGGGGTCAGTGACAGCTCTTTCTGTAGCTGATAAGTAAAAGAGCAAGCTCAGAACTGCAGGTCAAGAAACAGCAGCTGTCATTACCATAGAAGCCCTGATAACATAATCCTTTAATAATACCAACATAATACCAGTAGCTGAGGGTAGGGGAGGGAGGGGAAGGCTAGGAAACCTGGCCCTGCATTTGGTGTGGATTGACATGAGAGAGGACAGCGTGTGCCCAGGTGGCTGGGGCACAGTACAGGTGAAGGTGGGTCTCTCTGAGCACAGGAGGTGGCTTTACTAGGAGGGATGCATGCCTCAATGATTTTTTAATTGCTGTTGGTTTTAACTTTTTCCCCCTCCAAAGGAAGCAGTAGGACTTGTGCTCCTATGCATGCCCTGAACTAATGCTGCAGATACCTGCTGGGAGAGGAGGAATCCCCTTTGGAGCTGGGGATCTTCATACTTGAAGACCTTGGGATGAGAGGGCTGTGGTGAGCCTTTGCAGACGAGGGCCGTGTCCTCAGGCATTGCAGCTTTTCAGAAGTGGGGATTTTGTGCAGAGCACTGAAAATAATGCAAAAAGTGTAGCTTGGCTCTTATGGGATGTGTTGTCCCTCTGCCCCCACTTAAGAAAATATTGCCCTCCAAATTCAATTCTGTCGCCCATTATTCATGAGGTCATTACTGTTTAATTTAATCACCAAATGTCAGCTGAATCCCATTTGTTCTGCCAACTCACTAGAGATTTACCTATTTATTTTACATTTCAAATGAATTGCTCATTATTCTGTCATTCTGGGATTTTATTCGGTAATTTATTTTGCGGGCCCTGACAAGCTGAAAATGAGCCCTGGTTCTCTCCTGTCTTGCATGTTAATTGTCAGATCCATGGTTCAACTGTTTGCTTGCAAGACCAGGGAACCTGACCCAGTATTCAGGGAGAGAGGGGAGCCAGGCTGTGTAATCCCACAGCTGCTGTTGGTGATCCAACTGTAACAAAAAGGAAACACTTACACTTTTTCTCTTTCTTCCCTCCCACACCTCTTGGGTCAATGTCAAAGGACAAGTTATCCTGTGCAACTTGCCCCTGAAATACATCACGGCAAATCAGAGGTGTGTAGTGTCCCTTATGGTGTATGGGCATGGGGGTGTGGTTGAAGTCCTGAGAGCAAAGGCTGTAAAAAGAAATGTTGGAGAGAAAGCAACATTTGGGGTATAAATCCCAATCCTCTTTTAATGAGACTAGGGTGAAATGGTCCTCAGTAAGGGACAGTCCATTTCTAGCTGCAGTTTTCTCTTCTTTGCTCTTGTTTTTGGCTAGTGTTGGTGCTGGAGAAGACAGAACAGTGCTCTGTTCCAGCCAGCCAGGTCCCAGGCTCCTGTGGTGCCCCTTCACCTGGATGAATTCTGGCTTTCTCTAGTAGGTCCAGGGATCCTGTAGGGCCATGCTCACAGATGAGCTCCTTGTAGACAGGTTGTGCTTGTGTGTTTGATGGTATACCATGATTGCTGCATACAGTCTGAGCCTGTTGGGGTTTTAGGAGTTCCCCTTCTGTTTCCCTTTGTTTCTTGAGGAATTTTCCCCATATATGTTGCCAGGACAACAAATTGCTGGGTGTTTAGGAGAGACAAAAGACCTGGCCACAGTGGGGAGGGGTCCAACTGGCCACTCTTTTTTCACCTGGGCTTGTGAGTTACTTGCTCTCAGCGTTCGGACGGAGAAGGAGAGGCTGCCATCGTGTCAGCACTGCAGGTTTCTGCTTCTTTTGGCTGCCTTCCTTTTGCCGTGCCTCAGGGAGAAACCCCGGGATTCCCAAGCCCGCCTTTCCCTGCCCCGTTGGGAGCCGGGCTGCAGCCGCTCTGCCCCTGCCGTTGCTTTGAGCCTTCGCTGCTCGGTAGCCCCGCACACCCTGCCTGCCGAGACCTGCCGGAGTTTGGGAGTTTGAGACATCCCGTCTGCCACTCAGGATTTGTGCTCGTCCCTGCTGTTCCAGCCTGCTGTTCCCGAGGGTCCGGCCGGACACCGGGATCGGCTGCCCAGGGGGAATCACCGCACCCGCCCTGCTCACCGGGAGCTGCCAGCACCGCTGCTGGCTGTGACCGTAACTGCACCAACGGGGAAAGGGCCTGACAGCCGAGGAGGCTGGCACTGGGTTACTGGTTCTGTTTGCTGTCATTGTCATAGTTATTGTTGTTTGTGTGCCTTGTTATACATATATATAGATAGTAGTAAAGAACTGTTATTCCTGTTCCTCATATCTTTGCCTGAAAGCCCCTAATTTCAAAATTATAATAATTTGGAGGGAAGGGGGTTGCATTTTTTTTCGTTTCAAGGGAGGCTCCTGCCTTCCTTGGCAGACACCTATCTTTCAAACCAAGACAGAGCCCCATCCAGCCTCTTTCATTTTCCTTTTGCAGAATGCACAATATTATGGAAAACCAATTTTCTGTTGGGATTAGTTCTTTATCTGCCAATTGAGTGATCTGTGCTTTTTCTCAGTTGCCCTGTAAGCTGCTGGGACCTATGGGCCCTGCAATTTGCCCCTTTATTATCCAGTTGAAGAGCAGCTCTTCTGTGCTAGAGAGGAGACTTGTTAAAATTCACAAAAGGCCAAAGACACTGGCATGCACTAGAAAGAGAAGGAGGAGGAATTTGGAGGATATGAAGGGCGATTTCAATCTTCAGGCTCCTTTCTTGGTGGAATATAAACTGAGAATGGTCTCAGTTTGATTTGAGCAAATAGCTGAAAAAAAGTAAAAATCCATTGCGTTTGTCTTTGATGCTTTCCCTGTCGCTGACACAAATCCAAGCACCTCATTGATTTTCTGCTTTGCCCAACCTGAGATCAGCAGTGTGACATTGCTCCTGTTTGCTGGGCTGAGTTACTGGCTGCTGCTTCTAGTGAACTTCCCTGGCAGGTTGTAAGAGCTGGATGAAGTAAACCTGTTTGGCTGTTCTTCTGAGATGTTCTTGGACACGGTATTTTCCCACCCCATGCTGCCTGGGCAATCAAGGGCATGTTTTGAAAGTCAGTATTTACAGGACAGGAAGAAGCTTTCTTGCATCTGCCTCACTGTCTCTGTGAAGTAAGCCAGTGCTCCTGTAGCCCTGCTAGGAAACCTGAGGTACTGTTAGTAGCTCAGAGTGACTGTAGTCAAACTGTGCTTCCTTGCCTGCATGTCTCCACTGCTCAGTCTGACTTTTCTGGTGTACTGATATCCAGGGCAGTGGCTAGTGGATATTTTGGGGCAGGTGGCTCTGGAAGCCAGGCTGGTCCAGCTGGGGTCTTCCATGGTCCCACCATCTCTGTGCAGATCTGTGCTGGCTGTGGGGTGGGTGAGTGACGAGAACAAGCTCTCTGCCTCCTGATGTGAACTCATGGTCTAAGCTGCTGCAAGCAAGGAGCACTTTTCAGTCCCACTCTGCAGGAGCAGGGGCTGAAACAGGGCCTTTTGTACATGGCTGGGGTATGAGCAATTGCAAAAGCACCTAAAATATGTGTGACTTGCTCAGGTGCTGTTGCCTGGGTTTCTTCCCTCTTCCTGTGCTCTGGTTTGACCTGCTGTGTCTTCACTGGGGAGGCGGCCTCCCAGCTGATGGGTAAGGAATTGCCTGGCTTGCACTTGCTCAGTGCAGGGAGGAATGGGGTGGCCAAGTGCTCAGTACTTGCTCTTGTGAACAATGGCTCAGAAAGCATAATTGTCTATCCAGATGTCAGGCCTGTTTATTTCTGGATACTTAAGTACTGTTGACTTGGCCCTAACTGCATTTGTGTCCTAGCATTTTTCTTAGTTGGGTTCTCTGATTCCTCTATGTCAGTGTTGGAGTTTAATTGGGAAAAACAGCAGTACACATCCTGCTAGAGTAAATGGATCATCTGCCTGTCTCCTCCATGCTCCTGGCAGGCTCTGGGGAGGAGCCTAGTTAAATTTTGGCCTGTCCTCCCCTTTCAAGGTCATGGTCTCCTCTGCTTCCCTCTCTGTTGCATTGCTGATGCCAGGGAGGATTTCTGAGTCTCTGGATTGGTAGCAGTCCTGGGCAGAGTGGCTGTGCTGAGAAATGTGACGGGCTGAGCAGGCTCTCCTGTAGGTCCCTGCAGCTTGGCTCTTTGGGGTGTCATGGGGAGGGGTGTTAGATCATCAGTAGGTGTTTGATGGAAGCCCTGCCTGGTTGGATCCTGGCAGAGGAAAGACTCTGGAGCACTGCTGAGCACTCCTGGCTCTGCCTTCAGTTGAGCACAGGATGATGAATAGAGATTATTGCTGCAAATGCTCTTTCCACCTGTTAACAAGCAGATAATGGTACAGAGATGCAATAACAATCCCTCAGACTGGCTCCAAAGCTTGTATGGCAGTGTCTCTGCCAAACAGCATCTCTTCGTTTGTTCTGTGTCTGGGAGAGCAGTGAAGGGGATGAGGGAACCACAAGGAGAAGCTTGAGCTCCTCACCATCCTTCAGAAGGTGAGTGTAACCGTGACTGACACAGATGTAGGGGCTGGTGTGTCTCTGGTAGGCAGGGAATGCAGGTCTCAATCACTGACAGTGCTGCAGGCAAACACTTGTTTTCAGCTCATTTTCCCCACAGCTCAGTGTTCCCAGAGAGTTCGGGGAAGGCAAGGAGAAAACTGCTCAATTCAGTAGGCTGTGCATGGGTTAGGGTGGCTGATGTTGCAGAGCTCCTTGTACCTTTTAACTGTAAAAACTCTGCTGCTTTTGAAGCTGCATAAGCAGTCCTATTACTGAGAATACTAAGTAGAAAATAAGAGCCCCTCCAATAGCTTCCCTGCTGGTAAGACATTGCAAAAAACTTATTTTCCTTTAAAAAGGAGCGAAGAGCCTTGCTTTACTGTCAATAGAAGATGCATTTCTCTGGCGAACGGCATAAAATAAATCTATTTAAATACAGGTAATTTGGTGCAAAGGTATTGATTTTGCTATCATGGTATGTTGGTATTATAGATATGTGTTTAATTCGTGCCTATAAAGTTTATACCCATTCAATGTTAAAATGCATGTATAGGACATTTTTGTATAAAACCTAAACATGACGAAACCACACTCTCTGGAGGGGCGAATTCCCGTAAGAATGTGTGGCTTTTCTCAGCTGAAAAGATTTCCGGGAAGAAATCACCAAGACTATAGCCATGGCTGAACGGGAGATGGGCCATCTCAAGAGGAACCACCCCGGCCATTTTCACCATGATAAGCTATCTGATGAAGATATGCAACATCTCAGGAACATCAACCCCTTCCTGGACATAGATAAGATTTCATCAATACTTCATCATCTCATCGGAAGGACATTGTTTCTCGCTGGGACAACCCAAGACCCAAATTAAATATCTTAAGACTTTTGGACTTTGAATACAGTTTTGCCCCCAGCGAAATAAACTGTATATAAGCTCACCGTTCCGACACCTCAGTGTGAACAGAGCTTCTCTGACACCTTGTCAGATTGCCTGTCACCCAGCTGCCGATACCCGGGCTTGGAGCTGTTTCTCTGCATTGTGGCTTTTTGTCCAGAATTTCTGCCAAATTTGCTATCAAATAAATTGATTTTATTTAATTGAAGAAATTGGCTCCGTACATTTATAACATTGGATAACAGTAATTTTTTTTTTTAATCAAAAGACTGTGGGGCAGGTCCATAGTTTGTTCCTGTGCACAGCTATATAGCTGTTTCCCTCCATGTTTTTGCAGATTGTCTCAGAAGGTTGTTGCTATGTGTCCCTCCTGATAGGTTTTGGTTTTCTGTCCCATTTAGCATGAGAAATTCCTGGCTAGTTAGTCCAGCCCCATACTCCAGAAATGCTCATCTTGAGTGATCCCATTTCTAGAGGAGATGGAGGGTAATATAGAAATGGCAGTACTAAGCCTTTAGACACCCATTAGTTCTTGGCAAAAGATGCAGGGGCTTAGACCATCTGGTAATTGCTCCATTGGTTGCCTGCAGCTGGGCACTAAATATGAGATGTCTAAGGAAAACAGATATTTGGTCAGCTTAGGCTATCTAGCTGTAGAGTTGGTTCATTTTGTCTTAGCTCTTCCCCTCTTTATCAATAGGGTGCTGCCATGGTTTAACCCCACCTGGCACCTAAGCACCACACAGCCACTCACTGTGGGATCATCCCCCGAGTGGGATGGGGGAAGAATTGGAAAAGGTAAAACCTGTGGTTTGAGATAAGAACAGCTTAATAATTGAAATAAGGCAAAATACCATAATAATTGAAGTGAAAAGAGAAAAAAAATACTAAGAGAGAGAGAAATAAACCCCAGAAAAACCAAGTGATACACAATACAGTTGCTAGATTCCCAGCCCATCTCTGGGCAGCAATCAGCCCTTCCCAGCTTGGGCAAGAGGCTTTCTCTTTTGCCCCAGTGGACACTGTCTGGAGTGAGGGTGCCGAGAGCAGAGCCCTGGCAGGTGTTGAGCAATGGGGATAGTGGGCAGGGATGGAGCTGACTCGAGGTTTCTTCTTTCCTTGGTGCCTGTCAGTCATAGCATCCATCAGACTTTTAAGGGTAGGGGTAAGATGTGAAAGGGGGGATTGAATTATGGCAGGAAAACCACCTGATTTCTCAGTTTTTATCTGGAAACTTATGTTCAGATTTGCCTTTGTGGCCTGGATAGTCTAATAATGAATTGATTTCTCTGTGCCTTGGCACAAATTACAGAAACTCTGTCAATATAATGCACTTGATTTAATCAATAAAAAATGGGCTGGGGACTTCAGACTCTAATTTAATCATTGCAACATTGCTGGTGACATTTCAAGTGACAGATTCCCCATTAACCTGGGGTACCCTGTTCAGCTTGTTCCTGCAGTGCCCTCTGATCAGCTGATGTCCAGGGGGGAAAGCCCTGCACTGACACTGCTGTTTGTGAGGGAGCTGAGCAGTGACGGGAAGAGAAGAGTGAGACTCCAGATCGGGATGGTGCTGCTGCCTTAGCAGATGTGCTGCTGACTCTGTACTTATATCCCACTGTTGTGCTGCAAACTTAATACTGTTTGGCAGTGTTGGGGTTTTAGGAGTTCCCCTTCTGTTTTCTTTGTCTATTGAGGAATTTTCCCCATAAATGTTGCTGGGTTGACAAATTGCTGGGTGCTTGGGAGAGACAAAAGACCTGGCCACGGGGGGAGGGGTCCAACTGGCTACTCTCTTTCACATGGGCTTGTGGGCTAATGCTCTCGGTGTTCGGACGGAGAGAGAGAGACGGCCATCCTATCAGCACTGCANGTTACTGGTTCTGTTTGCTGTTACTGTCATAGTTATTGTTGTTTGTGTGCCTTGTTATACATCTATATAGATAGTAGTAAAGAACTGTTATTCCTGTTCTTCATATCTTTGCCTGAAAGCCCCTTAATTTCAAAATTATAATAATTTGGAGGGAAGGGGGTTGCATTCTTCATTTCAAGGGAGGCTCCTGCCTTCCTTGGCAGACACCTGTCTTTCAAACCAAGACAGGCAGCAATTAATTAACACTGTAACAACTGTTTTCTGCCAGGAAATTGCACAGGTACTGCAGATCAGGATGCTCTGCCCTGCTGGTGGGAGGCTGGGGCCAAGATGGGACTTTGACCCCAGTCCCCAGTAACAGCAATGCTGCTATGCACCCCCAAAGCTGAGGGAAGAACTCTCCTTGCTTCTGAGGAAAGGTCACCACTTGCAGAGGGTACAGCCTGTAGCCACAATGGAGAGTTGTCAGACACGGAAAGATAAGTGAACTGTCTCTTTCCCTTGGTCACATTTTTCAGAAGCACTGCATTGTGAGACATTTGTCTCATCTACAGGTTGGTCAGAATTTAGTGTATTCCCTGTGCGTGGCCAGTGTGCTGTCTGCATATGGGGTGGTTCTGACCTGTCCAACTGCATCTTAGTTCTGGTAGAAATGCTGTTTGGGCTGGGGTTGATTTGTACTTGGAGGCGGGACATAGTTCTGCAGAGTTAGTAGCTGTTCTGCAGTGGTGGATCTCCTGCCAAGCCAGTGAAGTCTATGGAAACCTGAGACTACAGCAGGCTCTGGAGTGTGAGGGTGTCCAGGAAACCACACTTCTCCATTTCCCATCAGAGCCAAATGGGTTTGAGGCATTGAGATTCTCCCCACAAGGACATGTGCTACCCTTGTTACGTCATCTGGGTAGGGGGCTGTTGGTTGCTTCACTTCATCAGTGGAATTTCCCTCTGACTTGGGGCTGCCTCTGTGAGGCTCAGTCCAGACCCTTATTCTCCATGCTGGTGCTGTGCACTGTTCCCTTGGCTGCTGTGGGAAGAGGTCTCTCTTCATTGCTCCAGTGGAGCTGAAATGCTGCCAGCTCCTCCTGGGCCTGGAGCAGCAGTTGCTGACAGTGGGTTGCTGCCAGCTCTGTCTTTCACAAGAGCCCTTTCTTCTCAGCAGGGTATATGGAAACACATGACCCCCTCTGCTGGCAGTCATCTCCTGTTGAAATATAATTTCAAGCCAATACAAAATTCATTCATGTCATCACTGTTAAATGAACAAGCAAGGGGTTTCCTTGCTTTTCCCATTAAGAATAAATCTGCCCTCTGAGACAGCCTGCTTACAGCCTTAAATGAGCCTCCCTGTCTGAAGCGGGATCACTGCCTGCTCTGCAGGATGAGTCATGCTTGCTGAGCACCCTCTTGTCATTCTGTTCCTCCTGCTTGTAGGGCTGCTGGGACTCCCTCCCTGGGACTGGCAGTATTTCAGCCCTGCTGCTGACACTGTGAGTTTTGTTTGGCTGGGGCAGGCGGATGTTGCCAGGACATAATGTTGAGACTAGTTGCAACTTCAGAAAGAATTGTTGTTGCTGTTGTTTTAGTGAAGAAGGTTATTCTGCTTATTTAATTCAGGGCTCTCAAGGCTATGGGTTAGACTAATTTGTGTGTTAGCTGAGGCAGAGGGAGCCGGTGGTATGAGGTCTGATATAGGAACATTTGAATGGGACAAGCTGCAGGACAGTAAAACACTTCTCATCCATCTCTGCACTGTGATGAGTTTGGGATTGGGATGTAGGGTTCTTTTGAGAGAAACTTCAGAATCTTTGAGTTTATTTAAAATAACTTATTCCTGAGGATTATTTTTAGCTTGCTATGGCAGTGAGATGAAAGCATCTTCCAAGCCTCTCTAAACAGGGAGCTACTTGCTTCTCCTCACTGGATCTGTTTTATAGTTGAAGGAAGAGGGTAATAGAGCCTGAAATGTAGTTATATGTCTTGTAGCATGGGGCTGTTCCACAGCAAGACCTTTGCTCTGTGCCTAGTGGTGAGGAGCAGGACTCAGCTGCAGAATTTCCACAACAGAAATGATGCAGCTCTTGGCTTCCCCCCCCCACCCCCCTCCAGCTCAGGAGGCCCTGAGCAAAGAGAGTGATGCTGTGGATCCTTCCTTGGGTCAAGGCTCAGAGGTATTATGATTTGGTCTGGGCTGGCACAGCAGCTTTGTCAGTTTGACTGTTCAGTGTTCACCATGAAATGCAGAGCTGCTTGGGTTGACTTTGATGGGTTCTTGTGATATGAAGGGCTTACACTCGACACAACCAGAAATTGTCTAAATGGCCTCTTCCCTGCCTCACCTGTGCTGGATGGAGGCTCTGCAGAGCTTGGTGTGCTGCAAACTGACAGTCAGCAACTGGCTCTGCAATCTGTGCCTGCCCAGGGCATATCCTGAGGGAGCAGCCCTGTGCTCAGCCCAGGTTTTTTGGGTATGCTAACAAGCACAAGCCACTTTGTGGTTACACTCATAAAACATTGTTGAAGGAAACCACTCCCCTTGCTGAGGTGATTTTCCAATGGTCAGTGGGGATGGCCAGTCCTTATCTCCTCCTATCCTAACAGTGAGCTGAAGTTTCACAGGTCTGAAAGCTGCTTATGATCTGTTTGCTCTCCTTGGCACTGCCAGGAGAGCAAAGGCCTTGTGGTTAACTGATTTAGCTCAGAAAAGTTATCTCGTCTTTGCTCTATGCTATGTTCTCCCTTTAAACCAGTTCCCTGAGACTGGAAATTACCTGGTCACTGATTATATGGGCTATAGAAATTTCCCCTTCTTTGCTAGCACTCAAAGGTTCTGTCACAGCCAAGCCCAGCAAGAGGCAGAGGGTACCTCTAGGTAACTGGTGGAACTGGAAGAAATGGGGATCTGGGCATGCAACATGTGATGAGGTGATCTTCATCCTGTGCTCAGGTCAGAGCTGGAGGAGACAAAGGAACAAAGGGCTCTGCTCAGCAAACTGCTGGGTAAAAGCAGTGTACATTTTGCTGCCTGTGGTAACTGGATAATATCCGGAGCTGGCACTGCTTGGCTGTAAAACACTCTTCTCTGACTTGGCCTGGATTATGAAGGAGGGTGATGCGTGTTTATAGACCAGCTGTACTGCTGACCTAGTAACTAGGAAGTAGGGGTTTTGTTTGGTGGGGGTTTTGGTTGGTTGGTTGGGGTTTTGTTGTTGTTAAAGGATAGAATTGGTCCAGTTTGGGCTGTACAAAGCAGCTTTTTAAAGCTGGTCCTGCTGTGGGAGTTGAAAAAGCGTTGAAATAAAAAGAAACAATAGCACCTTCATAAAGAGGAGATCTTGAAGACTTTATCCTAGTCATATGGATGCTTTCTGCATTAAAGCATTACCATAATGAAAATGTGTTAAAGGCTTTGCTGGAAAAGCCATTAAAACAGATTAGTGCATCTATCTGCACCATAAAAAGGTCCTTTTAGTAGGACTGCCCATAATTCCAGCTGTCACAAACAAGAGACTCCTGAAATGCCCTGTGAGCAGCCATTAAAACTGGGGAAGACTCAGCCACATGATCTTGCTTTGATTGTTTTCAGTGCAAAAAGTACTTTGACCTTTGGGCTGTCATTGCTGGGGAACTTCTGCCTAGAGGAATTAATGAACCCTCATTATACCAAGATAATAGTCACCTCATTTCCCTGCCAGCTGCAGGGAGGGCAGTGCTATGGGATGTGCTGTATCATGTGGCTTTTGCTTGGTTCCCTGACCTGTCCCCACCTCCCTGAACACAAATGTGAGCTGGTCAGACAAAGGCTGATGTGACCCAGGGCCTGAGAGGGGCAAGCTCCAGCAAAACTGGGGAAAAGGAGCTTGCAGAGATCCACATAGAATCAGGGACACTAGTCAAGGTGGGATGAGAAACTTTGGAGCTGTAACAATCAGAACGTGATTTTTCACTGGAACAACTTTGATGTCTATCCACATCCCCACCTCTAACAAATATATGTGTTTTCTAAAAATAACATCCTCCCCCACCTCTGAGACTTTGGCGTAGGTGAAGTTACATTTTCACATGAAAAATATGATGAGGAGAAATATCTTGCCATGTTGGCCATGGTTTCTCCCTCTTCCCCAATGAAGTAATGGACATAAAAGGACAGATGCACAGGGCTGAAGGAGCTGGGGAGTATATGAGAGACCAGAGGCAGGATTATATTAGCATCAATGCATTTGAGTTTCTGTCCTAGTAACAATGCAGGCACCAGTCCCCAGATCCTTGTTTTGATCCTTTTGAGCTGAGAATATAAAAGGAGTGCTCTTCCATATTCAACAGATGCATCTGAAGAAGGAACAAAGGGGAGAGAAAGTGCCAGATCCTTTAAGTTCTTTGAGAAACGTATTTTAGGGGGGGAGGGGGAAGGAAATTAGCAGGGTTTAAAAATACAATAAAGAGAGGGAGGGGAGGAAAATAATAATTTTAACCTGTAACTTTCCTTTGCTGAAGCCCCAGGTTGTGTGTCAGATAAAGGTATTTGGGATGATGTCTGTCTCTCCATCGTTTAACAGATGTTTATGCCATCTGAAGAGTATACATTGCATTCCCAAGCAAATAGCCATGGCTTTTGATGAGTGGAGAGGGGCAACTGTGCTTAGGTTTGGGGACATCTATGAACTTGTGATAATAGCTGCTGGTTTAGCAGTGAGACTACATTTTTCTTCAGTGGTTTGATTGTATATATAAATTATAGTCCAGTTTTCTCCATCAATATTTTTTGGGGAATTCTGTTTTTGTTTATCCATTCTTTTAATGATGGTGTAGGAGGGTGAGTAGCTTTTATAGTATATGCAGCTATGGAAGTGGGCACTTGGCAGCAACAGGGTTTGCAAGGGGTCAGATTGTTTTAAGAGAGATGCAAATTACTGTGGTTCTTGTATTGAATCCCAGAGTGCATGGAATCCTTCCTCCCTCAAGAGAAAATGCCAAGAAAAGTCACATCATGGCTTTACTATTACTGCAGAGCACTGAACAGTGACTGTAAAGTGCTGCTGCATTTTATTTGCTTCTATTTACAGTCAATTGACTGACCTACACTCTCCAGGAACAGCCATGGGATTAGAACTTAATGAGTCCGTGGCAGGGGGGACAGAGACAGGTGTCTCCTCTAAGCATGGGTGAAAGGCCCATTTATGTGTCTTATGAATTATGTTAAAATCAATGGGACTAGATAACATCCAAAGTACATTGGCATTTACAAGTGCTCTGTGGCTGTTAATGGTCACCCAGACAGGCACCTTGTAGCCCCTCTGGGGCTGGTGCATGTGTTCTGAGGGCTCAGTCCCAGTGGGCAGCTGGTGTCCTGGCACAGGTGGGAGGAAGCTGCTTAGGTTTGTCCTGTTTCTGTACCAAAACAGCTTGTGTGTATACAGTGATCTGCTGTGGAGTGATTCCAGAGGGACTATTCCAAGGGCAGAAGGCACTGCCACAGACATATCAAGTGTGGTTTATGCCTGTGCCAGCTTCATTTGTGAAGTGTGGAGCTGTGCATTACTTCCAGGCTGCCTCTCTTTGGGGAAAAAGCATCAGGTACCAGCTCTTCAGAGGCAATTCACTTTCACAGGGCATCCTGCATAGGCACAGTGCCAGGCTGAGGGCTCAGAGCACCCCCATCTCATCCTTGCTAGAACCAGCCTTGTAAGGACCTGCACAGCCCAGATCTGAGAGTGGTGAATGATCCCCTTGGTACAGCTGCTTTGTAACATAAAATAAAAATAAACCATTTTCTATATGTAGAAGCCTGCAAGGTAATTAATATCCTAGCCATTAAATTCCACTGCAGTATACTCAGTGTTAATAAGCTAGCTAAGAGCTCTGCTTGAAATTAATAAGTTGCAAATGACCTAAGGGCCGCTGCTTCATGCTTGCTTTTTTCCCCATGTACCCACCCAAAATTACAGAATTTAAATAGAAAGACAATTTTCATTTATGAGCTAGTATCATTATTCATAACTGGAGAGTTTTAAGGAATAAAAAGCCTTTCTGGTTAATTAGAAACTAGGAAGGGAATAAAATCTGGGTTTGACTGAGGTGCACAAATACAAAGCACAAATCAGATGGAAGGGTAATGTAATTTCTGCAGAAATTTTTAAATGCATGATCCTAAGGGTCCAGCTGTCTGTGCAGAGAACATGAAGCACACCAGAGGTACAGTTGCCACGTGTCCAGAGCATTTCCCCATCTCCTGGCTGCTTTCAGGAGAGGAAGATGAGGGATGTGCTCAAAGGAGGAGAGGGGGAGAGGAACAATCTGATCAGCTTCTGATCTGAAAGATCAAGTCCCTTTTGCTCATCCAGCCACGCAGCTCTGGAGCTCTCCTGACACTGACCTGCTTGGTTTGCCTTTAGTTGAGCTGCTTGGGAGACGTGAGAGTAGTCCTGCTCAAAAGGAACAGGAGCAGAACTGGGCAACTGCCCTTGCAGTCACAAAGCTGAGATGACTAGGCCAAAATCTCCTCTCCCCTTCAAAAGGGGGGCCATGGTGGGAGAAACTTGGAATGCTTTTATGTATAACTGGCTTTTTTTCTTGCTCACAGGATGGTCAGTCTGCTGTCACCTACCAGCAGCAGAATCTCTAATAAAAAAAAATTAGGACAAGAAGACCTAGAAGTATAGCGATGCTCTGCTAATTATGTGGCTTGTTTAGCAGGAGAGCTGGGCTGTGGTTTTGTTCCTGTCTTTTCTAAGAGAAGGTGGCATTGCTCAGAGATGCTGAGGAGAAGGAGAGAACAGCCTTGGAAACTCAGGTTATTTATATCTGTCTTGGTTTGAAAGACAGGTGTCTGCCAAGGAAGGCAGGAACTTCCTTTGGAATGGAGACTATAACCGCCCCCCTCCCCCCAAATTATTGTAACTTTGATATTAAGGGGGGTTTTAGGCAAAGATATGGGAAAAGGAGTAACAGTTCTTTACTAGTATGTGTGCGTGTAACAAGGCAAACAAACAACAATGGTAACAACAAGAAACAAGAACAGCAAACCCAATAATGGTTTCTTCTCACTCCTTAAACAATTTCCCCTTGGTGCAGTTCCGCTCACGGCCGGCAGGGGCGCTGGTGGCTCCCGGCTGGGCAGGGGGTGTGTGATTCCCCCGTGGCTGCAGGGGGCGCTGTGCCGCGAGCTCGGCTCTCTCTGTCTGCATGTGAACAACGGCAGACGCAGCCGGAAGGAAGGGATGGAAAAGGTGCCCCCTCTGGATAGCAAAAGGAGCTGTAGCAAGGACCTCGGAAGCAGCAAGGTGGAACGGCAGGGACGAGCAAAATCCCGGAGTTGTAAATGAGATGTATCAGAAACTCCACAGTGGTAGCTGGAACCACTGGGTGTCCCAGCAGGCAGAGGGTGTGGGGCTACAGAGTAGCAAAAAAGAGCAGTAGCAGAGATATGGCAGGGCTGGGCAGTGGCAGCCCTGGTCCTGGACAGGGCAGGGAGAGGCTCCCTTGGAGGTGGAAAGGGCTCAAGGTCCTGGGGTCTCCCCTGAGGCACCTGAGCAGATGGTGAAAGTCTTTTTTTAGTAAGGTAGGGTGTTTATAAGGTCCCAGTTCAGTGGTTGCTCTCACGAGCAAAAGCTCACCCCACCGCAGAAGAAGCAGGACTGGGCTGGGCTCTGGCAGCAGCAGTAAATTCCACCCCCAAGGAAGCAGCTCCCACTGTCTTATTC
Source organism: Dicrurus megarhynchus (assembly GCA_013399195.1). Taxonomy (NCBI): domain Eukaryota; kingdom Metazoa; phylum Chordata; class Aves; order Passeriformes; family Dicruridae; genus Dicrurus; species Dicrurus megarhynchus. The sequence goes on along the minus strand of VXAD01003670.1, from coordinate 74,054 downwards.
CGAAGCCGAGAGCAAGAGAGAGGTAGGAGATGCACCCAATTCTTTTTCCCCAGCCCAGTTCTCATGGTATCTCTGCCCTTCCCAGAGAAAACTCCAGGTAAAAAGAGAGCGTAGCCAGCTGCACCCCTCCCCTGAGCTGTGGCCACTTCTTTTGTCTCTCTTAAGTACCTGGCCGTTATTGTTCCTTAGCAACACGTATGGGAGAAAATTCTTTGAGAGAAAGAAACAAAAGGAAACCCCCTAAATTTTAACAGTATCCCTTAATCGGCGTGATTCCTGTTTTCCAGTATTTGGCAGTTCTTTCCACACTCTGGAAACTGGGTGCTTCTACTGAGCCGCTGTGTTCAGAAGCATCACTAATGTGTACAATCTCCCTGTAGCTCCAGATGCTCATCTTTTCTTCCATCCCCACCCTATCCCTTAGGGGCAATTAGGGAAGAGCTTGTAAATTCATAATTGTGGACCTTCTCAAACCTAGATTAATTCCTTCAGTGAATACATATTTATAAGTGTTCTTAAAAATGCACTGTCCTTCACTCAATGAGGTGTAATGAATCCATCATGTAAATACATGCTCAGGTGCAGAGTGGAAAACTCCTTAGGGTATTTTTTAGGATTAATAGAAGGATGTTCTTTGAGTAGCTTGGCTTTTTTCAAGAGTGATAATAAAAGTGATTTAACTATATACAATGCACAGTAGTAAGTTAAAAGAGCTTAAGGAATAACTCACCTATGCTGCTGAGATCAGACTCTGAAGAGTGCATCTTCCCATTATAAAACAAAAAAAATCAGTTATTGATACAAGAAATGGTGTTTGGCATATACAGATCTGAAATTTCTTGTTATCTAGTTCATTTTCTGCTCTAGTAAGACTTAACTAGTTTTGCATTTCTAGTTTTCTATGGAACATGTAGTAAAGACTTTCTGAGGATGCTGAGCTGGTAGAAGTTGTCCCAGTGCTCTGAGTAGGGACAGGAATACCTGAAGCCAGAGTCTTCTGTGTCTGAGGTAGTGCTTGAGGCATGGCAGGTAAAGCTAGGTGTGTTCAGGAGCCTGCTGACCAGCAGAGACAATTTGGTGGTGGCAGGGTGAGAGGAAGAATGTCAATGTCATCTGGTGCATGGTAGTAGCTGTGGCCTGGTATCCTAGGTTACAATGTAACCAAAAGCATGTATTCTATTATCATCTTCACAAGCTGTTAAAGTGGGGCAATGTTCCTTATCTCCTACCATGACTCATCCCTGATAACTCCCTCCAGGAGCTATCTCTGTTTGATGGGCAATCAAGGACCCACCTCATGACTCACAGAATTACATCAACCTATTGTGAGATGCTCCACCCAGGGGGAGGAGCCAAGCATTCCTACCTGGATATAATCTGGGGTTTGGAACAGCACGAGCAGCCTTTACCTACGGGACTACCAGAGGACAAGAGCTGCACCACTGGACCTTCAGGTGAAGACCAGACCATTTTTTACAGGATCACTGCTTCAACAGGACCACTTCATCTGGACTGCTACCACCACCCGGACTAACAGGGTGTCAGGTTGTATCCTGACTCTGTCAGTGTTCTTGTACTATTGCATTTATTTTAATTTTCCTATTAAATTATAATTCTGACTTGCGATCTCCCATGGGTTTGTTTTCAAACTAGCACACCTGGTGGGGCCGAAGGAGGATATGTGAATCCAGAGTACTTTTACTCATGTGAGCTCCACAAGTCACATACTGTGTGACTGGAGGGAAACTGCTACTTTTCTGTGCCTTGGTTTCTCTGGTAGAAATCCAGGTCTGTGAGCTACATGGGGAATACTGGCTGTGGAATTGCTGAGTCTTACTGGGCTCTGATAAGTGCACTCTTGGCAACATTTTAGACCTCCCTGAAGTCTCCTGGTGTCTGATGTGAGCCAAGGGCCCCAGTGGTTCTGTGTTGTTTTTGTCTTTGGAGAAGGTGATACTTGAGAGGGCTGAGGCTCTGGAGGAGAGTTTGTAGTGATTGCTGCAAAGGGGGGGGCTTGCAGTGAGGGTTGGGGTTTCTGACTGTTCCCCTGGTCAGTCAGATTTTTCTTTCTTCCTCCATGTGAGCACTTCAAGCTCTGCTGCGGGAGACGACAGTGGATGAGTCACCTCTCTCCTAAGGTTGGGTCTGGGAGCAGGCTTAGGAGAAAGCTCTGGGGAGATGTCATTGCAGCCTTCCAGGACTTAAAAAGGGCTTAGAAAAAAGGAGGGAGAGTGGCTTTATACATGGGCAGATAGTGATAGGACAAGGAGGAACACTTTTAAACTAAAATAGGAGAGATTTAGATTAGATGTTAGGAAGAAGCTCTTTACTCAGAGCATGGTACAGGCCCTGGCACAGGTTGCCAGAGAAGTTGTGGCTGCCCTGTCCCTGGAAATGTTCATGACCAGGTTGAAAGGGGCCCCGAGCAACCTGATCTAGTGGAAGATGTCCCTGGCCATGGCAGGGAGGTTGGAACTAGATGGTCTTTAAGGGCCCTTCTAGCCCAGGCCTTTCTGTCACTTTGATTTGTTTGCCCATCATTGTCACACAAAGTGGTGCTGACTCATGGGTAGCCTTAGACAACCATGTCTGTTTTCTTTCCTTGTACTGCGCTTTTTCTGTCTGCAGAATTGGCCTTTATTACAGTTTTGAGTATTTAGTTTAGCATTTTTCTACTGACAAATATATAGTAGTGAATCTTAAAATAACACCAGGGCATGTCTCTGGGACATACCTGTGATTACAGTTAATCAGGGCTGGAAGTGCTTCATTAGACTGATGCACAGGCACTCAAGCACACTCAGAGTCAAGCTTGCCTCTCAAATCCTTCTGCTGTGAGGCAGAAGAACACACTTCCTCCAGGTTACTGTGTGCCAGGGAAGGGAAAATTCAGTATTACAACTGGAAGTGAGCTTTCCTCATCTCAATTTAGGAAAACTTGCAGACTCTTATCCTGCTCCTAATTAATAGAATCTGTTCTACTTTCATTGCATGAAACTTAACTCCTTAGAAAGGAGAAAAAAATTATTTTGGAGCAATAACAACTCTCATAATTTAATGTTGCATGGAATAGCTGATGCAGAAAGAAATCTGAGATTTTATGGCTACAACTCTCCAGAGTCTGCCTACCCAAAAGGAAAAGACTTTTTTACCTAGAACAAGGGGAGAAATGAGTCAAGAAATAGATAAGGGGCAAAACATTTTTCTCCTATGTCTCTTTTCCCACAGATTCATTAATTGCTATGTGCCAGAAGACAGCAGTTGGTCCTTGTCATACTAGCAGGGGCAAAATTGTACCCTCAGCCCAGCTATTTGCAGGTGAATCCTGTGCATGTGGTAGCCTTTGTGATGCTGAGTTACCTCTGTGCCATGATGTAATTTACTACAAACCTAGAGATGCTACAGACAAAAAGTTGTGCATACCTTAGAGAAACTTATTATGTTCTAGTCCAGACTGAGTTGAGTGAGTGGTCCTCTCATGTAATCCATGAGGAATTGGGTAGGTGCTGCATGTTACCAGTTGCTACTAATCATAGGTTCCAGAGGCTTAAAAATAAAAAAACACTAGTGACCTACCCAAGCATGGGACTGCTGGTCAGAACAGAAATCAGTATGCAGATGAGGTACCTCCTTTCTTGCTGGCATACTTTTTCGCCTAAACAATAGACCTGTCTGTTGGTTCTCTGTTTTAAGCCAGCTTGATGGTGCTGTGGTTCTACAAGGCTCTGATACTCCCCCACTGAGCTCTGATACAGAGAATTCCTATTAAATGCCTTTCTAAACCTTGATTGCTCATAAGCAGTTGTGGGGCTGTGTATTTGGGATGCTAAAGCTGGGGCACTGCTAGGTCGAGGTGTTCTGGCTGTTCAGGTGTGGTCTTTCCAAGGGCCCTGTGCCTATTTTGGTGAGACTGGGGTGCAAAGCACCTGTGTCGTGTCCAACCCCTGCCCACCTTGTGCTCCTGGGAGACTGCCAAGACTGTCACTGGGGACTGGCATGTTGCTGATGGATAAGATCAGCTCCTTGGCACTGACTGCCAGCAGATCCTTCCCCACTGATTTCTTTCTCCTGTAGTGTTCTTTTACATTTTTCTTTAAACATTACCATTTCTAATGTTACAGCCTAAAGATATTGTTGAAAAGTTTCATGAAATGTTACAGCTCCTTATGGCTTTGATTACTGTAATTTTTATTTTGGGCTGAGCTTTCTGGAATTTGAGTCTGTTTGTGCTTCCTTTTTTCATTACATAAAACAGACTGCTTTACCATCCAATTGCAGTGGACTTCATAGAGGTAGCTGAGGGGCAATATTAATTACCCTTTGTCCTAGCTCATCTCTTGATACATTTTCTAATGTCTCAATTATTTCTTTTTACATTCTTTGCATTGTGAAGCGAGTGAGTAAATTAAAAACAACCAGGAAGGTCAAGGTGTGGAGTGGGGGGAGTTGTGTGCAAAACCTCATCAACTGCGATTCTTTACTGCTGTGTTGCTGCAGCATGGAATCCAGGGCTGGGGCACAGAACTCTGCACTGGTTCACCTGATCCCTGTTCTCTTTCTGCTCCTGATGTCAGAGGAGTGATGGATTTCATGCCCTAACCTCAACCACTGACTAAACCTAGTGGTATAGTGAGAGAGTAGAGGAGATGGAAAGAGGCACCTGGCTATAATTCCCGTGGCCAAGTACTCATTAAAATTTCCTCCAACACTCACAATGACCATTAATGACTAATTAATGGCTCCCAGTGCCCCCACTGCAGTACTGATTAATTTAACCAGCCTTGCCACTTCATACAGTACCCTTACAGAAAAGGGGGGTCTACATGGCATGCAGGTGCCCTGCTGGCACAAGGACACCCCCAGCCTGACCGGTGGCCAAAGAGTCAGGTGTGCTGTTGTACCCAAGGTTGGTGATGGGTTTGGGTGTCTGTGAATCCAGCTCTGCTGGGACAAGCTTCCTCCCTGGCAGCAAGCAGTGGGGGGATGCTGGCAGCTCTTCTGCCCCAGGAGAGCAGGAAGGAGATGGCTTGCAGCCTGTGCTTATGGTGGCCTGCATGCTCCTCTGGCTCCTCCTGTAGTTTACTGAGACCCCATGGTTTATAAACTGTAGTCTTGGAATGATGGATGGCACTTCTTTAATGCAAGCCTGCCTTTGGTGCTGCTACCTCAGCAGCTGCTGATTTGTTTTCTTCCCTCCCCTGCATCAGAGCCGGCTGGGATCAGGGCAAGGCAGTGATTTCTGTGACCTTGATCTCAGCAACCTTGATCTCAGCATGAGCTTTCTCCTTTTCCTCCCACTCCGCCAGCCACCCGCTCTCCCCCTTGCCTTGGGAAGAGCTAGATATAGGGCAGAGAGCACTGCATAGAGAAGCAGGAAAACCCTGGGTAAGTGGCTGGGGACAGCTGGGTAGTGCCCCATGAGTGCCAGTGGTTTTGCTGAGGGAAGGAATGCGGAGCAAGCAGCAAACAGCACACACCTGGCAGCTGGGCAGAGCCAGTGCAGGGACACAGAGCTGCCTCTCCAGTCAGCAGCTGAACCTCTGGAGGGGACTCTGCCCAGCGTTCCAAGAGCTTCCTGCCTGCTGGGCCTGGAAGAGTTGAACTGCCTATTCTGTCTGGGTCTCCTGTGCATTCTGCAAGAGAAAAGATGATCTGCTGCAGCTGGAAGATGATCTCCCAGCAGCTTGGTGCTGGACAGAGGCAAGAGCCAGCCTTGCCATGGGGGACAAGCTGGCCTGGCCCCCACTGGTGTGTGTGTGGGAGGCCTATTCATTGCTTGGTGGTTCTGTTTTACATGACCCACTTGCAGCTTTCTCCTGTCTGTTTTGAAACTGTGAAATGAGGTGCAGTAATCAAGGAGGGTTTTAATAACCATCCCAGGCCTGACATTTAAATTACAGATGGCATTTTCAATTAAACAAGCACTCTCAGCAGGTTTAATTTAGCTATCAGTTCTGCTTTGTTCTTTAAGTGTTTCCTTAAAAACAGTGAAGAATTTAAAACTTGCTCCAAAGGGAGAAGAAATCAAGAAGGGATTAGAGCTGGCTGGAGAATGGGAAGCCCCTTCAGGGATTGCTGAGTGGGCAGGGGGAAGCCACAGACTGAGTGGATGTTAAACTCCCCCAGCACAGATCTGTGCACAGGGTGCCCATCGTGTTGCTGCTCTCAGGTGTCATTTTGTGTGCCTACATGCATGCACATGCAGTCACAACTCGTTTGCTTCGAAACGCAGTGACAGCTGGACTCAAGCATCCTGTGTGTTCTGTGGCTGACCAGCTACCTGTGTGCATGCCTGCCTGCCTGCACTCCTTTGCTCCACACAGGCCCACACTTGTCCTTTCTGTCCCTTTACACATCTATGTTCCCAGTTTACCAGGGCACCCCAAATCCCCTTATGTTGCTCACGAGCAAAGACTGAAGGATGAACGACATGGACGATTTATTATGATATTAAACTGACACTTTATTCACTTACAAGTTCGCTTATATACCTTAGCACGCTGGACGGGCATAAGGTCATTGGTTCACTGGCCAGCCACCCCTCAGAGGGATTGGCTGAACCCAATAACACTTACTTCAGATATTTTCTCTTTAGTATCAATAACAATTCCATAGTTTACAAAATCTCCCAGCTGTTCTCCCACGGTGTCCGTGAGAAAGCAGAGCTTTCTCACAGACACTGGCAGAAAGCTGAGGTATCTCCCTGCAGCATGCTTTCAGCATTCACACCTTTACATTCATGAGCTCTCACTGTTTATTGCTTGCTTTTTTCGAAGCAAGGCTGAGGCTGATTCTGCCTCTGTTTAAAAACAAACGTAACAAGACTATAAAGAACATGGTGGGAATTACTGATTTGGTTCAAAATTGTCTCCCTGCTGGCTCTACCTTGCTTTCCCCATTAGTTACTGGATGTGCTGGCTGCTAATACACTGAGCTTTGTTTGCATGTCCTTATGGGCCCTAGGAGCTGCTGTTGGTAGGGGCTGCCTGTGCTGAGAAGTGCCCTGCCTCCAGTTCTCTCCCAAGAGGAGGCAGGGAGCAGTAGAGGAAGGGAATCAGTGTCCCAGTTGTGTTGTACATCTGGGAGAAGTGCTGCTCTCCAGAGCCTGTGTTGCCTGGCCCTCTGAATTGCAGTGGCCTGTGGGCACAATGATAACCCAAGACAAAGCTACAGGGCTGCATCTTCCAGATCACTTCCTGATCTCCATGAGTGAAACCCTGCCTGAATTTTCTTGAGATGCATTTCCAGTCCTCCGTGGCAGAGCTCACAATCCCTTAGGTCAGAAACATCTCCCATTACCTCCATACCGAGGTGAAACATCTGGAGCTCTGCCCAGCACAACTTCAGGTCAAGTATCACTTGTGATACTGAAGGAAGCCCAACTCAAGTCATAAAATTTGGGAATGTCCCGCCTGGGCCAGAGCTCAAAAAGGGAATGGGATCAGGAATTGCAATGTCAATACCTGGGTTTATGTAAAAGGCCTAGATGTCACAGCTCTCTGAGGGTGTAATTCAGGACAACTTGGCCATCATGGGCTTGTGGTCCTTAGCTCTGGTGACTTCAGTGACAGATATGTGTTGCATAAATTGAGACTAAGGTCCTGATCCTTCCTTTGGAGGGGCTGCTATGGCACTTGGAGAAGAGCCTTTCCCTTTCTGCTGAAGAGAGCACCCACTCCCTTGTAGCTGTTGTGAGGAGCCTTCTGCGTTTCTTTCCAGTGTAAAACAGGGCTGGATAATTTCATCACCGCTAATAACATTTCTAGCAAGGCAAACTACCCTAATGATAAGGGTAATTGAATCTCATGCTTCAGGGATAAGCTGAGCTCAGGAGGGGGATCAGGGAGGAATTCATTTCCCCCTTCCCTGTGGAAGCTGCTTTTCACAGTTGATCATTTGCATTGAAAGGCTGATGCTTTCCATGGCACAGGGGCTAGGCTGACCCTAACAGCTGGGCTCCAGAACATCCCTATTGCCTGCTGTCTGTCCTGGCTCCCTGATCTGTGGCAAATGGTGAGCCAAATTTGCCTGCAGTTGTTCCAGAAGAAAGGGGAGAGGGTGATGAGGGGAGGGGAGGCACTGCCTGCCTGAGCGTCCCGGTCCCTTACACCCTGCTGGCATGTGCAGATGTATGCTGAGAGATGATGTGAGTGGACAAAGTGGGCCAGGAGGAAGAGGACCAAACTGTGAAGTTATCCCCTATGAGGTATGTTCCTGTGTAACTAGCTTGGTGTAGAAAAACACGTGAACAACTTCGATAGTGGTGAATTTTAATGTCCAGAGCACTGCTTTGATTTTTAACTTTGTGGGGGGATGAGCTGACCTATAGGGACATGCAATGAAGTGACCAGTATGAAGCCAGGATGAGAATACCAGCTCTACTAACATCTGTGAGCTGTGGTGAATCCAAGTCCCAGGACTTAGAAAGTTGCTTCCTACCTGTAATCAAAATAGGAAGGAATTCTAATTCCTGCAGTCACATTACAAAAATTTTTCATAGTATTTATGGTGGAAACTTAATTTCAAATACCATAATTTGAGAAAGTCCTGACTGAGTCAAAACTTAGAGGAGTCTTAGGAAGCAAAATGTGTCTGCATAACTGTTTTGTTGTACTCCCAGCTCCTAATTCCATCTAGAGGTGAATGTATTTCAGTAGGGTCTGAGGAGATCTCTTAATACCCTTCTCTGACCTCAAAGGAACAATGTCATTTAATTACCTCATTTATGCTTGTTGGGAAGCTTAAAGCATTCTGGGCTGTGGAAATGAAAGGGGCTATAGAGAATAATTCCACACAGAATCAGCTAGGTTGGAAAAGACCTTTGAGATCATCAGGTCCAACCTATGACCCAACACCACCTTGTCACCCAGGCCATGGCACTGAGTGCCACATCCAGGCTCTCCTTAAACGCCTCCAGGGACGGTGACTCCACCCCCTCCCTGGGCAGCCCATCCCAATGCCCAGTCACCCTTTGTGAAGAACTTCTTCCTAATGTCCAGCCTAAACCTCCCCTGGCGCAGCTTAAGGCTGTGTCCTCTTGTCCTGTCGTTGTTCCCTGGGAGCAGAGCCCGACCCCCCCGGCTGCCCCCTCCTGTCAGGGAGTTGTGCAGAGTGATGACGTGTCCCCTGAGCCTCCTCTTCTCCAGGCTAAACAACCCCAGCTCTCTCAGCTGCTCCTCACAGGACTCGTGTCCCAGACCCCTCACCAGCCTTGTTGCCCTTCTCTGGACAC
>VXAD01003670.1:34234-63013 GCA_013399195.1 Dicrurus megarhynchus | reverse complement strand
CAGCCACTCTGTCCCCAGCCTGTGGCGCTGCAGGGGTTGTTGTGGCCAAAGTGCAGGACTCAGCACTTGGACTTTGTTAAACCTCATACTGTTGGATTCTGCCCCTGGATCCAGCATGTCCAGGCCCCTCTATCCTCCAGCAGATTGACACATGCTCCCAGCTTGGTGTTGTCTGCAAATTTGCTGATTGTGGACTCAATTCCCTCATCCAGATCATCAGTAAAGATATCAAACAGGACTAGGCCCAGCACTGATCCCTGGGGGACACCATTGGTGATTGGCCACCAACTGGATGCAGCACCATTCACCACCACTCTCTGGGCCTGGCTATCAGCCAGTTCATCTTCACCCAGTGAAGATGTACCTGTCCAAGCTGTGGGCTGCCAGCTTTTCCAGGAGTTTGCTGTGGGAGACTGTGTCAAAGGCTTTGCTGAAGTCCAGGTAGACATCTACAGCCCTCCCCTCATTCCCTAGGCGGGTCACCTGGTCATAAAAGGAGATCAGGTTGGTCAGGCAGGACGTGCCCCTCCTAAATCCATGCTGCCTGGATCTGATCCCCCGGCCGTCCTGTTGGTGCCACGTGATGGCACTCAGGATGATCTGTTCCATAATCTTGGCACCGAGGTCAGGCGGACAGGCCTGTAATTTCCTGGACCTTCCTTCTGGCTCTTCTTGTGGATGGGGTCACATTGGCCAGGTTCCAGTCCTCTGAGACCTCCCCAATGGGCCAGGACTGATGGTAAATAACGGAGAGTGGCTTGGTGAGCTCTTCCACTAGCTCCCTTATCCCCCTAGGATGGATCCCATCTGGTCCCCCAGACTTGTGAGCATCTAAGTGCTTCCTCCTGGATTATGGGGGCACTATTCTGCTCCCTGTCCCCATCTCCTAGCTCAGGAGGCCAGTTGTCCTGAGGATGACCTGTCTTACTGTTGAAAACTGAGGCAAAGAAAGTCTCAGAGACCTTCTTNCTCCCCTCATTCCCTAGGCGGGTCACCTGGTCATAAAAGGAGATCAGGTTGGTCAGGCAGGACGTGCCCCTCCTAAATCCATGCTGCCTGGATCTGATCCCCCGGCCGTCCTGTTGGTGCCACGTGATGGCACTCAGGATGATCTGTTCCATAATCTTGGCACCGAGGTCAGGCGGACAGGCCTGTAATTTCCTGGACCTTCCTTCTGGCTCTTCTTGTGGATGGGGTCACATTGGCCAGGTTCCAGTCCTCTGAGACCTCCCCAATGAGCCAGGACTGATGGTAAATAACGGAGAGTGGCTTGGTGAGCTCTTCCACTAGCTCCCTTATCCCCCTAGGATGGATCCCATCTGGTCCCCCAGACTTGTGAGCATCTAAGTGCTTCCTCCTGGATTATGGGGGCACTATTCTGCTCCCTGTCCCCATCTCCTAGCTCAGGAGGCCAGTTGTCCTGAGGATGACCTGTCTTACTGTTGAAAACTGAGGCAAAGAAAGTCTCAGAGACCTTCTTTGTTAAGTACCTCAGCCTTTTCTTCATCTTCGGTAACTTGTTATTTGTTAAGAATGAGCCACAGAGTGATGCAGCTTAGCCATGTGGAGTTTTCAGACCTTTCTGACAGGGTGGGAGCTCCCACTAGAAAGACCTGGTTAGCTGAGCTGGAGAGAGCAGATGTCTGGCACACAGTGGAGAAAGATGTCAGCAGACAGTCATCTGCCCTAGTCCTCTCACTGTACTCCATGACTATGCCTTTAAATGGATTTCTTTCCCCCAGTGCTTGGTTTGGATAGGAACAGGTGGTAGAGTTGTTTCAAGGTCTGGAAGTGGGCATCCGAGACCTTGAAAATGAATTGACATGTTCAAGAGCCATGCAGGGAAACCATGCAGAACAACTTTTTTTTTTTTTTTCCCTTTTTTAATATTTATATATTTATTTATTTGCTTCTAGGAGAAGAAGCTAGTCTGGGAGGGTGGTGTGGTGGGGGCAGAGGGGACGGGGCACGAGGCAGGAAAGCATTTCTATTCATTTTTTTCCTCATAGCAAGTGTGAATTATTCATGGAGCTCCACTGACTTAGTGCAGGGAAAAAGATTTCCTGTTCATTATTCACTGATCTCTTCAGGAACATTACATCTTTTCTTTTTTTTTTTAACCTGGAATCTCTCTAGGAACAGGAGAAGTTTCTGGACTTTCAGAGTCCTTTGTCATGTACCTTAGTTATTTATTCTTTATAATGAAGGTGTTAGAATTAATTCCTAAGAAAGACAGTGTAAAGAAACATCCCTGTCATTGAACAGTCTTCAGAGCTGTGGTTAAAAGATTTCCAGGTGGCAAATAAATGCCCCAGTGGACTCTATGTCAATTGACTCATTATGTGATTGATGGTGTCTAGTCTTGAATTGAAGCTCTCCTTGATGTCTATCACCTGGTTCCTTCTCTGGCTGTGAACATGGGATGAGAAGACTGCAGTGGGATACACAAAAGCCCTGGTGACCATGCTGGGAAGAAGTCCAGCAGCTCAGCCTGGGACTAGGTCTCTTTTGAGGTTACCAATCCCCAAGGATATGAAGTAGTACCATCAGAATTTTTGGCATTCGCTTGCATTCCTGCACATGCCAGGAAGAACTCTGAGTTTGCTTTTCACTGGAGTGTTGCTCTTTTATCTCTCTTTTTCCAGCCCTAGCACTCTGTACAAACACAGGTGTTGCAAGCCCTGCATGTTGTTTCTTTATGGGACATTTGCTATTTTCTAAAGGTTCTATTCATCCTTTTCTAGTGATTTGCAGTTACATATAGGGTAATTTCTCTCTAGGTCTCTCTCCAGGTAGGACTGTGATAGTATCAAGTATTTAATTGGGCTATGTGGTCTCTGAGACCAACTTGAGACTCCTGATTCCCTGTGCAGATGAGACAGGTGCTGCTGTGCATATTGATGAAGATGAGCTTTCTGTGGGAGCAGGCCAGGATGGGTTGGGATGATGAGCAAGGAAGAAAAGACCCAGAGAGCAGAGTGATTGCTGGTGTCATGATCAGGATAGGTTAGAGGGTGTGACTTGCACAGCAGGCATCGCTGCAGATGTGGCTGTGAAACAGACCCTGTGTAGCATTGCTCTGGCAAGCTGGGCAGTGTCTGGAGCAGAGCCCTCTCTCTGGGACACTAAGAGTGGAGAGGAGACACTGTGGCTCTCTGTGTGAGTCTCTATATATGTCTCTATGGGTATGCTCAGGCTGTAGTATGTTACATCCCATTATTGTGCTCTATCTGCTTTGGTTTGTGCTTGCTGTGCAAGCTCTGCCTGCAAGAACAGCTCAGCAGGACTTGTTCCCAGGAAGTCTTCGTAAGGACTGTTGAAAGACCAGAGGAGCAAAATGAATTGAGGCATGAAGCATATGTTCACAGTCCAAAGGAAGATATCAGTTCATCTGGACAGGAATTGCTTCCAGCTTGGCTATTCCACCTTCTCATATCTAAGACCATTTATGATTAGTGATTAGACTTATGAAGGCCTGAATGCAAAGGAGGGGTTTGAAAGCAGCCTGGAAAAGCTTGGCCGGGGTCGTGGCATACAAGTCATTAGGAAAATAGCAGCACTTCTGCCTCTTGGTTGGCTCTAATGCTCTCTGGAGATGTAGGTGAGCTGCCTGGCCAGGCTGCATAGTAGGGAGGACAGGAAAACGGCCATAATTCAGTTATTCAGGCAGTTCAAAGGTCTGTGCAGGCAGCTGCTCCTCATGTATGTGTAGGGGAAGGTTGTAGCATTGCTGATGAGTGTCACCCATAAGGAAGGAAACTCAGAGTGTGTGGCTGAAGCCTGGTGGTTCTGGGCCCAGGGTACTCATTGGCAGTGAGCCAGGGGCTGGGCAGCACAGGATGGGCTTCCAGTGCCTACCCAGACATGTCCCTATCCAGCACTGCACTGCTCTCTGACAACAGGCAGTGTGGTCTCCTTTTCTTGCTTAGTGTGGCAGACACTGTCCAGACACCCCTGGGTACTTCCTGGCTGTTTCTCTGCCTGCTGGACATAACAACCCTTTCAGAACTTTCTGCCACACAGGGGTGTGCAGCAGGATGTGCTCAGGGAGTGAGAGCTTGTGTACATTCCCATCTGCCAGGAATTGTTATTGAGGGAGGTAGACCTTGACACTGGAAATATCATGGAAATTACTTGGAAATGAGATGAAATGTCATTCATTTTGCATGCAGGCAAAAAGCACAGGAAATGAAAGGATTACATGGAGTATGCACAAAGGGGAGAGCTCTTGTCTTGATCAATAATTTAAAATTCCCAGACAAGTGTTAGGGCTTGCATGTACAAAACAGCTGAACAGACTTTCCAAGAAATTATTAAAAAGACTAGTTTATTCAGATTTACTGGTTGCAGTTGAGCTGAAGGTCAGAGTTAAATCTAACTGAAACTTATGCATGTATACTAATTCATAGTTCCTTCTATTCAAATTCTGTCCTAAGCATGATGGCAGGAGGGAGAATAAAAAACTGAGTTAGTCCTGTCTGCTTAGAAGAATTGTCTCTGTCGTACTGAAGTCATAACGTTGAAATACTTTTTCTGAATGTGTGCTGACTGTGACCAAGTGGCCTTGTGCTGTGTTAGAGGCTGTACAAAGCAGTGAGCGAGGCTTGAATGGGGAGGCAATGTGGTTCAGGAAACAGGTCTGTGGGCATGGAGGTATGGCTGTACTCAAAGACTTCCTGTGTGACAGGCTTATGTCTCTGCCATCCCTGTTCTTAAATAGGGATAATGGCTCATGGAAGGTAATAAAATGTGCTAATAGTTCAGAAGCACATAGATATTTCATGTCTCATGTTCTTGGAGCACGCACTGTCTAGATATAGGTCAGGGGTTAATGCATCCCTTGTGGTTTTTTTCTTTTAATAAATATGATCTTCCCGTTTAGCCTTATGTGCCTGTATCAAAGCCCCTTTCATCACCTTTTTTTCATCCATACTGAATTCCAAACTCTCTGCTAAGAACAGAAGCACTGACCTTCATGATTGTCTGTGAGTAGTATCTCCTTTTTCATGAATGTGTCATACCATGAGTACTGCAGCTTCTCATTTCTTTGAGCTGAAGCACTCAGTGGCAACAAATCAGTATAATTTCCTTTGTTGTATCTGGTTTTCCTCATAAGTGCTGCTACCACTAGAATCTAGAGGAATCCTTTGCTTATTCAAATGTGCCATGTTTTCAGCAACCCCTGCCCCAGGTGGTGTAGCAAATGAGAGTGCATCAGGAAGGATTAGTGTTCCCTGCCCTCTGTGAAAGGCTGATTTGAAGGGTCTTATCTTAGATATTCCAGCAAACAGCCCCCTGAGGTGTCATTGAGGAGCTGGTTTTGCCACTGGGGATCCCCAGACCCAGATGTGCCAGTTAACCCCCCCAAGCAAAGTGTCAGAGCCTCGATAGTAAGAAAGAAGAGTCAGCTAGTGTGTGCTGGTCCAGACCCTGCTCAGACAGTGTGCCACCCTGCAGGCTTGGCCCAAGACAGGACAGAAGGAGGAGTGTTTTCATATTTATTTAGGTAATTTTGGATCAGTGAGTCATCCTCTGCCTCTGTCCACTCCTGCCACTCTCACACCCGAGTGCTGTGTTTCATGATGATGTGCCCATGGTGTTGTTTGCTTACCAGCAAGAGTTGCCTTGGACAGATCATTATCCATCTGGCACTGCTGGGTGCCCTTGAATCTGATGTGGTCCCTGAAGGTACAGTGGGAAGTGTGGGCTGGAGCTGTGCTCTCGGCTCTGCCCAGCCCACTGATAGTGGGTGACTGAGTGCTGTGCAGTATGGGGGACACAAGCATCTAACAGGGGTGACTGGGGATGCTGCCTGATTTCTTAAAATGTTGCCTAGAAACCAAACTCAATATTGCTGAACTCCACCAGGTCTGCAGTGCAGAACTTGCTGCNTTTTTTAATTTTTATTATTATTTTCTACTTTTTTTTTTTCTCTCTTATGAGAAATAACTCACTTTTCAGCTGTTGGAGAAGGTAGTAATTGATCTAGAGCTTTGCAGTTTGCCTTCCAGAATGGTTTTATTCTTAATGTAGGAATAAAATTCTGTTAGGTCAAATACACAGCAATAAATACAAGAAGCACATTAACTTTAATATATTGGATTATTCCACTTGGTGGTGACGGGGAAAAAAACAAGATTTAATTCCCCTGACAATGCAGGCAAAGAAAATCGCTTTCCCTGCCCATGTTTTTTTCTGTTAAGTCATTTTTGTCTGTCAATGCTGGTGCTGCAGGCTTTGGCAGGGCTTAATTTTACTCTTTTTTTTAACCTGGTGTGAAAGTAAGAAGTATTTTCTCCAAGTAAATTGTTCACATATTCTCTCAATGCCTTTCATTTCTAGCTGTTGCAGACTCCTTCCCTAGTGACATGCATGGAGCTCTCGGTACTGTCAGAAAAGGCAGGATTGTCATGAGCTGGCAAGGCAGGGTGAGTTTTAGCTTCCCTCTGCCCTAGGAGTGGCGCAGTGAGTTCAGCACAGGTGTTCTCCTTTTTCCAGGCATTCTGGTGTTGGTTTCTCTTCCTGCCCTGAAGTTTCTCAGCTAAAACTAGGATTTGCTTTTCCATGCCAACTATTTTTGTGATGTACCACCACCCTTCAGTGACACATCTGTTGCACCTTTCCTTGTGTCCCACGCTCCAGTGCTGGCTTAGGGCCCTCATACAGTGGTGAATGTACCCAGCAGTGCAATTATGACTCTCAAGTGATATTCCTTGCAGTGCTGAAGTCTTTCATCAAGTCTCATAGTCAGTCCTTGTGCTGAGCCTTCCCTCATTTTTCTGGGAGAGCAGTGACATTAGAAACTTTTCCCACAATCCTTGCCTTTTCACAGATTTCTGTTTTATATTGGAAAAAGGACAGATGAGATGAGGCAGAAATTACTTCCTTGCTTGTCATCATGGCAGACAGGTAGAAGATGGCTCTGCTGTGGACCAGGCAAATAGCAGAAAGACTGAAATAGGGATTTTGTCTGGGTGAGAGAGGAAACATCTCAGCATGGTGGAGGACTGTAACAAAGGATTTGCAGGGGTAAAGCCTTTCTAGACAGAAAGCTTTGAAAAAAGGCTGGATGAATCTGTGTCAGGAGAGATGTACAGGTGGGAAGGGATCTGAGTTAGACAGAAGGGAACTTGGAGCAGGCAGGCTTGGGCTGTATGGCTGGAATTGTGTGTGTTTTGGTTCCAAAGCATCTCTCTCCTATGTGCAAGTTGGCAGGAGAGACTGGGGAAAGGCAAGGTAGGAGCTTTGTGTGGGTAACTGAGTCCTTGCGGTGTTTTAATCTGTCTAGGCAGAGTTACCAATACACTGGCCTCCTGCACCAGCACACAGACTCTGTCTGATTGTATTTGTCTGAGAGAAGAAAGACTTCACAATAATCCTGCTGACAATTAATTGGCTTTTGTTCAGCAAGAGTGAACAAGATCTCATCTTAATCTGTTTCATTATTTTGCCTTGTATAGCACAGTCAACACAAGATTAGGTTTAATTTACAAAAAAATGCAAAGTCATTACTCATATCTGGATCAGGATTTTATCTGCTTCATTTTGCAGTGCTTCGTGTGTCAGTATTAACGAGAGGAGCTGCACTATGTGTGGTGAGGTAGAAATAGCACTTCTTGACTTCAGGACCTTTTGCAAGGATTGCAAGTAGCAGAGCTCTAATACCATCCTTCCTCTATCCTCAGCTCTTCAGAGAAGAAGCTTTGTGCTCAGGGTATATATATACCCCACTGCATTTCAGTGCTTCCGAACATGATACATCTGCAATGTGCTCTGTGGGAGGCATGTCACTGCCAAAGGTTCCTCCCCTCCCTGTCAGCGCCCAGCCCCTGTTCCTGCTGCAGTGAGATGTGTTTCCCCATGATCCATCAGTCCAACGAGCGCTCTTATGGCTTTATTGCAGCCTCTCTGGGAGCACTGATTGCACTGTGGCTAATGGGTCTGCACAGATACCAGCTCCAGATGAGTTGCTCTGAGTGCCTGCAAGGGAGGTCAGCCAAGGCCATGTGTGATGTGTCTGGGACTCCTGCCTGGTTGGGGAGGGCTGCAGAGCTCTGCATGCAGAGGAGGTAGGCAGAGGGGCTGTGAGTGCCTGGGCATGGTGTACCGGGAGACACAGACAGCCCTGCTGCTCTGGGTGAGACTCTTCTGAGTCTTGTGGGCTGCATTAAGGTTAGAAAATACTCTGCAAGGAAAGGCATGTTCCTAATTTGAGTGATACTTCAATGCTTTATGATAGTGTTGAGCAGATTGTGCTGCTTCCACTTGAATTTGAAAGGCCATGATCTATGTTCAGACAGCTTTCACTGCTCTGATTACTCATTGCAGTTTAAAAGGCTGCCTGCATCCAAGAGAGGTGTGCTGTGTCTGCTGCCCAAGAGACAACAATCCTTCCAGAATGTGTATGGGTGTCCTGGATGGCAGAGATAAGCATTAGGGTCTGTGCAGCAAAGGCTGCGCTGCAAACCATGCCAGCAGGCACTACAACAGGACAAGAAGAAAACACTCACTCGAGTCTAAGCTTCAGCCAGAAGAAACAAGGTGCAGTGCTCAGAAACAGACCCAAAATGCAACATCCAGAGTGGTACGATTACATCTCTTGTGCGTCTCTTGGCATGGAGAGAGCCGGCAACCCCAGCAGCTTCTGCCTGCAGCCCGAGTGCCCTCTGCTGTCACCTCCCAGGGACCAGGCTTGGGGAGGGTGACACATCCCCCAGCTGTGCCTGCCTGGCTGTACCTGGCTTCTCTGTTCATGTGACATCTCTTCCTCAAGTGTCAGTCTTGATTGTCACAGACAATCTTGTTCTGGTTGTCTGTGAATCTTTGCTTTACACACAGGCTGCTGTGTAAGGAGCTCAGCTCTCTCAGGCAGTCCTTGTGCTTGCCACCTTCCGTGAGACTTTCCAGCTGAACTCACTGTAGCTGTTCTCTCTGTAATTCCAGAGTGGCTCCCCAGTAGCAAAGCATCTTTGGGTCCTTATTTCCCTACTAGGTAAGGAGACTGAGGCCAGGGGAGTCACTGCCCTGAGGACATCAGAAGGAACTAACTGGATGAAAGGAGAAGCAGGGATCAGGTTATCTCAGTGTCAAGGCTGCTGACATGTGGACTACTTTGTCCCCTAAGGTATCTGTGTGATGTGGGACAGCAGTGAAGGAGGTGTGGGAGCGGCTGCAAAGGGAGATGTATGCCCCAGGGAATGTTTCTTCACTAGTCCAATGCTTTCCAGTTCTTGGGAAGGTTTCTGTTCTTGACAGGCAAGGATAAGTCTCTCGTTTTCCATCCCACTACCTGTGACCTTATTGATACTTGACTCTGAGATTACCTCATTTGGTTAGCGAGCATGGTGCTAACAACACAACACCAAGGTTTGGGTTCAATCCCTGTATGGGCCATTTACTTAAGAGTTGGACTCAGTGATCATTTTGGGTCTCTTCCAACTCACAATAATCTGTCAATCTGTGAATCTCTGCTGCAGCTTTTGGGTTAATGTCTCTGCTGCAGTAGTTGATGCTCTGCTATCCTGTCTTTCAGAAAGTGCCATTCTCAGCTTCTGTAAGCTGATGTAGAAGGAATGGAGCTCCTAAACTACCCTCCCTTTTACAACTAGAACAGCTGGGCTGCAAGCAACAGGGAATTGTCAGATAGATTACTTTTATTTTCTCCCCCAACTGAAACTCTTCAATCTGTCCACAACCCCCCAGGTGGGTAATAATAGATGCTTCATATAGAAAAATTCAATTAGACTTGACAAGAGATGTATGATAGTGCTTCCTTGCCAGGACCCCATATTGCTTTGTTCTGTTCCTCTGCAAGAGACTTGCTGTAGAAGTTAATATGAAAAAAACCAACCAACCAACAACCCAACAAAACACAAAAAATCCCCCAAAACAAAACCAAAAACAACCACCCACCACCCCCCCCCCCCAAAAAAAAAAACCCGAAAAAAACCAGACCAAAACCCCAAGGGAAAAGAAAAATACCCAGAAAACAAACCCCTTTTAATTATAATGGCATTTATATCCAGGATGAACTGTGGTGGGCTTTGTAGAAAAGAAAATTACAGTGGTATCTTGTACAACTGCAGACACCAAGTACAATCAGCTACCCAGGACATCAGGTGCTAGCTGGTAAGAGCGGGACAGGGTTGTTGTGCTGTACTAGGGCTTCTCTTGGTGCCTCTGAGTAGTATTAAAGCAGCTGGGATAAGAGGTGTTCATGTGGTGTCTTGGCAAAGAGTGAAAGATTCCTGTTTTAAACTCTCTAGTCCCATCATCCACCTGTTCCATTCCATTGTGGGTATTTGGAAAACGCTTCTGTGTTCAGTGTAGTTCAGCACTGCTGGGGTGCCTTGTGGGCATGATGTTCAAAGGAACATGAGCCCTTTCTGCAGCTCTTATTGCCATGTTTGAGACTGAGAGGGGACCCTTTTACATGGTTTTGGCTTTTTGGTGGTTTTTTTCCTCCACCATGAATGTTTCAGCAACATTCAATCTTTGTGTTTTAATGCTCAGATTTCTAAATACTCTGAGTCTGGGGGATGAGAATATCTGATATAATTTACTTGGGCAGACCTCTTTCTGTCTGTACAGCACTTGTCTGCATTTGTTACCCAGAAGCTACTGTGTAGTGTCACACAGCTGCTTGCTGGTGTTGGCAGAGCAGAAAGCAGAAGGAAGTTGCACTGAAGTGGTGGGTGACAGAGCCCTGCAGCAGCATCTAAGGCCTTTTGTCACAGTTATGCTTAGTTTCTGTAATCCTATGAAATTGCATCATCTCAATTTCCATGAAGTCTGTAAGGTGTGAGAAGACATTGCCCTCCTGCACTCCGTTTGTCTCTGATGGATGAATTGACGTTGTCTTGGAATTGGGTGTGTGTATCGTGCAGTGTGTTCAGTCTTACGGTGTTTGTTAAAAATTCAAAAGGCTTTTGGAACAAAATATTATAATGTGAGCAAGACTTTTTTTTTCCCCCATGCACCCAGACACTCACCTCCTTTGGGAGTTTAGTACTGACATGGCTGAATGCAAGGAGTAATTGCTTCTGAGGGCAGCAGTGGCTTTTGTGAGCAGCTCTGTGAAGCAGAGGTGCCTGTTCTCTGCAGTGAGGCTGCAGGCATTGAGGGTCTTGGAAAACACCTCTTGGAGGGGAGTGGGAAGGCTAGGACAAGCTTTGCAGGATGCCCCTGACAGCCAATGTGAACATGGGGTGTGCTGGCATAAAGGAGGAGTGCAGGGAGAAAAGGCCTCAGGCAGCTGCTTTCATTGTAACAGAGCTGCTGGGGAGGCTGTGTGCGTTTAGTGCTTCAGCCTAGATAAACTCAAAGCAGGGACCATGGTCCTACCCTGTATGTACAAGGGCCACAATATCTGAAGGTTTAATTCTGGGGTTTATCCTGACTGTAAGATAGTGACTTAGGAAAGGTTCAGTTTAACAATTGCATTGAGATGTGAAATATTGATCCCCTCACTATACTGATTCCTTAGGGACAGATGAAGGGATTGTTTCTTCTGTGGGGCCGAGAGTTGGCAGTGAGCTAAATATTAACTAACAGCTGCCATTAAAGGCTAAGGGTGGGTAAAGCAGCACTGCATGACAGTGTGTGCAGGGGTAAGGGAGGGGAAACAAATTCTGAACTGATTCTGGTGCCTCCTGGGTCAGAACTAAGGTTGTGCTCATAGCAGAGCCCAAATGACCTGGGCAGCAGGGCTGGACTCTGTAGAAACCTTCGTGTACTTCTCTGTACCTTGAATGAATTCCCACTATGTTTGAAGTGCACTTCTGCTTGCTGTTGCACTGCAGATCCATTGCATGTTAAGTGCTTCCCATGGGTCCAGGGTGCTGGGGAACAGAGCACGTACCTCTTTCAGGGACACCCAGGGTAGTATACAAGGTGCAGTGACTCCTGCTTTTGGACCAGACTGGCTGACATGCTCCGCATAATCAGAAGATGGATGCGTGAGCACAGGGGACAAATACCCAGTATACAAGAGGAAATCCACACACAATTGTGTCACTTTATTATGTTTGCCTGGACTCTGGCGTGGCTGTGGTTTGGGAGTCCCATGTGCCCGTGGCACCCAGGTGCAGCTGTGCAGGAAGCCTGAGGAAGTAGCATGCACAGTACCCAGGTGGGAATATCCTTCCTTTGGCTGCAGGCAGTAGCAGTCACTGTACATGTAAGGGGGCACTTTAATGGCAGCCCAGGGAAGGAAGACAGATGGACACAAAAATATAAGTACCTTCTCTAGGCAACACCAGCTCTGTTGGGGGATGCTCTTCTGAGTGGAATAACTGGCAGGGACAGTCTTAGTTCAGGGAAGCTTAGGGTTTGTTCAGGATGAGGCTCACAGCCCGAAGTGATATCAAGAAGCACAAGTGGGAGAGTGAAGTGCTGTCTTGTCAGCAAGCACGTGGCAGAGACAGATGCGTACTTCTTGCAGACACTGTCAGTAGAGGTGGGGCGAGGCCAACAGCTTTCTGTGTCCTGCTAGCAGAGTCACACTGGATGACCAGGCTGCTTGGTGCCCGAAGCATGCAGAGGCCAGGAAGGGGTAAAGGAGTTTGTTTTCATTTGTTCCTGGACCCTATCCCCAACTTCTTCTAACCCATTTCCCTAAGTTGTTGTCATCTCGTTCTCTCCCCCAGCAATTACTCTCAGATGCCATGTATCTGAGGAAGCCAAATGAAGCCCCAGAGTTGGACACCAGACAGGTTTCTGTTCCCAACACTTTCCTTGCTAAATAGATGCTGGAAATGGTGTAAGAGAAAAGGATCCAATTGCTCTTGCTTTGCGTTATCACTAAAAATTAAACTAATAGCACTTGACAGCCAAGCTAGAGCCCCTTTGTGGTAAACAATGCTACCTGTTTATAAATGGGAGAAGCCAAGGTTCTCACTGCAGGTCATGGAAACAGTTGGGGACAGGGCTCTGGGTTTCCCTGCTATGTTCTGAGACACAGGGTCTGTGGTTTTCTTTATTCTTCCCAATCTTTTAACTTCCAGAAAATAAAGTACCCCTTAAAGTTAAGGAGTGCCCAAGTCTGGGAAGCAGGCAGAAGAGATACCTGACTCAGGCTGGGTGCTAGGGATTAGAGGCTTAAGAGAGGAGGTCTGCAGGATTTTTAGGTGATCTCCTGTCTGACGGAGAGCATCAGTGCAAGCGGTGAGGCTGAGTCCTGTGATGCATTCACAAATTCATTCACATTCTTTGCACAGTCCTCTTGAGGAAGGATGGGTGGTAGCTCCTGGCATCTTGCACGCATGTTCCTATGCAGAAAGGCCATATGCTCTGCAGCCAGAAGCAGCACCATGCAGAAACCATCCAAAGGCATGGGATGCCCTGAGGGAAGTCAGCTCCAGCATGCAGATCCTGGTTCAGCATAGCTATGGCTCCACTGTCACACTGCTGTTGGTGACACGGACACCATACCATCCCTTCCAGAACAGCGTGTCCTGGCCACCATGCTCAAAGTGGACAAAACGGACCCCAGGCCCATAGTTGGAAAAGGTGTGGGAGATCTTTGGGACAAGAGACAAAATAGTTGTTAGTAAGTGTCAAACCACCACAAACCTGTTCAGTGCACACAGCCTTCAGCCCCACTGGCCACAGTCAGACCTACCAGGCTGGGTAACAGTGGGGACATTTACAGTGGGAGAAGCTTTGATCCCATTGTTCCGAGGCCACTTAATCACTCTCAGTTGGACATCTCCTTCACCTTACAGCTGCTAGTGGTGACTCAGCAAGTTTCCAAGTTTCCTGTAAGGCAGCCTCCCTTTTCCTTGTTCAATTATAGGATCATGGCTCCAGACAACACATGACAGAGCCTTCTCCTTCCCTTGGAGAATTCTGCTTAAAAATATTCCTGACTCATGTAGGTTGGGTGTCACCTGCTGAGCCCACAGCTGTAACTCACCTCAGTCCAACTGGCATCATTGTCCTGTGGGATGGTGACAGTCTCACTTTTGTACTCAGCCAGCACATCCTCGTTCTCAGAGAGCAGCTTCACACACAACTCATAGAGGCAGCCAGCATCACTGCGTCCTGCATACCTACAAGGAGATCCAAGCTGTTGGCATTACCTGTAAGAGCTCTGCAAAGGCTCTACCACTCTCACCAAGGTACTGGGGCCTTGGTTTGAGATGGAAATCTGCAATGGTTCTTAGCTCAGCCCACCACCTCCCCTCATTCACCACAGGAACTTGGGCTTTGGAGTTCATTGTGCTCCAACAGTTTAAAGCTTGTGGGAGCTGCCTGTGAGCCCTGTCCCACATACAGAATCCCAGCAGCTGAGATTTTAAGGCCCATTATATATGAGATATATGCCCTCCCTGCTCTTCCTTATCTTTCTTAACCCTCTGCCTGTCCTCGGAGCCTTCCTTAATACTTACCAGTCTCTTACCGTGATTTTAGGCTGGGTTGTATCCATCAGCTCTTCCCAGTAGCCCTCAGCCCTAAGGTCAATGACTTGAGCCTTTCGACACCACCTGAAACACAAGATGTTAATTGGTATCACAGACTCTCCTGGGACTGGGGGAACCAAAAATTCCCCCTTTCCTGAATAAAAGAAGAAAGCAGCCTTACTCATAAGATGTAACAAAGTATTTATGGACTTCTTCACTAGGAAATTCTTTTCCAAAGTCCCCTGGAAGCTCTTCAATTTTCCAGCCATCACCTCCATTCTCTACCTCTCCCCAGTACTCCAAGTCTTCTGCAAATGGCAGAAAAGAGACTTGAATGAGTCCTGTGGGCATGGGGAACCTGACCACCTCCCCCTGGAACCTTCCTCTGGCTTGTGAAAGTTTGATATTAGACATAGCACTGATTTTATATGTAGACTATGGATATGTTTGTTAAATAAAGGTCAGGCAAAAACCTTTAGTCTGACTGAGCCTAATCACACCAAACTTTAATATTCCCCAGCAAAATGGATGTGTATGTGTGGGTTTAAGAAACTACTCCAGGGAAAAAATTTAGGCATTCTGAACAGTGTGTCCACATTTTCAGTGTCACAGCACAGAAGGACCCTGGGGAGAGATGCTGATTGCTTTATTTCTAAGTTTTCTAAATCTAAATGGTATTTTTTGAAGCAGTAAGACCTTAAACATTGGACTTTTTGAGAGGGAAACCTGGATGTTGGAAAAGCTTGCAGAAGGTCATCTGTAAACAAAATGGAGAAGCTGTGTTGATACTGCTTTGGTCTATGTGTGAAATTGTTGCTGCTTGGGTTGTGAGGCTTGGTTACTGCTGCTTATTGCAAAGCAGCTTATAGCTCTGGCAAGTGAAGTTCATAGATTCAGAATAATGGCACATGGGGTGTGTGCCCAGCCTCTAATATGGGCTGTGGTGAGGAGGGTAAAAACATGATTGGCCTGAGCTGCTCCAAGGAAAGAAGCCTGAAGGGCCTGGTGAACTGAGGGCAGGCTGGCCCCTAAGCAGGGAAAGGCTTCATCTCTCCTGTCATGGCTTGGCAAGAAGCAATACAGAAACAAATTTACATTACTGTGTTGGATGGTTTCTGCAAAGGACATCTTTGTGTCTCAAACATGACTTAGATCCCTGCAGAGGTTATATAAAGTTAATGTCATGTAAAGCCCTTTGCAAAGGCTGATTATCAAGGCCTTTGTGCCCATTAAATGATTTGGCTGCATGGACTGAGTGACTTGACTCTTGGGCAAGAAGAAAATTATGCAACCTGACAGCAACTAAGATCTATTTTCAAAGACTAGAGATACGCAATTCTCAGTGACTGGTAACCTCTCTGACACCTTGAGGCTTGTTGTGATATCTCTCACCTTCGCCACATGGGTTCTTGATGAGATTCTTCCTTTTCTTACTCAGGAAATAGAAGTTTTGCCAGTTCTCTGCATCTGACTCTGCTCTGGTGAGGCCTTCCTGCTGACACTTCAGGATCCAAACTGCAGCTCCATCAACCAGGTTCTTCCACTGGCAGCAGACCAGGCGGCACACCAGCACCAGATCCACTGCAGGTATGGAAGCCAGGATTCGGATCAGGACTGCTTCAGGGAGGGACTCCATTCCTGGGGCAGGCTGGGTGGAGCTGTTTGAGAGAGAGGGTGGAAAGGACTAGTGAGGGTTTCCCACCCTCAGCAATGTCAGATACTGATGCAGTAGAAAAAAAGGGGAAATAAGTACGTTATCTGAAGGCATGATTTTGCTTCCTAGCCTCAAGGTCTCCTGTTCCTTATTAAGTTAATATCCTGAAGCAGATTAATATTTTTATATTCTAAGTAAAAGCCCTGAATTAAATCTGCCCACAAAATGTATGTATTTGACAACTGCAATTGTGGGCAATTTGTTCATTTTCCATACTGAAATAATTTCTTCCAGAATCTCTGCTGCTGCAAAAATCAGCTTCTTAGTAATGATTTCCTCTGCAGAGGAAGGCACATGGGTGCTTATTCTGCCTTTAAGAACATCCCTGATAACAAATGCTGCAAAGCAGTACTCAAATATCAGCGTTAAGCATCTTGCCAGCCACCTTTGCAGCGGTTCATTCTATATCTGACAGGCCTTCCCTCCAAGGGCTGGCACTTAATCTCCTTAGTCAGGAGCCTGTATAAAGTAAAGGTCTGAGCATAACTGAAAATAACTCAGCTGATATTCTCCAATATTCTATGGCCTTGTAACTGGAGGAATTAAGTCAGAAATGTTTGCTCTAACTTCATGTGCTAATTCTGGGCTCCAAACAGCTCTCTGCTGCCCTGAGTTCCAGGTCCAGGTACTGCAGGACTATGGAAAGATGAGTGTGCAGATTCACAGCCTATATCATCAGTGAGGGATGCACTGTGACACTGCTTTTATGTCAGCTGAGTCCCGGTGCTGGGAAGCTGCTGAGATCGAAGCAAACTGCATGGATGCAGCTGAACTCCTCAGGAATGACTCATTAAGCCTGGGAGAGCACTAAGAACAGAGGCGAAATACCCTGGCAACCTAACAAAATACAGCAGTGCCAAACCTGGCAAGGGAGGAAAGAATAGGGAATCACTGCTGTAACAGCATCCTAAATCTCGACGTTCAGATGCAGAGCATCATGTGTTCTCTATCTGCACTGCACCCAGCAGGGGCACTGTCATTTAAAATGCCCTGGCTTTTATGGAGACAGCATTAGTGATTTCGCATTCTCCCCATGCTTCCAGCCCTCAACCACTGTCCCGAAGGCTAAAATGTAATTTTTAAAAAGTAGACAGGAGGGACCATGCTGGTTTCATCTCGTACAGGAATTTCAGAAGTCTCTCCTTGTGGAGGGCTGTGAGCCCCTGGCACTTCCTTGGAGGAGAGAGGCCTGAGTCCAAAAGGGCTCTCTCCAGAGATAAGCAACTTACTTCTAGGTTAAGGTGACCAAGTGAGCCACCCCCCAGCATGCCTTGCTTCCTTATGGTAGTACCTTGTACCCAGTTGGCTAAATGGTTTCTACCCCACCCCCTGCCTTTCCCATAAAAAGGCCCTGAGCATGCCCCAAAGTTAGGGTGCTTCTGTCCCTCTGTCCCCGAGTTCGCCTCGGGTGATTTCACAAAGAGCTGGAATCACTTCTAGCTGAGAAATCGCTACATTTGCTGAAATCACTCGCTGTCCAGGGAGGCTTGCCATCGCCCCTGGAAGAGCTGTTTTTTGCAGAACGCTCTCTCTAGGAAGGTCGTGGCATACTGGTGCTGACCAGCATCAGATCCCTACGACATCTCCTGCTCCCTGCCTGCTGATGGAGCACAGTTAGCCAAGCTTCCTCACGCACTCGGGAGAGGGTGGAGGTACCTTTTCCTTTCCCACCCCGGTTAAGCATCCAAGCTGTGAACGGCTTTGCATCACGGACGTGCTCCCGGGCAGCGCCCATCCCTTGCCGTGCTCGGAGCACACGCGTGTTCCTCCTCTCTCCCCGGAGCTGCCCAGGAGAGACCCGGAAAAGCCGCAGGGGCTCGGGGGAGGCACCGAGCGCTCTTACCTGGGCCGCTGCTGCGCGGGCGGGCTGGGGCTGAGCCGGGCCACCCTGCTCGAGGTCCGCGTGTCTGGGGAGGGCGGCCCGGGCTCTGGTGATAAAGGAGCGCGGCCCCGCCCCCGCCCCGCCCCGCGGTGCGTCCGCGATCCGAGCGCTCTAAGATGGCGGCGGTGGAGCCGGTGAGTGCCGCGTTCCCTTTTCCCGCCCNCTAGGTGGGGCCGGGGCCGGGTGGGGGGCACGGCGGGGAGCGGGCCCGGGGCCGGGTGGGCTGTCCGTAACGAGGGGAAACCGCCTTTGCTTCCGACAGCTCGGCTCGTCGTGCCGGGGATTCCCCATCGCGCTCCTGCGGCCCGCGGTCTGCCATGACAACCATCGGCGACCTCCCCGAGGACGTGCTGGTGGAGCTGCTGTCGCTGCTGCCCGTCCGGGACCTGCTCCGCACCTGCCGGCTGGTGTGCACGCAGTGGCGGTACGTGGTGGACCTGACCACCCTGTGGAAGCGCAAGTGCCAGCGCGACGGGTTTTATCGTCAGAGCTTGGACAGAAGCATCTCTGACTGGAGGATCTTCTATATGCTCTGCCACTTGAAGAGAAACTTAATCAAAAACCCCTGTGCTGAAGGTTTGTTTCATTATTTATAATAAAGGACTAAGAGTTTCCGAGCAGTCAGAATGAGTCAGTGTCCTGCATGCCTCAACTACTGCTGATGCTGTGGGACTGTCCAGCTACTGGGTGGAGCTCTGCTGGATCAGATTCACAGCTCAACTCCTGCAATAAAACTGCTCTAGGTAGATAGGTGTGTATTTACCAATACTTTGTGGTTTCAGCCAGAAAAATCTGGAGTCATAAGGCCCCAGTACTGCAGGCAGTGACAATTAATTTGCACTGCAAGTACAATGTGGTAGTGAAACGATCAGGTATTGGGATTAAACATTTGGGCATCTGGAGAACTTTTGTTACCAAATACTTGACTAATATGACTACAGTAATCCTGCTTTATTGCTGCTGCTGATTTTCTGATGTGGTCAGAAATCTGCTACCTACTGTCCTGGATGCTGACAGCCACATTAAAGGTAATGGCAGCATAATGACAGGAGTCACTTACACTGTAGGAAAAATACAGTGGATCTGAAAACAAGTAGCTTCCTAGAATTCTCCTGCTGCTGATTCTAACGAAAGCTGAGATCCTGCTGGTAGCTGAAGTGAGGTCCTAACCCTCACCTTGGACACCTGTGTTTGTAGAGAACTTCCAGCACTGGACACTTGATGATAACGAAGGAGATAAGTGGAAAATAGAGGATCTGCCTGGAGCTCATGGAAATGATATGCCAGACCCCACAGTACACAAATACTTTGTCACTTCATATGGGTAAGAACTGTATTCCAGTAATCCGGAACTGGGAAACCTGCTTCCTCCCATCTGTCTGAAAAGACACCATGGTTAGAAGGCTGGTGGCAGGTTACTGAACCTTAGATCACCTGTGGGAAAAGGAAGGAATGTCATTAACCCTTTATGCCAGTTAATCTGAAGAGATGGGTACTGCTGAGAGAATTTAGCAGGTGCTAAATTTCTCTGCCTATGAGGAACTTCCTGTAATTTTTATAGTTAGGATAATTCACATGGGATCCCTGCTTCTCCTCTCCCAAACATGGTAGGGAATGGTTAAGGGTCTGGCAAACTTAATCAACTGCACTTAAGACAACAAGGTCAAAGCTCTGTAACCTCCAGGAGCGGTAGGTGTGTCACACTAACGACTTGTAATAAAAGCTGTCACCAGAGGATCAACAGCTTTTACATGCACTAGGCACTGGTTTCCTGTTACTAATATGTAAGCACAGGGACCCCTCTTAATCCAGCTTGTAGGTAACTATTCATTTTATCTTGGGGTGAAGCTAATTCAGTTCACTTCCTTGTCAGGTTCTGGCTATGGGTAAGGCAGGGTTTAGCCAAATCAGCTTTGTGGGCCTTCAGGATTTGGGTGGGTATTAAACCTGTCAGGGAAAGGACAGTGAGAGGGAGATGTGTTGTGTAGAACTGTATTTCTATGTCTGTTTCAGGCCATGCTTCAAGTCTCAACTCATTACCCTGAAGAAAGAAGGCTATTGGAATCAGCTGATGGATGAAAAACGGCCTGAAATTACAGTTAAGGACTGGTAAGTGGAAGCACTGAAAATTAGAATTTCTGGCATTGGTCTAGAGGCAAGCTAGGCTTCTGGAGCTTTTTATGCTACAAAATCAGTTCTTTATTCTTTGGGAGTTGTACTTCTTGAGTAAAGAATAAGCTAAATCTAAACTTAATCAGTGGATTACAAGGTGGCAATCCTGTGAAGGGCAGGATAGCTTTAAGTTCTAGAACTTCTTTATAGCTATGGGGATGACATTCCTTTTCCTCTGCAGACAGGGATCCCCTTGGAGACTGCTTTTGAAAAATAAAGAAAACTGAATGCTGTATATAGAGCGCTGCTCCTTGATTCCTCCTGCCTCTCCAGGTACGCTGCCAGGTTTGACTGTGGATGCCGCTACGAGCTCACGGTGAGGCTGCTGTCGAAGGATTACATCGTCCTGGAGGAGTTCCACCCTGAGCCAGTGGTCATAGAACAGTGGAGTGATGCCAAGTGGAGAGAGGTGAGCAGCAGCCCTGGAGGCAGGAGCTTTACAGCAGTGTTGTGACACATGTGTGTTACAAGTCTTACTTGGCCCAAAGTGCCAGTGGACTTTCTCTGCTCTTCAGCCTCCTCTACTCTGTACAGAAGGTGAGTCCTTGCTACTGACAATGCTGAAGAAGCACTAGTGTCCCAAATGAGGCAGGTGCTACTTTTAGGTGCCCAGCATTTTCTAGAGAGTGTCCTGTGGGCTTCTGTGTTGTTTTAGTGCAGTCTTTTTAATTGTTTCTTGGTTTTATGTAAGATTCTGTCTAAATAATTAAGTAACAAGAGCACATTTTGGGGATTTTTTGGATCAAAAAGCTGTTTTAAAACTACTGCATGGATAGCCAAGTATTGCAGACCTAATTTTTCTTAAACTGTTACAGGTGTTTAACTGGTTTGATTTGCTGTACATTCTGCATTAGATGTTACTTATACATGCATTTAATTATCAAGCTTGATGTCAATTTAGCTCAGAGAAGATTTTGGGGAGAAGGCTGAGTGAGAAAGGCTTCCCCCCCCCCCAAATGGGGTATGGTGCACTTTCAATGAAAGATCTCTGGTCTCAGTAAAAGCTCATTCTAAGACTCACACACTGTAGTTTTCTGAGCTTCTAGGTGAGTGCTGGTTTATTTAGGCAAATTAAGAGGAATTATCTTTTCTGTTCTCTCCAGATTTCTCACACCTTCCAGAATTACCCAGCAGGAGTTCGTTACATCTGGTTTCAGCACGGAGGCCAGGACACCCAGTACTGGGCAGGATGGTATGGGATCCGTGTGACAAACAGCAGCATCACCATCGGGCCCCAGACGTCATTATGAAGCACAACGTAAGGATTTGCTTTTACCTCAGGACTGTAAGCAAGTGGCCTCAGGTGCACTTTTTGCCTGTACTCTCTGGGTGTGTCCTAGCTTTGTCTTTCAGCTCTTGTTCACAGCAGAACCTCTGCAGGCCCAGCCCTTTGGAAGGGCTTCTGTCTTCATCTTCCATCCTCTTCTACCATGGATGCTACTCCAATTACTGGTGCCCTTCCAGAGAAAAACTGGGACAACTAAATATGAGATCTATCTTTTCTAGTTAATACATTCTCATGCTAAGACACGGTCTTAAAGACACTTTCTTGTTTGTGGAACTTAAGAAAGATAAGGCTAAAATGTTTAATTTCAGATTACCAATGCTATCTACAAGGACTCTGCTACAGATTGTTTTGTATGGTATTTTCTTTTTCCTGTTTCAAGATTCAGTTAAGATTTATGTTCTGCATCAGACCCTTCATAGCATCAGAAAACTGTCACCCCTTGTTCCTGAGTGCTGTGTCACTGGTAGTGAATTCCTTACCCTTTCTCTAAGTGTGTATAATCAAAATGGTACCTGCCTTCCTATCCAAAACAGTCTCTTGGTGTTTGAATAAACAGGTAGAGAAAAAGGAGGTAAGGAGTCCCTTCAGGCAACTGCCTAACAACACAAGTACCTTTTGATTGTGCTGGGCTTTTCCCACATCACCTTTGTGCTTTCAAAGGACTTGGTTTGTACTGAGCAGTGTAACCCAATGCAAAATGTTAAAGCAATACCCAGCCTTGATCTATCGTGTTCCTACATTTGATACCTGGAGGAAGCAGGAGGTGCTGGACAGGCTATTGTACCAAATTCTCTGACAAACAAGCTCAGCTCACTATGAATTGTGTCTGCCACCCTTATATACCCAGAACCAATGCTAAGGCCATGTTCCATCTCCTCTGACAGGTGTAAGATTAACAGTGCTTTCCTTGCCTGTTCTCTGTTAGGAGTAGGTACTTGGCAGGTGTCCTTGCTGGACAGGCAAATTCCACCTTGCTAGTGCCACCTTTGGGTGAAAGGGGAGAGACCAAGGTTGTACAGACTTTCATAGGAATTGGCAGAGTCTGCATACGGGCCAGAAAAGCGGTGGAAGCTCCACAGAAAATAAAAATACTTCCTCACTGAAGAAGGGACCCTGGTTTTGACAGAACTCAGCCCAGTTCAACTGGGGTAAAACTTAGTATTTATTGAAGACTACTTGGGACGGTCACAGTGGACAGACACTACATAAGGCCTCACTCCCCCTTAGCACAAGTGTTGCTTTCGTGGATCATGTGACAGCTCCTTGCTGTCTATCACTGCCTGCGTGCAATGGAGCTGCCCTGTTCCGGTGAGAACTGGACTGGTAATAAAGCACCAACTCCCCAGGGATGCACTGTAACAACACCTGTACTCTCACATGAGTCAACATGGGAACAGGCTCTGGCTCCCCATTCCAAGTCAGTTCTATATACAGTGGTAAGAGCACTTGAAATAAAGAGGCAGCAGCTGCTCTACATTCACCCAGAAGGCCAGCTGAAGAGATGGTTATCAAGATACAGTTTGTGACAGATCTTACTCCACTGGAAGATCAGATGAAGCTTGAAGGCAAGCAAGTTTGAAGTCAGGTGCCTTTGTGAGCTCGCTCTTCTACATACAGCTGCATCTGGAGAGAGAAACAAGCATCAGTCTTGTTGGTATTCAGGTAGGTGAGTGGAAAAAAAAAGCCTGCAACAGGCTGAATAGGAAGTGCTTATACCTTCCCCCATAACCAAGTTTCCTATTTTACTATGAGGAGTCTTGCCCTGCTTTGATTACTGGCACAGACATCTGCAAGACTAAGCTACTGCTCAGCAGTATTTATAGTTGTTACACCACAGAAAACTGCAGAGCTGGTGTCGGAGCAAAGTTCAGAACTACAGCAGGTTCAGCACCCGTTGGTCAGAATGCTCTGCCCACCTTTAAGATGTCAGATGTCATGGTTTTCAGGGGAATAAGCCGGGGGTCGTGCATGTGCATATCTTGCTCGTCAGCGAGGATCCACGGGAAATCCTGGGGGCAGGAACACAAGATGTTACTGGCAGAACCCAGCAGTTCTGTAAGGTGAGCTCCTCCTCAGCACTTGTTTTGGGTTAAGTTGGGAGAGACAGAGTAGCTGAGGGAAGGAACAGGTAATTCAAACCTTCCACAACAAAACACTTACACACTTGTCCCTGACACTCAGCATAATTATCTTCAGTTACAGCATCAAACTATGAGGTCAACCCACTTCACTTACTGCAAAGGCGACATCTCACTTCTTTAAAAGATACGCTCTCAGCTGTCCTGAGCCCAGTTCATTACACCAGCATTCAACTGCAACACCAGAACACTTAGGGCATGGGTTTCCATCCTGCCTTGGAAGCCTAAAAGTGGGTCTACTACACCACAAGTTTCCATTACTAAGCAGTGCAGAACAGGCTTTCATTTTGAAACAATTTTATACTTCGCTAGCTTTATTTGTTGTGCCTTAGGACACCTAAAATAACTTGGCTCAGGAAAAAAGTTTCTGTGTATCTAAGCAAGGATTCTTTAAAAATAATCTTGTTTTAGAAAGTGTTCTGCACACAGTTTCCTGTAAGATAAAATGTATTTGTGCCCCCAAACCTACTCATTACTTGAATTTTAGTCTTTCTTGTTCTTTATACAAAATCAGCCTTCCACACAGTGGATGGTGGGTGAGGGCTGCTTTTTTGCTTGATTAAACTCAAGTACCTATTCTACACGCCTGAGTATTTCTAAGTGTCTGAGCAAGCACTGGGCAGTGAGTATTGTTACAATCTATTTCAAGACTTGAAGTTGTCTGCAGGTGTGGCTGTGTGTAGCGAATGTGCCGTCAGCTCACCAGCATAAACCATTTCACCACATTTGAAGTACAGTTAGGATGTGCCTCATGTGACACCGACCTACATGTTCAAAATACCTCTCAACCTTAACCTTAGAGATGCCAAAACTCTGCACTGCCCAGTCTTTGCTCTGCAGCTTCTCACACAGAATCAGGTGCCCAAGGACATCACTCACCTTTATCACCTGGATCTTTTCCATGTTGCGTGTGGCAGCCTCCCGTGTGTGAACCAGAACTGTGAAGGTGCAACCTAAGAGAAGTGTCAGGTTCCAGCTCAGGGGACAGCTCCCAGAGCATCGGCCAAGCCAAGCAATGCCAGGCATTAGGCTGTTTGGATCCAAGTGACATTTACCTGGGGGGTTGTTGTCCAGCACAGCATCACAGACACTGATTTTCAGTATGAAGGCACGCAGTAACTGCTCGACATGGGACAGCAAGGACTCGGAACTGTGGAGGAGACAGCAGTTGTTACTGGGATGCAGCAAAGGCCCGAAGTTGCTCCCAGAATATCTCCCAGGGCTGGCTGTTGGATGCCATGGGCAAGCAGGAGTGGAAACCTCACCTAATAGAAAGAAGAGGTGGCTGGGTGATCTCAAAGACAAATCTCTCCACGGGGTGGTGCTCTTTATCCAGGATTACAACCACAACTTTCTCCACATCGTTCTGCAGGAACCAAGACAGAAAAATCCCTTCCTTAATATGAGCTGTCTGCTGCCCAGTGTGCTTCACATACTTTGATGCAGTGGGAGTACACTCAGTTGTTGGGGCTCACAGCACAAGCCCTCATCCAAAACCTGAGTTCAGATTATTCTTAGCAATCAGAAAAAATGCTTTTGCAAAGCCATTTCTTGCTGAGTGTTAAGCTGCCAGCTTGTGGCTAAGGCTGAGGGAGATGAAGTGTGCTAAACTGCACGTTCCTCTAGATCCTGTTTTGGAACAAAGGAGGAAATGCACAGCCATTTCACTGCATCGCTCTGGGATGGACACCGATGAAGTTAAGATACATTCAGACCATTGCCCAAACAGAGCAGCTTTGTACAACCACAATGTAAAACTGACCTAATTCCGTTTTCTACATGTGCATTAAAACTGTCTGTAAAGGGCAAGGTGTACAAAACCTGCCAGCAGCCTCCTGCAGTGTTTCAGTGGTCACACCTTTCTCTTGCAAAACCTGAAGTCCCGACCTACCTTTGCTTGCTGGCTCACAGCAAAGCATTCAAACTGTTCTGCCACAATAGGTGCTTAAACTAGGATGGATTGTAAAGCAGAATGGTAGGATGATGTAACTGGAAATACACAGACATATGTCCTTGTGTGGGCAGGGTTTTAACTGGCAGGAAAGGTTATGATGTTTTTAGTTTTGTTAGAAATTTTTATCAGCTAATATATTTTATATGGTAAATTTGTAAACAAATGTTGCAATTAAGATAATATTTATGTTCTCTTCCTTTCTATCAAATCCACTTGCAGTACTTTTCCCCAGGTCCCTGGTCTGAGCTCACCTTCTCCAGCAGTGGCTTTACACAGTGCAGCGTGTCCTGGATGTACTGGTTCAGCTCCGGGTGGCAGGACATCTGTAGCAAACACAGGGAAGAGTCAGAGCTGTGTTTGATATGAGCCAGGACAATGCTAAAAGGGAAGATTTAAACAGAAGCACCGGTGTGTACAAGGCATTCAAGTCATGCTTCAAATAGTGCTGAAAAATGCTGAGCTGCCCATTCAAACCAGCAATTCTTTCAGGGAAGGGTTAATCAGCAGATCACTGCACCCACACAGTTGTTGTATATCAGGAATGTATACCCACAACAGCATATTTGGAATAGCATTTTCCAACCATCTTTACTTCCTAGGAAACATGCTTTCCTGTTACCTCACTGCACAGAGCTGGGGCAGCCTTCTACTACTGTTGTCCATGACCTGCTTGTTCCATGAGCACTTGCTGTATCCTCAGCTATGGGGCTGTTCTCTCATGACAGGAACTAAGCCTTCCTCAAAAATAAGGCTGTACATTAAACAATCACTTCCAGAGTGTAAGTTTGTTCTGGTGAGTGTTGACTGATCCTTGCTATTTTGCTTGTCCATGTGGCTGTCAGCTTCCAGGAAAATCTCCTACCTGGACAGGTACATTGTATTTTTTCCTCTTCTGAAAGATCCCAATAGGGTAAACTTCTCTGACGTACAAGATGAGGTGAACAGCCACTTCCAGGAATTCTGAAAGAACATCTGCAACAACTGAAAAACAGAAGTAAAGGATGCTGGAATAAGGTGAGGGGAAGCAGAGCAATACCATAGACTCAAGGGAATTTTTTTTACAGGTATTTTTTTCTGCATAAATTTCACCTGCCTCCTCTTAGCTGCAGGAAGTTTAGGGATAGAGCAACCCTACAACACTTCCCCAAGCTCAGTGCCAAGGAGGAGCCTCACAAGGACACCAGTTGCAGCTTAGTACAACACATTACCTTGCCCAAAGTTAAGGTCCTGCCGTGTGAGAGTGGTCATCTTCCCCAGGCCCTGGAAGTAACCACAAAAGGGATGGTTATCCTCTGGCTCCTGTATTATTCGTCTAGTCAGTTCATGGAGCCGTACACCACAAGACTCTGCGAGCCCACAGTGAGAAGTGTGAGCACTCCCCATAAGCACAGCACATCCTCAGAGATTACCAGCAGTGCACAAACCAGTGCTCACACCTCAGGATGAGAGATTATTCATAATTTAATTCCTGGGGTTTTCAGCCTCTCTCCCTTTCTGGGATACAGGAAAGTTCAGACAAATACTTTTTAGTAACAGAAGAAACACTGTTTTTTTAAAGCTTCATAGTACTTGCCTTTTCTAAGCCCTATCTCCTACTATAACACAAGAACTTCTCGGGTCTTTGGGTTTATTCTAACACCACCACGAACCATTGCTTGTCCAGGCTTGGAGCTCCATCTTCCACAGACACACCATCACACAGGTTCTCATTTGCTGCCACTGCCAACAGCTTCTGAGCTTCTCTCTGCAGTCTCAAGGAACCCAAACCCTGCAGAGCTGCATAATTAAGTCAACATGGACTTTGTCACACGGGATTATGGAATACCTCAGGTTGGAAGGGACCCATAAGGATCATGGAGTTCAACTCCCTGCTCCTCACAGGACCACCTAAACCTAAACTATGTGACTTAGAGCATCATTCAGCTGCTCCTTGAACTCTGACAGGCTTGGGCCATGACTACATCCCTGGGGAGCCTGAAATTTGTGAGCTACAAAGGGCAGCACATTATTGTGACAAACTGAGTTTCACGTGCCAACAATCAAACAGCAGATGCTGGAGTTCAACTTCCAAACAGCTTTCCCAGCATAGCAGACTTCATGCCTTACACAATTTAAGCCACAGTGTACATAATTATCTATTAGAAACTTTAATTTGTTTCATTATTTTATCCACACTCTCTGCATGTAAGCAAATTCTAACCACTAACAGCACCACTGTTCATGAACTGTAAAGGTCTTTAAATGCCTCTGGAGCATCCTGGCTCCACCAGTAAGTCAGGTGTCCTACAAAGACTTTTGATGAACCCCAGATGTTCCAATCAGCTCTTTAGACACTGATTTTCAAGCTGTTTCAGCTGCAACAAAACATGCTTTTCAGACCTACAAAGAATTAGTTCAACCTTCACAAAACAGGGAGCTACTCTCATCCCCATTTTTTAAAATCAGTTATACCACTGTATACAAAGACTTTCTGGAATATTAGTGATCTGCTACACTAAATAAAATTAAGATAGTTTAGCATCTCTCTAGCATCCCAGCCACAGTGACTGTCAAATTAGTACAAAAGATCTACACAGTATCATAAACAATCTGTGTTTTTAGAGGTTTAGGTTCACATCGTCACAAAGTTGGAACTAAGCACCACATGCTCAAGGACTCTGCAGGCTGGGAGATCATGGAATCACAGAACAGTTTGGGCTGGCAGGGACCTTAAAGCTCATCTTATTACAACACCCTGCCAGAGGCAGGGCCACCTTCCACTATCCCAGGTTGGTACGAACTCCATCCTTTGGACACTTCCAGGGATGGGGCATATCATGTAACTGTAATCCACCATCCTCCCGATGCTTATCACCAGAGCTCCCGCACTAGCCCAAAACAGCCGGCACAGGCCACCCCAGCAGCCCGGACGTGCCCTGCCTGCGCCTGGGCTCCCAGAGTCACCGCCGCTCCCTCGCCCACTCCGGTGTCTCAACCGTCCGAGCAGAAGGGAGGGCGGACGGGGATGGATCCCTCGAGCGCCCCGGTCCCACTCAACGCACGACACCGCCCTCCTCAGCATTCCCGAGCCTGGGAACCGGCCGTTCACCGCTGCTCCCTCCCGAAACGGGGCTCCTCGCACGGCCCGCCGCCCCCACTACCGCCCAGGGCACCCGCCGACCGGCCCCACCTCAGCACAGCCACCTGCCGCCGTGTCTCCCCCAGTCCCCATGTCCGCCCAATGCTCCCC
>VXAD01003670.1:0-33421 GCA_013399195.1 Dicrurus megarhynchus | reverse complement strand
CTGCTGCTCCTCCTCCTCCTGCCCCTCCTGCTCTCAGGTTTAAACATCCCTTGCCCCCCGCAGACCTGCCTCCCCTCCGTCGCTCGCACAGCTCTGCCCTGCCCTGCCTTGCCCTGCCTTGCCCTGCCCTGCCTTGCCCTGCCTGCCGGGCTCCGCCAGATCGGGACCTCCGGACAGGTAGGCAGCGCTGCTCGCGCCGTGCTCACCCCGCCCCGGGGTCGGGGGTGGATGCTCCGCCGAGCTGATTCCTCTCTGCTGTCGCAGGGACTGGGGAGGAGTGGGGGACAATTTCCCACTTTCCGTGCGTCCCGGAGGAGACAAAGACATGGGATGACGGGGATCCCCGGTCCTGCCGCCGTCGGGATGTGCGCGGAGCTCCGCTCACGGCGGCATCGCTAAGCGGTGCGAGCGAGCACCGAGCTCGGACAGCGCCGGTGACGGGGCGCGGTGCCTTCGGCCAGACCTATTGTCACCCGTGCTGGGGAGTGGGGTCCGGGCTCTACCGCTCCCGCCGCGGTTCTGCCACCCGGGTCGCCTCTGTGCCCTGCGCCGTGTGCCTCGCAGGGATGTGCGGTACGGGCTCTGGGGCTCACGTCCCACCGCCCCACTGCGGGTCACTCCTGCAAGCTCCCTCCCCAGATCGCTCTCCCCTTCCTTGGAAGCAAAGTCGCCCCGGACAGAGGCACCGTCCCTCTCGCAGGGCCTGAGCCCCTCGCGCACCCCAGGGATATGTCCCGGCTCCGAGCCAGAGATGCCGAGGGGTGACGGAAGCTTTTCCCACCGAGTCATTGTGTTTACAGAGCCGTGCGCTGCCATGCACCTAGCCCCTGGGTACTCGCAGCTTGTTCTCTGCTCTTCCTCTGTTGATAAAAGTGAGGTCTCATTTCTGAACTAAATCAATTTGGCATCATTTAATGGCTTATTACAGCTAGTAATTCATCACATAGAATTAAGTGACACTTATCCAATGCACACCTGAAGTTTTCTGTCAACCGGAGGGTTTAATGGAAGTGGTTCTGTATTCCCATCTCCTCTCCCTTGAAGAAGGAGACATTAATTCTGTATGTATGGTTCAAAGTGAGAATGTCATGCAAGGAAGAATGTTGAAAGCACAGCCTAACTGTTCTGCCAGTCGGGACACATCCATGACTCTCTCCCAGTGAAGATCAGGGCAAATCTGCCGCATTCTTCCCTGTCACGCTGGCAAGTACTTTCTGGCTGGGTGAGCAATGACCTTTCCTATTGATTGTGTCCCATTTGTCACCTGGCATTGTGCATGAAACTGAAGAGTCTTCTCTGCCATGCTGACAGAAGCAACTATATCTTGGATACTAATCTCACGCACATTGCTATTTTAATCTCATTATTGGGTGGAGTAGACTCTGATAGCAGGTCGCCTGTGATAGCTGTGTCAGCCACACCGTGAAGTCCCAGAAGGAAGCAGAGCAGAGGGTACTGCATATTCATTCATGGGCCCCTCTTCCGCTTCAATGCAGTGACTTGCTGGGCTCCTCGGTCCCTGGCGGATGTTGTGCTGGGAAGCTCTCAGGGCAAGTCGGGTTAGGCTCAGGAGAAAGGGTGGCACAGCTGTGGCTAGGGGCATGTAGTGACTTGAAGGTGCCCAGTGTCGACCAAAACCTCGGTGCTGGAGGTCATCAGGGACTCAGGCAGCTCACTAGCCTGGGCTGCAGGAGAGGGAGTTCCCTGGGTTGTGCTGTGTGAACAGATAACTTCTGTCCTGATCAGGAGGCTAGAGCATAGGCTGTCAGCCAGAGCTGATGGGTGAGGGGAGTCCCAGCTCCAGCCCTACAGCTAATGTTGAATGAATCAAGTTTCAAGTGGTCACTGGATACAAATTGCCCCAGGGAGAGGCTGTGAAGGCAAAGGGGCAGCTACAGCTACTACTAAAGCCCCTGCAAGCCTGAATCTTTATGTCCTGTCTCTTGTGCCACTAATGCAATTGGTATATTACTGAATTTGGCCCCTTCTATGCTGGAGTGCTGTCTGGGGATGGCAAAAGTGAGAGAAAACAACACAGGTAAAGGAAACCAGGTGTTTCAAAGGGCAAGTAGGGGGGTTCAGGTAGCCTAAATATCTGCAGAGAGGAAATGTCTTGCATCACAGTCATGAGGGACAAAGAAACTTTGGAGTCTGGTAAATATGAAAGGCAAGATAGGGAGGAATGGTGATGATGGAAACAGGAAACCTAAGAAAGCAGGGCAGCTCTGAAAAGGAACACAAAAGTACTGAAGATCTGTGAGCAGGGAATTCTGCTGTTCCGTCATCCCAAGGATGTCTGAGACAGCAGCAAAAACAATTAAAATTCTTTACAAATTGAGTATGCAAGAAGTGATGGAAAGAATAAGTGTTAGTACTTTTGCCCTGGAGAGGAAAAGAGAAGGGTGAATATTACCTACCTACTTTGGGAGACCCTAGAAAGCTGGGATTGAGCCTTTGGAAAGGGGAAAGTCTCTTGGCAGATTGTTTATGAAGCTTCCCAGCATTAGCCTCCAGAAACAGAAAAACAGATGGAAAGAGACTCAGCAGGGAAGTGAAATCTCATTTATCTGCACAATGCCATCCTCCTGGCTCCAGCCAGCTCTCTGCATGTCAGCTACCATAGAGCCTACCCCATCCATTCTGCTCCGGGCCTTCCCAAGCCCATCCATCACCCCATGGTTTCTTATTTACAGGGAGCCTGGCACACAAAGCTGGGTTTATTGTCTGTCAATCCTGCCACACAGGCACATACACACAACACTCATGTAGATGCCCGTACACTTTGTGTATTGCTGCAGATTGGGATTGTCTGGAGTCCAGGAAATCTTTACACATGTCTGCCAAACTCTGAGCTTATCAGAGCCAAAAGGAAATCTGGCCCAGCACACATGCTTGGGTCCAGCTTGGTTCAGCCCTTGAGCATACTAACTACATCAAGGATCTTGAAAGTCTCTCAGTTCAAGGGTTTTGTTCCTCTTGGCTGTGACATGAAGAACATAAGTGAAAAGTTAAAGCTAGGATTGTCAGATATCATGTTTTGAGATATGTGAATGAATGTAGATGATCTGATGTTCCTGCTTGGTCAAATACAAAACAAATACACCGGGGACAGTTTCAGAGTCTATTTCAGAGCCAAGGTAACACAACTGTATTTATAGGGGAAAAACGTGTGTATTTCTGTGTACTTGCTCAGTGCATGGCTGCCTTGCAGGATTACAAGCAGAGAAATAGCAATTGTATTAGTGAGTCCAGAGAATGAGACTTCACACAGGGAAAGTTACCCAAGATGCAACCCCCCCGCCACTTTCTCTTACAGGATTGTAACTATCCACTACTAACCCAAAATGGATCAGAAATAGTGGCTGGAAGACAGCACTGCAACTCACTCCCTAGCCCTGGGTCTGTACTCTGGGCAGCTCTAAGGCCTTATATTTGCTGTACAGGTGTTTTGTTTCTGTGAGAGGCAGATTTACTATCTCAGGTGATTTGTATCCTGAGGGTCTGTAAAGGCAGTGCAGGTAGAGGGGTGGAGCAATACAGTTATAGGTCTGGTGTTGTGAAGAACTACAAGGGCAGCTTAACCTGGCAAATACTCCGTCTATTTCCCTTACTAATATATGAACCCTAAGAAGAGCATGAATTCTGGGCTTTGTTGTAACATGTGTGTTTGTTTATAGCAATTTAGGAAAGGCAACTCCTTACAAAGCCAGACTTCTTTCTGCCTGGTGTGTGTCTCAGGCAGATTTTTATTGTTTGTAGGCTGCATCAGCAGGGTGAGAACCTTGCTGTCACCTACATCAATGAGCCCAAGGCTAGCATGGGCTTCTTTTGTGGACTGTAGTCCTGCTAGAAAAGAGGGTGAAGTTTGCTTTGGTGCTCAACCATTGAGGAACCTGAGCACTAAGAACTAGGGATGCTGTTGTGTTATCTAGCTGTCTTCTGCAAGTGTGAATTCTATAGGGTAAGAAAAATTAAGGCGGTACGAAGAGGTTTCTGGAATTAAAGGTAGATCAGGATATGGAAACAAGTGGTTAGGAGAAGGCTGGGACTGCTTTGCCTCTAGCACAGCAGTGTGGAATTAACCCAAAACTTGTCCATGCACTGGTTTGGTTTAGCAAACAGTTCAGATCTCCCCTGATAACACTGTAGTACAGGTATTTATCTGCATTATTAATGCAAGATTCCCAGTGGCACTAACGCAGCATGTTAACCTGCCTGCTCTGCCAGTGCAGAGATGAGGCAATCTGTGTCTCTACCTGCATTTTCATCCTGGTTCATGCCAACAAGACAGCTGGGCAGCTTAAATAAATGTCCCCTATGCTTTGAAGCAGACCTTCTGTTTAACTGCCCTGCAGCATTTAGCTGCCTCCCAGCTCCCACTGAAACTCAGAATGTGTCTGTCAGGTTCACCATCAAAGGGCCATGTCTGTGAGAGTGAGATTGGAGGCACCCTTGCATTCTCTTTGCACTTGTTCTCTTTTATTGGTATTTTGCATACAGATGAAAAGGTAAGATGGTCTTTCTAGTTCTTTGAGTTGTTCTGAGTGATGTCTTAATCCAGCTGGTTTGCTCTGGTTCTTAAAGAAAAAATCCTAGGAGAAAAACAAGGAACCCATGGTCTGGGGAAAAAAACAATGCAGAGCTGTGGGTTGCTATTTGTTCTACTGGTTTTGAAGAACTTCAAATGCTTTTTTTACTAGATTTAGTTGTCAGTCTGGTTTTCCTTTGTTCCAGGTAGTTGCCAATAAAATAGTATTTCTAGTGTTATGCCTTCAGCAAGTGAGCTTCCCAGTGCCTCCTAAATCAGTCCTCAAGGAACAGTTTATTGTCTTTTATGGCCAGTAGAAAGACCTGCTTTTTGAAAACAGCATGAAAAGAAGGCCCCTGTGCTGCCTGCCTCTTTCCAGGGAATGGCTGAACTGAAAACTTGTTCCCAGGCTATGAGCAGCAAAAGAGCGGAATCTTGGAAAGGCAGGATTGGCTGGTGAATGCATGAGCAGGCTTTTTTCAATTAACAGGATGAAGGCATCTCTCTCTAAACTCCAGGATGCTGGGCTGCTGTGATGGCAGAGTTTTCACTGACTCAGAATTCTCTACATCTGTCTCTCAGGCTGTAAGAAAAGAGGAAAGGAAGAGCCCAGGCTACTCCTAGGGTATCTTC
The DNA here is from genome assembly GCA_013399195.1 of Dicrurus megarhynchus. Classification (NCBI taxonomy): domain Eukaryota; kingdom Metazoa; phylum Chordata; class Aves; order Passeriformes; family Dicruridae; genus Dicrurus; species Dicrurus megarhynchus. Next base: position 28,260 of record VXAD01003670.1, on the reverse strand, counting down.
TGTCAACTCCACAAAAATTGGAGTCAGAATTGGCCTCACAAGGCTGTTACCTGCTGCCCATCACAGGTGACAATGGCTGGTAAAGCAGAAAATCACCTGGAGGAGGGAGTATGAGCCCTTGTAATTAAGCAGCAAAGTGGTTCTCCTGGTGAACAGATGGAAATCAGGTGCATCCAAGGGCTGATGTGCAGGAAAGACTGGGATGAGGTTGAGTGAAAAGCTGTGGCTGTAACTCTGTGACAGTATTTCTCAAATGTAAGCACAGGCCGGGTTTTCTGGCAGTCATTATCCCAGGGAACTTTTTTTTTAAGTATGTCTTCATGCTGCCCAGAGAAAGAGGGACAGTCTGGGAAAGCTGCACTAGAAATGCTGCAAATCCCTTTCCCCATTTTGTGGGAAAGGGCAGGGGAAAATGACTGAATAACTTAATTAGAGAATGCTCTGACTTGTGCAACATCCCAAAGCCATGTCTTGTAACACAAGCACAAGGATGAAAGAAGACCCTCAAAAATATGACAGTGAAGCAGAATGAATGAGAATAGTCTGCAGCCACTGTGCTGGTGGACTCAATGAAACTTGGTCTCAGTGTTCTTGGGACTTAAATTACCCTCCCAGTGACAGCCTTGCCTGATGACCTGTGCAGGATCAAGGAAGGAAAGTGGGACAAGCTAAAAAAACCTCAGACTGCCTCTCTGCCCCTTGGTCCTTAGGCCAGCATCCCCTGCTCTGCTGACAGCCTTTTTATTTCCCTGCTATGCCATGAGATACCAGCACAAAATTTCTAGTGTTTTTTCTTCCTTTGACCAATTTCAGCCACACTGAAGCAGTATGCAAGTATGTGTGGAAGTCTCTGTCTCGAGCTGCTCAGGGCTGTTGCTGGTCCTGTGAGGCCACCATCTGCCCCCAGATCTTTTCATTTTGACATCTTCATTGCAAGGAAACCAGCTGTGAGGAGGGGCCAGTGGCCCTGGCCCAGGATGCCAACCTGACAGCAGACAGCCCTGGCTAGGCAGCTGGTGTTGTGCCAGGCTCAGGAGCTGTGGGCAGGAGCCAGCCCCCCCAGACCCTCAGATGGTGAGGAGGCTGTGAATAGGAGGGTAGGGGGGCTAGTGAGGAATCAAAGGGAAGTGTCCTACTGATTAATGGCCTCATTTGCACATGAAACTGGGACCTCTCAACCCTGCAGGCCCTGCACATGTGTCTCAGCTGCTGTAACCAGGGCTGGGAGAAGAGGAGATAAGCAAAGAGAGAGTAACTTGCTTCCAGCTCAGGACACCATAATGGTTTTCATCTGAGTGTCCTAGGACTGAATCTTGATGGCCTTTATAGCAAAGTANTTTTTTTTTTTTTCTTTTTTAATTGCAGGTGAGACAGAGCATCCATGGTTATGGAAACTTCTTCCACCTTCTCTTCTTTCCTTTTCCTGTGTGTGCTGGTTCTTTCTGACATCAGTCTTGCAGTCTCCCTGAACCCTGGCACAAAGCTCAAAAATGCTCCAGAGAACAACAACCACCTTCAAAACCAAGAGATGTGGCTGCAGCAGCCTAGAACTGGGCGCCATCACAGGCAAGGCTTGGCCAAGAAGGAGGGGGTCCATGCCATGCCTTCAGGAGGGCAGCTGGCTGGGGAACAGACCCTCAAGATGGGCAGCGGAGCTTCAGCTGTGGAAGAGCTGGTGGCAGAGGGACAGCCAGCAGCCCTGAAACAGAATAAGGATATGTTCCTGGGGTTTGAATTGCCGTATCCTGAGAGGGAAAACCAGTCCCCGGGCTCTGAGAAAGGAAAGAAGCAGAACCGAGAGCATCGTCGACATAGCCGCAGGGACAGGCTCAAACACCACCGAGGTATTTGAGCTCCAGGGGAAACTGGAGCTGTTGTGTCACTGGAAATGAGTGTTTCTTGTGTGAGGGCAAGAAGATGCAGATGTGGTGGAGCCACATGGGTGTGTGGAGGGTGTGGGGTGTGTGCCTGTTCTGGGGAGACATCTGCCAAACAAAAGAGGCACAAGAAGAAAGGGGAACTGCAGAACCAGAGAATTTTAGTGCTGGCTGCAATTTTGTGAAAATGGCCTGGTTTGTCTTACAGGGGGAGTTCTGAGAGTCCCTAAGAATTAAGAGGTTGTTTTTGGGTGGCCTGCTTTGTTGGTTTCTTTTTTTCCTTTCTAGCAAACGGCCCACTTTAGGAACAAGTATGTCCAAGCCATGCTCAATCTCTCCACTGACTTCAAAAAATGACCAGAATTAGAAAGAACACAAACCCCTTATTTTGCTTTGGAAGACCAGTTTCTTCTCATCAGAGCTTGTATTCTTCTATGTTTATGCTGAACTACAAAAAAATTTCAGATTTTGCATGTGTGAAATTGCACTGATAACTTTAAAATGTTGCTTGTTTTTGACTGGGACTGCTTTCCTTTGCAGGTCAAGTTGTGGGTGTGTGTCTCTGTGGTATGAGCTGAGTGTGGTAAACCTTGAGTTGTGTTAAAGTGAGGCAATTTGTGTTAATCTACACTATGTGACAAGCTGGGTGTCACATCCTTGAGTTTCACCATCACTCCTCCCTGCCTTAGTAAGAAGAGCTCTACTGTTTTTTCAGGGGACTGGCTAAACAGCTTGTGTTAGCAATATAGAAGAGTATGCAACAAAGCTGGTTTGAAGCAATATTTGCAGACTACAAACAGGGCTTGTTTCTTGAGGTTAACTTAAGGTCTATATTTAAATTAATACTTATGAAGAAGAGGGATATATCTGTGAAGATAATAATTTCAAGTTAGGTAAGTCCTGACTTGAGATAAATTGAAATAACTCACTACTAAAATCAAGTAAGAATGTATTCACAGGTATTTGCAACAGCTTAATCCATTGGTTTAAAAATGGTTAAACAGGTACGTTTTTTACTCTTGAGACCAGAAAAAGACATCTTTTGCTTCTTAAGCAAGAGACAGACATATCTTCAGGAAGGTGTGATTATGTATGTCTTAAGCATGTAAAAATCAAGCTGCATATACTCTGGACCTGATTTATCACTGTAATAGCTCATTACTCTGTTTTACAGTGGTCTAAACAGCAGCTCAGGGTCATGGGACAGTGGTCAGTCACTGGATGAAATGTGAATTCCTTTGACTCGAATCTGTCACACAGAGAAAAGGGATGAGAAAGGTAATGCCACTGTACCTGTTGCCCTCTGCAGGGAAGACTCCTGATGCTGGGCCAAGCTCCCTGTACAAGAAACCCAAAAGCTTTGAAGAACAGTTTCAGAATCATAGGGCAGAGGAAGCTACAAGTCTGACTCCCACCATGCTCCTCATTGCTGCACTAGACACAGCTGTTTCCACAGAAGAGCCTCCTGTTCTTCCAGCCACTTCACCACGGTCACAGGTAAAGAGATAGCTGGGAACTGTTCTGTACCTCCAAGCCTTGCTTCTCCCTCATCTATCCAACTTCACTGAGCTTCAAGGACCAGAGAGACAGTAGGAGCCCTTGGCTGAAGAGCCAGCATGTCCTAATGCTCACTGCTCACCTTTTGTTCTCACACAGAAGCAGTTGAAACTTCTCTCTTGGCTTCAGCCTCAACAAGGGAAAGCTCTTCCCTTTTGAAAATGAGATGCTAGGAATCCCCAGTGGATAAGACAGGAGTGGAGGAGGGGAGGGGGAATCATAAAGACTTTTTAATGTCTAAAAGCACCATGAAAATTTGCAAAGACTTCAGTGTCTCTATAGAAGTGTAAGCCGTTGTCTGTCTGGTTTTTTTGTGGTTTGCAGGCCCGCCTCAGGCAAGATGGGGATGTGATGCCCACCTTAGATATGGCACTCTTTGACTGGACCGATTATGAGGATCTCAAACCAGAAATGTGGCCATCTGCTAAAAAGAAAGGTGCTAAACCTCCCTGTCCTCTTTCCCAAAAGTCATCCCTTAAGGCTTGTCTACGGTTAGTATTCACAGATGTGCTGAGGTACATGAGATCATAGTGGTGGGGAAAGACGGAAGCAGCGTAATGTTGATTGTGTTTTGTGCTCAGTTTCAGAATGTTTCTCATTTTGGATGCATAGTTGGAGGGCAGAGGAAAAATGATAAGTGGAGAGTTGAGAAATGAGGAGGAGATTAGACTATGAAGGTTTAGAGTTCAAACTCCTGAAATTTGAGGCTGTTTTTACCCTGGAACAATATACTCTCCAAAATGAAAACACTAGCGTGACATTTTCTATCAGCATCTTTTTTTTTTCCATAGAAAAACGCCGCAGTAAGAGCCCCAATGGTGGAAATGAAACCATGACAGCTGAAGGAGAGCCATGTGATCACCACCTTGACTGCCTCCCAGGTCAGGATCAGCTTGGCAGAGTCATTTCTCCAAACATGAGATGTTTGAAATCTAGCCCAGGTTTTAAGACATGCATCCTGATTTCTATTACTGATAGGAAGTGGTATGCGAGGGAAGGGCAGAGGCTCTCTGGGCGTGTTGTGGGACCAGATGATGTCTGTATGATGGAGCTGTCATGGGTGCCAGTAGCCCTACAGGTAAGGGGTTACCTGAGCTGTGCTGACCCCTGGTCCTGTGTTGCAGGCTCTTGCTGTGACTTGCGTGAACACCTCTGCAAACCACACAATCGAGGCCTTAACAACAAGTGTTATGATGACTGTATGTGCACTGAAGGTGAGTCCAGCTCTTTGCTCCCTGTCTCGGTTTAAAAGACAGGTGTCTGCCAAGGAAGATGGGAACATACCTTGGAATAGAAAATATGACCCCCTTCCCTCCAAATTATTATAACTTTAAAATTACAGGGCTTTCAAGCCCTGTATATGAGAAAAGGAAGAACAGTTCTTTACCAGTATGTATAACAAGGCAAACAACAGCAGCAGTAGTAACAAACAGAACCAGAGGCCCCGTGCCAGCCTCTCTNTAGTAACAACCAGACCCAGAGCCCCCGTCCCAGCCTCTCTCGGCCGCAGGCACTTTCCCCTGGGTGCAGTTCCGCTCACGGCCGCCAGGGGCGCTGGTGGCTCCCGGCCGGGCAGGGCGGGTGCAGGGATTCCCCCGCGGCTGCAGGGGGCGCTGTGCCGCGAGCTCGGCTGCCTCTCCACATGGTAATGGCGACTCAGCCAGCGGGAGAGAGGGAAAAACGGGCTCCCGCTGCAAACTCACGGGGGACAGCCAGTCCCAGTGCCCCTCTGGATGGCAAAATGGACTGCAGCAGGAACCTCGGAGCAGCAGGCTGGAACAGCAGAGGCGAGCAGACTCCCCAGAGCGGTGAATCGAACTGTAGCACTAAGCCCCAAGCCGTGGAAAAAGCAGAAGCAGCGGGGGGTCCTGATGGACACTGGGTGTTGGGCTAAAGTGTAGCAAAAACCCAGAAGCAGTGGCAAGAAACTGCAGAGGCTGGAGGGGGGATTGCTCCTTTGCACAGCTCACTGGTGAGGAGTGGCCCGGCCAGGGTCCCGGCACAGCACACCACCGCCTCTGGGCTCCCAAGCAGCAGAGGAGCAGAGAAGCAAGCCAGCAAGCCCTAGTCACAGTGCTGAAGAAAAAAAAAAAAAACAAAAACAAGAGGGAAGAAAAGAAAAAGGCAAAAACCACAGGGCGACAGGATCTCAGGTCAGACCCACTGTGCTGCATGGCCGCTGACCAATCACCCCCACTGGAAGGAAGTGCAGCCCCTGGCCCCCAGCCCCCGCAGGATCCCGGGCTGCCCCTCACCCATCGCGATGTTCTTGGAGGCGGGGGAGGCAGTGACCATTCCGGACACAAAACAAAAACAAAACCAAACATGGTTATGGGATATAAACCATTCCCAAAATACTCCCCGACTTTGTAGTTGGCAGTGTTGACTTGGAATAGTAGTTTGTACATGAAAGCGGGGGCCAAGCTCTGCTGTTCTTAGCCTTTCTCTGCCACTGACTCACAGTGTGACTATTGAGTCTTCTAGGATATCTTGTTTTCCCTCTTGAAAACAAAGATCCTGATGTCTACCAACCTATCAGAAGAAGCCACAATATAGTAACGTTTCAATGGTGCTTTCAAGTATCACAGGCTATGAAAACAGACTGTTTTGTATGACCTTGTGCCTAACATGACTTTCCCAAGTTCATTTCAACTGAGCTTTTAGCAACTTAGTAGATGTGGGAAAGACTCAGGCTTTTGTTACTTAAAACCATTTCTGAAGAATCCACAGCAGCCCTTACTAGGTGCATTATGAAGGTGTTAGAAGCCACTCTTCTAGTCTGAACATGTTCAGGATCAGCTCCAAGCATTGAGTCTTGTCTGCCAGAACAAAACTCTGTTTGCCAGGTTTTGTGACCTGCATTAGGTACCCAGTGATTTGACCAGGCTGTTCACCTACTTTTTACCCAGTTAAAGGGGCAGCTTTCCTGGAGTTGCAATGTTAAATGATAGTCTTCAATTTGGGCGTCTTGTGTAACACCTCAAGGTCCTAATCAGAGATGACCTTCTGATAGATTAGCCTAGAAAAGTGTTTCTGCAGTCCCTAATGAGGCTGCCCCAGGCCCTGCTCTATCCTTAGTTATAAGTTGATAGCAAATGTGCATCCTGTGTAGCATAAAAAAGATACCCAGAGATGGAAGATCCAGGTAAGATAGACAAGAGGTTTAGATAAGAGCAGAGCTCTGATCTTGCATGCTCTCCTTCTAGGAGGCCAGATTGCCCTGGGTGATTGGTAATGAGGGGCACAAACCCAACTTTTTAAGGTAGCTGATGTCAATGTAGCCCAGGGACATGATTCCAAAAGACTGCTCTGTGACCTACGACATCATCTGGGTCTCCAGTGTACAACCAAGGACAGTTTTGGGCTGTCTCATTACAAAAGCTATAAATCCTCAGCCTCCCCTGCTCTGGGGATGCTGGCACTGTTGCTATCTGCTGCCTGCTCTGGAAGTTAAAAGAGCTGCAGTTTCTAGAATGATCAAATCAGCTCCTGCCAACCCCAATGATAAGATCCTGCGCTACTGAAAAGCAGGGTTTTCATGAGAATTACTTACCCGTAGGCTGTACCCTGTCTGGCCGAAGTAGCTGTGCATTCCGGTGTAACAAAGTCAGACAAGAAAGACCATAAATCAACCTATTGGTGCCAGAAACCAACTAGTTACCGAGAGGCTCCCATTGCCTTCCACTGCCATGGGAGAATATGTACTCATGGTTTTTACAAATAAAATGCCTTTTTCCCCCTTTCATATTCATATTAGCTAGCTTCCTTCAGACCCTGCACATTGAGCATCTAAAACAGAGAATTTAAAGGACATGAGCAGTGGGCTTTGGATCAGACCTCCCAGTAATAACACTTCAAAGTCTCTTCCCTTCTCTCTTGAAGCTTCAGGGAAATAAATAGCAAGGGGAGGTCCCTAGTCATTGCTGCTGCACATTAAATCTATAGTAATTTCCCAATGGAGAGATCACTTAGACAGTAATGGGAAGTAATAGGGGGAAACCAAGCAAGGCTTCCATAAAATCACTGGAAACAATTGGAATAATTCATTAGTATTTCAAGAAGCCAGTGAAACCTGCCTGAACCAATGAATCCCAAACCAGAACAGTGAGCCAAACAAAATGCTGGTGCCCAGAGAGCAATATGCCCTGTCTGTGTGAGGCATTTCTCTGCCACCCTATTTGACACAGCACTGGGACTGTCCCCAGTGCAGCAGGATCTGAGGCAGAGAGATAATTGGTGTTACTGCTGTAGTGAGCCCTGGTCCCTCCTCACTTCTACATGTCTTTTCCGTAGGGCTACGCTGTTATGCCAAATTCCACCGGAATCGAAGAGTGACCCGGAGGAAAGGGCGCTGTGTGGAGCCTGAATCAGCCAATGGAGAGCAGGGATCTTTCATTAATGTTTAGGAGGGTGGGACTCCTGCCTGGATGGTCAGGAGCTGGGATCAAACTGTTTATACCTAGTAATGGAAATTAGAGGAAAAAGTTGAGCAAATGATGGAAGCTGCAAGCTCTGAACATGCCAGGTCCCAGCTCGACTGAAACTCATGTTCATTATAAATAGAGTGGCATCAGCCTTTCCTATAGCAGGACTGCACTCCCCCTCCCTTCCCTCAGCACATTCCTGCCATTGAATTAAGTCCCCCTCTCCCAGTTAGTAAGCAACGATCATGACTCCCATTCAGATGGTCCTGCCAGGAACAGGCTCTGCAGTTTCATCTCCTCCTCTCAAGAGAGGCAAGATGTGGAAGATCCTTCAGGGCAAAGGGGATATGAGCTTAAACTTTACCCCTTAATTATTGTTTGAGAATAAAGGTAGGTAGATCCTCCTTAAGGACTGGAAGTTCCTAGAGGAGAGGAAATTTGTAGCATCCAGGTGGAATCAAAGATGGGAAATGGATCAGCGGGAAGCTGCCTGCCTAGGTGAGAGAGGACCCTCTGGAAGACCTCTTGCTCTCTCCCTTTTTCACTGGTACAGACATATTCCCTAGCTGTTACACACTATCACTTCCTACCTGTCATCTTTGGGACCATCCAATCCCACTACATCCTTCCTTCAGAGAACCACCTGGTTTCTGCAAGGATGTGGCAAGACATCCCAGCCTGTAGCTCTCACTCATTTAGCTATCCTGCCAGGTCTGTTATTTTTAATGATTATTTTTAGGAGCTTTCTGGGGAAGTGATAGTTTTCCAAGTGAGCCAAAAATAAAGGAGATAGGGACAGGCTGTTCCATTGTAGTAAATCCTGTGACATGTTGCATGTGTGTTTCCATGATATGTAAATAAAAATATGATGGATATCCTCTGTGCAACTCTTCTGCTTTTTTGACTGCACCCAAGGATGAGGAGGAGCCAGAAAAGTCTATAAGGAAGTTGGCCAGCAGGTAACACTGATGACTTGAGGTGATCACACAGAACAATTGTGCCACTGGTAGAAAAATTTCTCTGCCCAAGGTTGCCTGTATTCTCACTCAAATTGCAGGTAACAGTTTCTGCCTGGTGTAGCCAGCCAGATGTTTCAAACTTCTTTATATTAATACTTAGTGGCAGCTCGTGAAGATGTTCTTTGCTACTGCTAACACCCCAATACCCTGACTTCTGCGGGGTGGCAACTATGAAGCTTTTTATATCCAAGAGCCTGGAGATGTATAGTACTTTCTGTAGAAATAGAAATATTAATCGTGGTGCTGTGGGCAGAATCCTCTTCACACAGCTGCCCTAAACCCCCTGTATTCTATTTATTTAGTCAAACCTCCATTTTGCAATCCTATTTATGCTGTGGTGCCACTTTGCATTGTGTATTCACTCAAACACTGTGAGCATTATACTTTACATTTCTAATATAAGGAGTGTCCAGTCACGGCCACAGAGAGATGCTGTGAATACAATGTCACTTCTGACCCGCACACACCTGCACTGCTAAAGTAGGAATCTGTATGGGAGCATTTAGGCAAAACCTACCACAGGGTTGGATGTAGCTCTTTAGGTTTCTGTTTACAGCATGACAGCCCAAAAGACAGAAATAAAGAAAGGTGTTTTGCCTTCAGCTCGATGCCACAGCAGCAAGGATTCAATTTGTTCACCCAGGGAGAGCAATGCAGCCCCTCCTTCAGCCCAGATGCAGAATAGTGGGTGGTCCTGCCAGTGCCATTGTCAGTGGAAGCATAAAGGGAAAAAAGGCTCCTAATTGATCACATTCAATTGCAGAGCTCTCAGCCTCTGGTCCATGTGACATTGATGAGAACCACATGCACAGGGCACTATCAAAAGCAGCTTTGATATCACACTGCTTTTTAGTGTAGGAGCCAAGATCTGGGGGGAACAGTGCAACTGAAAGCAAGCAGGAAATTTTGCAGGGATCTTTATCCTTGGTGATGCAGGTATTCCTCGCCCCTTACACTACATATGGGATCCTTGTAGGATCATGGACAGTGTTTGAGGCAAGACTTTGTTGCAAATCATGTGAAATACAAGCAAGTCTGAATTTTGTCAGAGCTTTTAGACTCTAAAAAGAGACTTACTCCTTCAGCTCATGCTTTTTCAGCCTTCAGTCTGCTATTAACTCTGAATATAAAGAACAGATTATTCTTAATTGGTGGGATTAGTTAAATTAGTTAAGGTTAGTGAAAATTCAGTTAACTATTATCAGTCAAATCAAGGATTACGGGATTGATTGCTCACATTGGAGTTTCAGAAAGAGAGCCAGTGACCAAGTGTCATTCCTGCTTAGTCAAGCTGTGGTGTTGCAGAGGTGGAGCAGAAGAGGTGAGCAGTGGTACAGGCACATTGCTGCATAGCCACAGCAGCGTGAAAAGAATCAGCCTGAATTATGGACCAGCCAGATCCAACTACTGACTTCACAATTGCAGTGCAAAGGAAAGCTGTTGAGTAAATAACATGCAAAGGTGTGGAATGCAAGAGCAGCCTGTGATATAAAACCCCAGGGCAACATTTGTACAACAAGTCCAACCCACTTGTGAGCACAGCAAAGCTTTTTAGTGCCGCTCTGTGCTGTCTCAAAGGCATGACAGCAGCTGCAGAGCATCACCATCACTGGGTTAGTTTTAGCAGCTTTTCCCTTCCTTCCCAGTATCTCGTAGTCACAGTGCAGTCAGTGACAGTTTTGCCTTTGGGGGCATTAGGTCTGAACAAGAGAAAGATACAAATGTCAAGCAAGACTTGATTTATAGGTTCTTCTCAACTGATTGTTTAAGAAACTCAAATTAAGAATTCACACAAGCTCAGCTTCTCTGCTACCCCCAGAGAATTTAAGCCAGAGCTCTTGCAAGATTGTCTATTGTCTTGAAAGGACTTTGGACCAGGCCCAAACCAGCCATAGCAGGGTTCTGCACAATAATCTCTAAAGTTAATTGCAGGGCATGCGTGCAAGAAAGGTGAGCGACAAAATACCACCCAAAGTCCTGTTCTACAGCTACTGCTGTTAGTAACCTCCAAGACTCCAAGGGTTATGCATCACTTTAAACTGCTTCTCCAAGGGTGAGAATCATTAAACATGGAAAAGAGAGAACAGCATGCTGATTTGACATAATCATTTCAGCAGCTGCCTGCTCTGCAAATGCTGTTGAATCTCAGGGATGCTTCTGGTAGTTGCCAAAATTATGACTGCAAGAGAGACAAGGAGTGGAAGCACAAATTAAAACACTTGGGGATCATTCTGTCTCAGGTCTGTAATAGTCTGCATTTATTTTTGCTTGGAGGTGTTTTATTGAAACCCTCTCTCTTCCCTCCCTCCCCCAGTAATTACCCTGATGTAAATCCACAGTGTGTGAAAGTGCTTCAGTTTCAAACCCATGCTATACCAAATTGTTCACATCCATGCCAGTCATTCTCTGCTACATAAAGCCTGGAAGAAACATTGCTTTCATATTTTTTATCAGAAAAAACCTGAGGACTGTTGTTTTCTTGGAATGTTCTGAGTAAGCACATGTACTCCATAAAACCACTTCTGGTGTGTCAGTTCATTTTCTGGAGTGTCAGTGAATCTTGAAGAGTAGTCTCTTAATGTTATCTCAAAGCTTTAGTTAGATTTTAGAAAATCAGAGGAGCAGCTTGTTACTACTGAGATTGGGAAGGACTTCCAAGTGTCAAGATACCACATTAGTGTGACCCTCTTCACTCCCCAAATCACCTTGTCATAGTCTGTTTTGCAGTGCAATTGCCGGAGGAGGCTTCCCACCAGCATTTCAAAATGCCTTCTGTTTCCCCTCCAATCCAGGTAATGATTTTGTTTGCTGATTTCCCATTGGGATTTAAAAGGGAGTTTGTAGAGCCAGGCAACTTCTATATGCCCTTCCTCACTACTTATTCAGAAAGGCTCTGTGGCTAATGTATGTATTTGTGCTGAGCTGATGCCTTCATTCCCCTCAACTCCATAGCCAGGGGCAAAACTCAGAGACAGTGGTGTCAGCTGCAGTCTTTAGTTATCTTCAGACTAAATCCCTAGAGAGGGAAAGAAGGGGAGAACTATGAGGGGTGAGCTTGTCTCCACCCCCATGGGCCAGATAAGGGCAGCAGAAGCAATTGTATTAACTCCTTTACTTTCCTATGGCATTGCTATCACCTTACCCACCAAGGGTACAGCATCCCGAAAATGCAAAGGAAAGCATTTCTGCCTTATTAGCCTCACTTTTATGCTGTCAGGAGGGGATCCAGCTGTATGTTAGGCTTTTACTCAGTCTGCACAAGGCAAACCAATTGATTTTTAAAAACAATAGATTTTGGATAAAGCAGCTAATTGCTGGGTATTGGTTGCAGTGAGCTGAACTCACCTGGAGCAGTCTTCTAGTCACAAAAATCTCCGTATCCAGTCTCCTGAGTCACCTGCTTCTCCATGCAGGTCTTCTTTAACTTGCTGCTTATCTTCCTGTTGTGTTGCTTTATCAAGCTTGGGGAAGGGAAGAGAGACAGTGGGTTACATAGAGAGGCAATTTTCAAGGTACAAGCAGCACAAAGTAGAAATAAAAAACAAGCAACCCCCAGATCACACAGGTGTGAGAGACATGCAAATGCATAATGTCTGTCACGGCTTTCATTGTTTTCATATCATTAAGACATTTCTAAGTCCCTTGAGTCCATGACATGCAAGCCCAGGATTTAGTAAGCAGGGCTGAATTAATTGCACGATACATTGATGAACAAAATGAAGTAAAGTGTTTTTACTGTACAAGGCGAAATGCTTTGTGTTAAACAGCAGACACATCAATTCAAATTATGGCTCACGCTGCATAAATGATAATGAGACTCTGTCTCAGTCTGAGTGAGAATGCTGAAGGGAGCAAAGACACCCACATGCTGCTGCATCCAAGCATTGCTTATCGTTCAACTGGGACAGTGGAATTTGTCTTCATAACAGTTCTCCTTTGATAGATACCTGTCTTGGCAAAAGGGCATCCTAGTGCACTTCACACACAGCTCTGAGCCAGCAATAAGGCTATTCAGTCTCTCTATCTTTCCCCCCATCCCAAGTGTCATATATTTTTGTCATTTATGTTGAAATCCAGTCATTCCTTGGCAATACTGGAACCACTAGCATTGATCCCATTTGATACCACTGCTTCTGTAAATAGAGGCAGGACTTCCCTGTAAGACACAGTAATGTGTCCCTGCAAGATACAATAATGGAAGTGAAGTCACAGCTCATGTGTCATGTGGCAATAGATGAGTTATATTTCAATCTTTCATTTGAAAGTGACACATTCAGAGATTCCTGAGGGGACTTTCACAGCCTTTTTGGGTTTTTTACTGCTGTTCTGAGCTATGGCAGCCAATCAGTTTTATTCTGATGCTTCCTAGCATTTTCTATGTAATTTCATTTTGGCATTTAATGCTTCGCCTTGGAAGATCTTGAAGTGTGCTGCATACAAGCAGTCCATAGCACTCAGGACACGGTCAAGGACAGGCTGGATAATGCTACATTTGTAGCTTGTTTGAGAATGTCTGACAGTAAGTTCAGCACTACACAACTCTCACTGCTTGAACTGGAAATGAGACTGAAGGATGACTCATGCATTTCCACATCCAACTTCTGCAATGAATCTTTGACCCAGGTCATTTCTTAGCGGGCCCATCTTTTCTGTAAGAACGAATAATGACAAGAAAGGAACTGTCCTAGTAAGACATTGCAGTTTTACACTGCAGACAGCACATATTAGGCAAGAAAAGGGGGGTTTGAGAAGTGCCATCCTGACCTGTGGGTTCTGTTATTTCATTTGTCAGACTTGGGGAGAAGGCTGCTGGTATGAACCGGACAGGAAATGGTAAGTTATAGCTGAACTGTGTGGGGTTGAATTGGTCACTTACCAACTTCTCTAGCTCTAAAATGAAACCAGCTTTCTTTCAGAATGAGAAATGAAGACTTTGTTATTTGTACCAGATTTTTAGGCAAAAGGTTCAGTCATCTAGTTCTACGGAAAAATCCAGGGCCAAAGGAAGCAACTAAGTACCTGCCAGCCATCCTAGCTATCTGGCTCAACCCCTAAGACTGACCTTAACTTGACTTAGCTGTTGGGTGACATAGCTGAGCACCATTAGCACCTTAAAATGGCCTTTTTATTGGTGTCTATCAACAGTTTCTTTGTCACTCCTCACTTTTTGGTCACAGCACTGATGTATGCATAAAAACTCTCTTCCTGCAGAAATCGGCTAAGTCCTTTGCACACATGAGCTTTCCCGAACACTGATTACAGTCAAAGTATAATGTCCAACCTTGTCTCACTACATTGCATGTGCAAGCAGCAGGAAGAGTTTGGCTGAGTGTTTGGAGCCAACAAACTGATCTGTGCATAGTGGTGGCTTTGGAAACAGAATCACAGAGTTGTTAGGGTTGGAAGGGGCCTCTGGAGATCATCTAGTCCAACTCTCTGCTGCCCCCTCCCCCTGCCAAGGCAGGGTCACCTGGAGCAGGTGACACAGGAACATGTCCAGTTGGGTTTGGAATGTCTCCAGAGAAAGAGACTCCATGCCCTTCTTGGGCAGCTCTGCCACCCTCAACGTAAATAAGTTCTTTCTCATGTTGAGCTGGAACTTCTGGTGTTTTAGTTTATGCCCATCGTCCTGTGACTGGCTACCACTGAGAAGAGTCTGGCATCCGTAGCACCCGCCTTCGAGGCATTAACGAGATCAGAAGCCGTGCGGTTCACATCAGGTAGGCAGAACACCCGGACTGCCTCCTCCGCTGGAACACATCTGACCAGCTACCACTCAGCGAACTCTAACAAGAGCCCCCGACCCGCGACCCGACGCATCCCACGTCCGCCGGGCACCGCCCGATGTGTCCGAGGGCGCGGGCAGGGCGGGGCTGGGGGTGGTGTCCCGCCTCCCCCCGCCCCTCGCTGTTCCCGGGCCCGGCCCTGCCTCACGTGAGCGGCCCCGTCGGCGGTCCCGGGGCTGCTGCCATGGAGCTGCCGGCCGTCAGCCTCAAGGTAGGGGCTTCCCCTGCCCCCGGGGCTTGGGAGCGGGGCCAGGGGAGCGGGAGGGCGGCCGGGGGCTTCCGGGACGGGCTAAGCCGCGGACGGTCGGATCGGCCCTCCCTGTATCCCTCCTCTCCTGTCGCATGTTCTCCAGCCCTGTGCCTGGTCCAGATCCTGGCTGAGGCCTTGCTCGGAGCTGCGGAGCCCTCTGAGGAGGAAAACCTGATGTTTCTACTTTTTTCATCACATGGGCAAAGGCTGCAGAAGTTGTGAATGCCATGAAGCCGAGTCGTGGGAGGTTTAGGTTGGATATCAGGAAAACGTTTTCCCCAGAGGGTGGTCAGGCACTGAACAGGCTCCCCAGGGCAGTGAGCACAGCACCAAGCCTGTCTGAGTTCAAGGAGCGTTTGGACAAGGCTCTCAAGCACAGGGTGGAATTCTTGGAGTGTCTTGTGCAGGGGCAGGAGTTGGTGATCCTGATGGGTCCCTTCCGACTCAGTGTATTCTATGATTCTTGGTTAAACCCACCAGATGATGACTCCAAAATCTGCTCGCTCTTCAGGGATATTGCTAAAGTGGCCAAGGACTGGGCAGAGACAACAGCTGGCTATTAACTAGTGTCCGTGGAGGTTTCCAGCTCAGTTGACCAGAGCTAAGCCAAGACAAACACTGCACAAAATCCTGAGGAGACAAAGTTTTTGGTTGTCAGGCAAAGCATCCTAGAAAGATAAACCCACTTACTTTGGGGTTATCATCTGATAGATAACTGCAATTGCTTCTCTGCTGGGGAGGACAGGCTCCAGTTGAGGGCACTTTGGAAATTTCAGTGAATATCTGATAACTAGAGACAGGAGATATAAGCGACTTAACCACAGTTACGTTACATTTTTCACTTTTGGGAGAAGCACTTCCTTGCGGACAAGCCAGTGGATGTTAAAATCACACTTTGTTTGCTTTTGATGTTGGTGTTTGATACTGTTGTCTTCTGTGCTACCAGACAGATGACATTTCCTCTATTTTTTTTTTTTTTTGTCTTTCACATTTTCAGAGCCCTGAGATTTCTAGGTGTATGTGTCCTTTCCCAGCTTCACTACTTTGTAATCTCATTTAATACAGTATGGTTCAGGTGCTTTCTTTGGTTAAAGCTTTGCCCAGAGAGTGAAAGCATCACTGATCACATCAGGTTTTTTTGCTGGTGATTTGTTAAGCTGTGAGCAGTGGCCTTGGACCAGGCTGCCTATGGGCTGGATGGGAGAATAGTATTAGCTACCATTATTCATTCAGCTTTGTACAGGACAGCTTTCATGTGGCTGGGTTAAATAAAAGATTGGTGTTCATATAATGATGAATACCCCTCTTACTAGTTCACCAAGAAAAGCAACTTCCCTTGTTAGAGGCAAGTAAGCAAATGGATTTTTCAAGGCCCAGCAAGTGGATTATATTACATTCTGGAAACTAGCTGATACTTTGCTCTGACAAGTTTGGACTATTGTGTGATTCCCAGGGCATTAGGAAGATTAAAAGATCTTGCCTTCTGCTTAGTTTTTTAACTTGGCTTGATTATTTTTTTTCCATGCTAAAACAACAGTGAAAACTAAGGACATTTAATTAAAAAATCTGCCAACACAAAATACATGTTCTACCATGGGAAATGGAGATAGGGGAGCTGAAAAACACTGACTTTTCAATGATGAGTCACGAAGACAACAAAACTAAAATGTTGCCTCTCTTCTCTTGTTTCAGACAACCATTCCCCAATCTCTTACTAGATAAGTGTGAGCTTGTCCTGGGCAAACTGTCTTCAGCATCAAGAAATTCCTTGTTGTTGAGTCTGCCAGTTCTGCTCTGAGCTGAAGAGCCAGGAATAGGGAGTTAATAGTTGTACCTACATTTTCATACTGTTCCTGAGTTAGGGCCTGATTCCCTGGCAAATACCACAAAGGTGGGGAAGATTCTTGCTCAGAAAGGGCCTGGAAATAACACACACTGCTACTATTCATTGGCATGATCTGCTTACGGGTTCTGTGAGATTATAAAGATGAGCCTCGTGATAGAAGTAGCTCCAAGAAAGCTGCATGACTGAGCTGTGTGTGTGCCAGAATGTAGCAGTATCTTAGCCTTGGGGTCTCTCTTTAAGCTACTTGCAGAGCTATACAATTAAGGTAGCGGGCTTTGCCCTGGAGTGGGTGGGGAACATGCTCATGGAACAGGATCTACTGGCTTGGTTCTAACAGCCATGCTCAGCAAAACATGGGGGTAGCAGCCCAGCCGTATTTTTGCTGTGACAGCTTGACACCTATGATTATTGAAATAATCATGGAGAGCCTTGAAATACAATATTTGACTTTGATCAAGTCTGGACAATGCCCTACAATCCATGTGCCTGGAAACACACATTTTGTGCTAAGGCCATTTTTAAATGCTAAGTCACAGCATCAAGGAATAATAGAGATATCTGTATGTCATGTGGTTCAACCTCCTGCTCAAAGCAAGGCAAACTGAAAAGTTAGATCAAATAGCTCAACTCAAAAATCAGCTGAGTTTTAAAATAAGAACAGAGCCATGACAGCCCCATTGGATAGCCTGTCCCACTGCTTAAGCACTCTCATTATTATCACTGTTATAATAATGAGCAGCATCCTCACAGGTGGCCACTCAGATTCATATTTTGGTTTTGTGTGTTCTCAGGTGAATGTCACCCATAGAGTAGATGAGCTCACTCTAAAATAAAAAACAATAAGTAAAATAGAAATTTAGATACAAGAAGAAAATAATTGTAATTTGGAACTGTTTAATTTTTAACTTGGTTGAAATTCAACCTTGTGCTAAGTTATGTGCTGAAGCATGTTTAAGGGAGTTCTTGTTCCAAAGAGTTTCCCATCAAATGAGACCCTGGAAGACCTAGGCTCTTTTTATGCTTGGCAATTAGTTCCATCACATGCTGGGATTTGCAAAGGAGGTAGGAATTCTCCTTAGCTGTCCCCAGTTTCCAATGGGATGCTTTTAATCACATGGCCATCCTTCTTCCCAGAAGAGATGGGGACAAAGGACCCACCTTTCTTATTTTCTGCTCTCAGCAATAGTTCAAGTCTTAGGAGTTATTTTCTCAAAAGAAGAAATGTATGTCTTTCTTAGCTACAGACTTAAGTCCTTGTACAGATGGAAAAATTTTAAATTCTTCTGCTGTCTTATCAGATACTGCCTGCAAATTAATTAATCTCACATAGTAACTGTAGCTTTTCATTAACACTAAATTTTCTATGTTAAAGCATACCAACACCACTAGCCAATTCCATAGTGCACTGCAGAACTGTCAGGTAAATTGGACTAATAACTAAAAAGGGAATATCTTGGTTTTATTTCAGCAGTCACTCATAGTATCAGCCCTAGTTTACCTGACTTTATGCAGATGACTAAAAATACTTCATAATTTAATAACTGCAGTATTCATCTAGACAGCTTTAAAAAAAAAAACCCCACTCTGCCTAATTATGTTAAGTGGTGAGCCTTGAGGGGTCTTGCGGGTATGTGACATGCAATTAAATACTACCTAATTAAGAATTTTCCTGATGTTGTGATAGTCTCTTGAGTAAACACTATTTGCATGTCTCTATTCTTATCCAGGAACATCTTGTATTTTACTGATTAGCAGTTTTTCCCCTGTGTCTGCTGTACAGTTTGGGAGAAGGGGAAGTGTGGGGGATGGTGAAGCGTTTTGTAAGCTTTCGTGAACAGTTAAAAAAACTAATTAATAAAAATATGTCTAAGCAGTGTTTGAAGTTACAGCAAAGTCTAGTGAGTGCTCAGCAGCTGTGATGGGGCACTGCAGTGAAGGAAGAGCAGGAAATAAGACATTTGCATTGTGGTGTCATGTCAGAGCAGTGTGAGCCACAGCAACTGGGCCACCCCTGTGCTTTCCTGACTGTGCTTCACTTATGTCACAGCTTCACTCTCTTCTCCAGCAACTAGTTTTGTTTTAAGTTAGAGCATGGAGAGATGTTTTAAGTCAAGGAATCTAGCAGGGTGTCAGTAGATCTTAATTTCTTTTTAGTGTCTTAATGCTCCTATCTGCATACAGCTTTCCTGTATCCACTGAGTAACTTAGGCTTTTGCTACGTACTCATTTTCCAATTTTCTTTTTTTTCTTTTTGGGGGGGGGGTGTGCTTCAGAGGGGTTTTGGTAATGTGGGTTTGGTTTTTTTTAGACCAAGGCCAGCATAAATGCCAATTTGGAGCCTTTCTCACAGCTAGGAAAAAATGGAAGCGTGCCTGTATCCCATGGATCTTCTGATAAGTCCAGGCTTCAGCCTTTCTTTAGTGAGGCTGTTAATAGAGCCTGTCTTCCATATTCTTGTTTTCACAAATGTTTAGAGAGCAAATATGAGTGATCTCCCTTTGTTGGAGTGACCAGCATGCTATAGATGTAGAAAAAGCCTGAAGTGATATATTGTTGTTCCCATTTGCTCTCTGAATAAACATGTAGGGTATGTTTCCTTGGTTACAAAAATGGCAAGTGGTGGTTAAGAGAATCCTTGTATCACTTACTACAGTATGATCCTTTCTCCTTGGATTTGTCCCCTTGAGCACAAGGATCAGGATCATTAAGGACACGTGCAAAGTACAGAATTTATGGCAGCATTATCTTACTGCTACTCAGGACACTGTTGGCATTTGGACCTGGTGGCTTCACTGGGCGTGAAAAGAGCTGTGTACTGTGGCAGGATCAGGCTCATAGAGTCCTCGAAGAAGCCTTCAGGTCTGTTAATACTGCAGTGAGGTTGGACCACGGCTCTGAACAGACTGGAAGGAGGTAAAAGAAGGATTTGCTGAGGACTGGAGTGAAATTCTGGGAGCTGCAGGCATGACTATCCATGGGCTTTTTGGTGATGGGACGCCAGATTGGTCATGTATAAACTGTGCTAGCACAGTGTAAATCAGATTGCCTGGCTTTCTGTGCCAACTCTTCTGGAGTTCCGAAATCAATAACCCATTTAGAAAAGGCTAAGTGGTCCCTGAATCAGCTGTCGACAGAGATGACAAGAAGAATGAATGACTACAGTGTAGCACCACAGGAAATATTCAGCAATAGATGTGGAGAAAAATAGCTTTGTCTTCACTGTCCCAATTGCCTCACCATCTTTCTGCACTGGTTCATGGGTCCAGGCCACTCTTCCACCCATCCCTTGGGGACAAGATGGTGTCATTTCATGTTGATCCTGCCAGAGTTCTCCACACATGCTGACCTGTCTTCCTGTTTTGTTTTTTTTTCATAGGCTATCATTCTGGTACATTGGCTGCTCACAGTGTGGTGAGTGATTAGTGTCTGGCCTGGGGGAGAAGAGGGTATTCCTTCTATCTAGGAATGGGATGCTCCCTGGGAATCAGCACTCCCTGTTTGTGCCTGTGTGCAAGAAGATCCTAAATCTAAGAGTGAGGTGTTTGTATGGGAACAGGGATGAAAGCAAACTGTTGCAGGCTTATTGTGAATGTGAGCTGGTTTTTTTGTCTCATTTGGCAGGGGATGCATGAATTACATGTTGCCACTCTCTTATGCCTGGGGAAATTTCAGTGTCCTTGCAGTGGGGATCTGGGCCATTGTGCAGCGAGATTCCCTTGATGCCATAACGATGGTGAGTGTAAGAGTATTGGTCTCCCCCATGCCGCTCAGGAAGAGGGTGGAGGGCAGAGTCTTTGAGCCAGTGATGATTTTCAACTGTTCCCAATACAGCAGTGAACAAGTCAATTCCCTGTTTGGGTGAGTTGGGGTTTTTTTAAGAGAGCATATAAATCTATGAGCTCTGTAAACCATGGTGAGAAGCATTCACTGTTAATTATTTTTCTTCTCAGAGATGAGACATACTTGATTCTTGGTTTTTTTACCTGCTGTTGTGACTTGTAATGCCAGATGAGGACTCAAAGTGTTTAATATGCTTGAGTTGGAGGGGCTTTGTAAAACCCTTTTCTGAACACTGAATAGATTGGCAAACAAAAATAAACAATTCTAGAATATATTATGAGAAGATACCTGACAGGTGTGAAGAAAAGGCACAAAATACAAGATCATTCATCCAGGAGTATCTGTCTGCCTGGGGCGGTACCAAGAGTGCTGTGTGATACTGGGGTGAAGGATGATTGTGTAACATAGATCTCGCAGGAAACAGATGCTGACTGTTACTGTCAGTGGTTAAACGCTTGTTCTGTTCATGTCCCATTCTCTCTCCTTGTTTCCAGTTCCTGACTGGCCTGCTGCTCACAGTCCTCACAGACATCATTCACATCTCTATCTTCTACCCTTCACACGACTTCCTCAGTGATGCGAAGCGTTTCAGTATAGGCATGGCCATCTTCAGCCTCCTCCTCAAACCTGTGTCCTGCTATTTGGTGTATCGAATGTATCGGGAGCGTGGAGGAGAGTACACTTTTAACATAGGTAGGATGCTTTCTCTGCTTCCATGTCAGTGTGGGCCACCTCCTCAGGTGTTAAGGGGACTGCCTTGCACTTTGGACCCTTCAGCCTGACCTCTGTGCAACTGGATTCTGCCCTCCTTTCCAGGCAGATGGGGTGCTTGCTCTCTCTTGCTCATATTTGTTCTCCCATTTTGTCGTTCTGGTGTGTCTTTGGCCTTAAACTTATATTCTTCCTCTCTCCCCTTGCAGACCTGAAGTTTTTGACAGCCACTTTGCCCACAATGGTGTTGTGAGAGGCTTTTCCTCTCTTCCTCCTCCTGCATTTGTGTGTGTTTGTTGGAAACTTTTGGGTGTCCTTTCTTTGTCAAGCCTTTCTTTTCCTTCTGGGGGAAAGTAGAGGCAGTATTTCCTCTGGCTGGATCATGAACAAGAGGGAAATAAAGCTGGATTTCTACCTCCATGCTTTCTGTGGGCCTCACATGTCCTATTTACCTTGATTGCTTTGGACTTTGTTCCTCATGTGGAAAATGGGACTGATGTTTACCTCATGGGAGTTTGCTTGGAGACATTTAATTTTTCCCCTGGTTGTACTTGATAATGATAATGTGGAAGATGTACCAGAGAGGATCGGCTGTGGCTAGATGTTCTGGGTCTTGGTCAGCTATGCCAAGCATGCCTGGTGCTAGTTTGTGCCTGGGCAGCTGCCAGGGATTGATTGTTTGCCAGGGATTGTTGTTTGAGTTCATGCTGGAAAAACCTGCAGCCTGGCAGAGGTCTGTTTGTCAGCCTAAGAAGGCTGTGCAGGACAAAAGATGGCATACCTGCATTACAGTGTCTGGAAGCTGTCTCTTATTCTGCTTTGGTGGTAGCAAAGATCACACTCCTGTGAAAAGAGGTGGAAACCTGCAGAGGAGGAGAAGCCATGGAAGGAAAGCATGGCTTATTTGCATCTCTCTGCTAGTCCAGTGTGGATGTCATCTCTGCCAGCTACTTGTGAAAATCCAGACAGATAGATCTTACCTGGGTCAGGAGGCATATGAGTCACCTGCAGTGCCTTGTTTGTGCCAGTTTTTATTAGCTGCTCACTGTGCTTGTCATTGGGATTCAACATGTGTATCCCATAGAAAGTGTAGGTATCATTGAGGAGTCCATCTCTTTGCTTGGAAATTGGGAGCACTTCTTTTCAACCACACTATCCCAAACTCAGAGTCTCCTCTCAGGCACAGGTGGGAATTCAGACGCTTTGTAGTTTCATATCCTCTCCTGAACTGTCTTTCTTACAAGATTTTCAGTACCGTGTGTTGTTTTGTGCTGAATGTGCTTGACAAATTTCCTCTCGTTTTCCTGCTATCTGGCATTTTCTTTTGAACCCAGCAGTGTTGAAATTTTCCTGGCCTTTTCTGTCTTGTTTTCCTTCTACACGAAATCCCTCTTTGTTGCTTGGGTGCATCCTTGCTGCTCAGAACAAACCCCTCATAGTCTGGTGGCTATCTGTGATTCAGGTTGCTTTCTCCCCATGGCAAATGCCTGGTCCGTAGATAAAGAGCTGTCCATGCCCATTCTCTGCCTCCTCTTTCCCTGCTGATCCCCTGGAGAGTAACATAATTTTGCACATACAAATTGTTCATAGTACAGTTAGGAGCACTGTTGGATTCAAATTTGGTGTCACACTGGAGGCATAGCTGCATTGTTGGGAAGAGTGGTTC
The DNA here is from genome assembly GCA_013399195.1 of Dicrurus megarhynchus. NCBI lineage: Eukaryota > Metazoa > Chordata > Aves > Passeriformes > Dicruridae > Dicrurus > Dicrurus megarhynchus. Next base: position 5,284 of record VXAD01003670.1, on the reverse strand, counting down.
ATGGCTGTATCCTGCCTTTAAATCTATGCTGTCAGCTAGCCACAGTTCCTGCAGCTTCGGCTCTGTCTGTTCATTTTTCCATGAGTTCTCATACACTTTATCTTGCTGAAATACACTGTTACAGGAACCTGTTGTGCAGCTATGGGGTAGTGGGTCTTGCTTTCCACATAGCCATGTGGCTACTAAGAGGGCAGTTCTCAAGGAAAGAATAGCCATGTTGGAAGAATGACTTTTCTTACCTCCTGCCTGTTTAATGCAGATCCCAGATCACAGGTGCTGGGAGGTGGTAAAATGTGTGCTCCTGAGCTGTTGGTTTCTTCTAGGGCATTCAGTTCTTGTGCTTTTGCCTTTGTCCTTGTTCTCTTTCATCTCCATTCAGGTGTCACCAGTACAGGCCAGGACCGCAGCACCTACGAGCCCATCGATCAGCCAGACGCGCCTCCACAGTGGCCTTCCTCAAGCAAGGCAGCCCAGCAGCCGTACTGAGGCACCCTGCAGCCCAGGACAGACACTGCCCTCGCCCGGCCGAACCTTCCACTCTTCTCATGGAGCAGCACCTGCTATTGGGCAAACAGGAGAAGATCTGATATTTCTTTTGCCTCCCTAAAGGTTAGGTAGATGGGTTCTGCAGTAAGTCCAGAAGATCCTGGAGATGTCATGTTAAGCACTGTGACTCACTGTAATCCCAGTACTCTCCTTCCCCCTAAACCCCTCCTCTGTACATGTGACTGAATGCACCTTCTGCAGTCTTCCAAGTCTTTCATTGTGCTTCCTCTTCTTTGTAAGAGAACCACTCAAAGTACTCCTGGACAAGCAATCTTTAAAAGGCTTATGGACTGCCCTAAAACAATACAGTGTGGCCTGATTTTATTCAGATATATTTCCAGGAAACATCTGCTGTTGCGATAATGAGCGACGCAGATTCCCTGGGCAGGTGCAAAGGAGAGCCGCTTTATTGCAAAAACCCAGCCTTTTTAAGCACTTAGCCAGTTATCTGTTTACACAGTTTTAAAGCACAACAAATATAATTCACCACTATGTGAGCATTCGATGGTCATGCAGCATGTTTTTCTACCCTTAATTCAGCTGTGTGTCTTTCCCACAGTCCTTTTCTACTTAGCCAAAGTAACAGGCCCGAGGCAACAAGGCCTTCATGCAACAATCTGGGAGCTCCCAAGAGCTGTTTTTGATGGCATTATTTAACTTCTTGTGCTCCCAGTATCTGGTATTAGGTTTTATTAACTGATGCTTTTATGCAAGTTGAATGTCCTTCAGGATACTTAAAATGACTGTTGAATGTAGATTATAGATTCTTTGTGCCTTGAAATATCCTTTTGCCTTCAGCTGCCTGTCTTAACAGAACTTGAAATGTTACATTTTTCTAAGAAAACTATAAAATGAACAGAGTTTTTCTGTGTTAGAAAAAGTTACACTCGTCACTTATGTCTCATTTCAAAATGTAGTTTTTCCTGAGGGCTTGGGACTGTAGCCAGGCAGTCTGGGAGGTTCATTATGGGGGAAGGTTTACAGGGCTCTGATGGCTTTTAGTCTAAGCTTTACTCTGAGAAGTAGAAGATACTGCTTATAATTGTGTGAGTGGGAATGTGGGCTAGTAAAATGGGGATTAGGGAAGGAGGGATTTATTTAAACTGTAGATGTGAGTTCCATTGGGTGTGACAAACTAGAGACTCTGTTGTTATGCATGATAAATCTGTCCTGCTGTGGCTTTCAGGTAAGATTCTAAAAAAAGAAAACAAAACAAACAAAACCCCAGAAGCAAACAAACAACAAAGAAATTCCAACAAGATTCATTTACAGAAGAAAAGGAGTACGTTAGCTTTGGCAGAATTCTAGTGCTAGGAGGATATGCATTTTCCTGAAGCAAGTTAATTTTCAAAGTTTCTATCTGTTATTTTACAACTGCATTTCTCTTGACAAGACCTGCTGTTGTGTTGATTCTTTGGTAACCAAGACCCCTGTTGACTTTGCTCTAACCTCCAGAACCATTCCATTTGTATTTTTAAAACCAAGCAGTTTTCTCCCAACTCTGACCACTTCAAACACAAGCAGATGCTTCCTCTACTCTGCTGCACAAGCACTACAGTGGCCGTAGAAGTGTGGTAGTTGGCTTTACTCTCTCAAAAGGAGTGTTGTGCATTCATTTTACAGGCTTTACGTATAATAGGGCACAAGAATAGGAGTTGGTCTGTTCTTGTGATTAGATGGCAAAGAAGGAAAGAGTAGGCAGAAATTGCTGGGGCTTGTGGAGTTGCAGAGCCTTTATGTGAATAGGTTTTTTCAGCTCTTTAGAACTGTACAGTGACAGCACAGATCCCTGAATAACACATTTAAACGCTCAGTTTTGGGGTTTTTTTACCTAGACCTATGTACCACAGACTGAAAATGACTGCTTTAAATGCTGTGGGGTTTGGGTATTGGCACAGTCAGTTATCTCTAGGGAGGCCTTCCCAGATGTTGTACATTGGAAATACCTATCTAGCTGACTTGCCATGCGTTTTTCTGTGGAAAATTTGGTACATTTGGGAGCTCCGGGGAGCAGGGTAAGGCAGGAGTAACACTCAGCTTACAGTGCCTCAAGAATACCTATTTTGGGCAATAAATCAGAGGTGATGCTAAAAACAGACCCCTCTCCTGGCTGAGGATGAAGAGAGTGTTTGTGCCTGGTTCAGGAGTGCATGAGGGGATTCACGGAGCTGCTGTGCCAGAGCATGGCCTCGCTGACTTCCCGGTGGGACTCTCGTGGGGTCTCGGCGAGATCTCCTCACCCAAACAGATACGATGCTCCATTCGGCTGGTTTTGCTTTGTTTTTTAAAATGCTTGGGTCCTGCTGTGCCCCGGGTTTTGGTGGTGAGCGGGCAGATCTCCAGGATTAAGCCTAGCCTGCCCAGGGCAGGTGCCTCCCTCAGCGCTGGCGGCTTCTGGTCCGGGTGAGGAGGTGGAAGAGGAAGACGGGGCGCCTGTCCTGAGGCGCTGTCCGGGACAGGCACGGCTCCCGCCCGGGATGAGCCCCCCTGTCCCCGGCCGGGTCTCGGCTTTAATTAGCCATGGCCCAGAGCGGCTTTCCGCGGCCATCTGTAGCCCTGGTCACCGACCTAATCGCGGGAATAAGCTGCTTACGGAGCCCCAGCTGGAGCGGGCGCGGGGCGCGGGCGCTGAGGGGGCCGAGGCTGGTTACCGCCGCGAAGGAGGTGCCGGCTTAGACGCGTGTGGTCAGTCCCCAGGGCCCAGCAGTGCAGCCGCTGCCTCGCGGAGTGGGTAAGTGGAGTCATGGGGGTTGCTGGGCGGGGCCTGGGCCGTGGGCGAGGGGCTTCTCGCTCCCACTGCCGCATCCCGGGACACCGGCCAGTGCTCGGATGGCGGCACTGGGGAGGGAAGACCCCCTGTATGTGCATGTTGATCTCACAGGCGTCATGCGACGGCAGCGATGGTTTGTTTGGTTTGTAACGCTGAGCAGTGTTTAGGAAAAACCTGCTTTTAAGGCACTTGAAGTGTGATCTCGGTGTAAACACTGGCCCCTACTTGGAATGTGAAATGGATCAGCCTTGGTCTGCAGGGATTGGGAAATAAGCACTCTGTGCAGCGCATATGTTTATTAGGGGTCTGGCGTTGTTACCATATTGCTGAAATGGCATTTGCTTGAAAGAGCTTGTTTTACTTTTCATGGACTGTGCTATTTACTTCCTTTTGCTTGTAACAACAGAAATGACTTGATCATCTTAATTTTTATCTGTTTAATTGAATTTGTTTCAGGTTTTAATGCATTAATGTGTTGCTGCAAAGTGTGTATATAGTAAGCATGCATTAAATGTTTTAGTTGGAATCATAAAAACTAATATAAAATCCATTGGTCATGGATTTTGCAGTTCATAAAATGTGCATTTTGCCTTGAGTATCTCTTTTGGCCTCAGAAAAAGTTTTAAAAAGATCTTCATAAAATCGTGTTGTGAGCGAGATTAACCCTACTGCTTAAAAGTGGTTATGTTAAAGTCCTGAGCAGCAATTTCAGAAGGCACACAAACATGATTTTAAAAGGATGCTTTTTCTTCCAGATCTCAATGAGACTGAAATTAGGAATGAGTGAGGTGAAGGACACCACCTGAAATAACCATGGTGATGTGTTGAGAACCTGGTACCTAGCACAGAGAACTGAAATGGAGAGCTAAAAAAAATCACAAGTTATCAAAAAAAATCGATTATCATCAAGAAAATAGATTATGTCCAGATTCTTGAGCATAAGGTAGTCCAAAGCCAGGTTTCGGGTGTTCACAGAGCAAAACAACACTGATAAACACGGTGGGTTTATGTCCTTTTGCGATTTAAATCCTTTGTAACACCCTTTTGTGATACATTGCTTGTTGATTGGATATTTCTGGGATGCAAGGAGTGCTTCCATGGAACACCAGTCCACTGCATTTTGTGGTTATACTTCATGCAGTGATAGGCACCCTAAGGAGGGCAGCTGTGCTTTGTCTGTTTGCTCTGTAGTTGCCAACTTCAGCTTGTCCGGAAAAAATAATGGGATCTTTCCGTTCATGGCACCCTCGGAGATGTATGAAAGGCAGTAACAGCAGTTCCCAGGGATAATTGCAACACTGCCTGACTGTCTCCTGCTGCTTTAGGAACTGTGTTTGCTCCCCAGATTGTGGTGATTACTGAAGGAGTTTGCATGTGACAGGGAAGGAAAAACGAGCTGTTACAAACAGGGACAACTGAGCCTCAAATGCTCTCTTAGAAGAGAATGAGATAAACACAGCTTGGAAACAGAGTGCAATTTGACGAGAGGCTTTTTGGGATTAGAGTGTGTTTGAAAAAGACAATGGACATTGATTTCATAGGCCGCTGCCGTCTCTTCTCAAATTGACTAGGGGGTTTTAAGATGATAGAGATGTGTGTGTCTTTATACAACACCATTTTCATTTTTTAAAAGAGGTGGAAAAGAATGGTTGTTAGAATGACAGTGATTGACAACTTGCTTTTAAAATCTGAGGGAATGGAAGCACAGTCCTCTCAAATTGCACTTACCTGTTAGCAGCAACTTAAGAATCCGGTTCTCAGCATGAGTGTTAGATATGTATAACCATCAGACTTAGTGGCTAGACTGCAAATTAGGTCTCCCAGCTATGCTGTAAATCTTCCAGATTAGGGGACAGTGTGGCTTCTCTGGATATGTAAACATGGTTTCATCCTTTAGTGCGGACAAGAAGAAATAAGTCTGTTTAGCCATGAACCTTTGCAGGGCTGTGTTAAAATCTCTACCGGCCA
>VXAD01003667.1:0-98281 GCA_013399195.1 Dicrurus megarhynchus | reverse complement strand
CCCTCCCCTCCGCGTCTCAAATGTTTTAAGTACAAGGTAAACCTCAATTTTCTGAACTTGCTTTTCAAAATTTTTTAAAATATATTTGTTTGTAATCCCTGTAAAAGATATCTCTTCCCTAGTAATATATAGATCATATTAATTAATTCCTTGTTACTAAGAATATTGCTGTAATTAAATTCAACTAAAAATTCATTGTGCCTGCAGTTCCTGTTTAAAGTACTCTTTTCTTGTAAAGTTTTTGCTTCTTCTCCTTCAGGCCAGGATGGAGAAGAGTAATTGTAACCAATCCTCCATTGCATTTACTACTAGCAGAATTCCCTTTCCTGGGTCTCTACAGGTTTTTGGCTTTTTAGTTATAAGTAAAATTCTTGGTTATCTATGCAATGCTTACTTACTTTATTCCAAGTGTTACATATCATAAATTGTACATCAGCAGTAAAACACTTTCAGCATTCTAGCAGCATTTTATTTACTGTATTGACCAGATCAGAAAAGGTCTTAGGCCAAGATGGAAAAGTGGATCTGTGCCTCAGTTTAGTGTGGGTACCTCCTTCAATTTAAACTGCTAGTTAGACCTGTTTATAAGTAAACATTATTTCCACAAGGTTTCCTCCTCTACATATGCAAAATGCATATTATCTGTACACTCATATGCTTTAAAACTGCCTAAAGATGTTTTTCTCCTGAATGTTTGGAGAAGATAATTAGCTGAGAAATATTGGCAATGCAAGGAAAAGTGTAGTACACAGTGACAAGAAAATATTGAATTTTTATACTCATTAACTCAGATTGCTAAACAATTATATCTTTATGACATACTGTGCTGAGCAACATAAATCTGTAGCAACAATCATTAATTATGCATAGGAATGGATAATAAACTCTTCAATCCAGATGTACTCCTAGTGTGTCACATATTACACACTGGACTGTATTGAAGAACTGGACAAGTGATTCCATTTAAGAAAAATTGCTTTGTGTGTGTCTGTGTTTCTTGTTTTTATAAGTATTGTAAAGAGTGATACGGCACGACTAAAATTATCTAAAATTATGTATTCATCAAGATTTCTGGTGGAAATGGATTTTGAGACAAATAGCATACTTTTCTAGTCCATGAATGGTAATTATAAAAAAAAGAAAAATTAATAAAAACCAGCAAAAAACCATCAAGACACTACAGTTTCCTACCAACCTTTTTTCATATATAAAGTTTGTTAACAGCATTTCACCAACTGAAAAGAAAATGACTGAGTGGATAGAAAGGTTGCCTCTGCTACTGCATTTTGTTCAAAGTAGTATTCAAGGTCAGCTTTGGGGTAGTATAGCAAATATATTTTAAATCAATATAAAAAATTACCTTCTTTAAAAGAAGTTTGCATCTTTGAGCACCTCTAACTGCCCTACAAATAACAATCATGTAACATGTAGAAGTAAGAGAGAATTTTTACTTTACAGTTCATACTTCCCTAAAATAGCAGTTACTTTTAAAGCTTTTAAATATGTTTTAGCAATACCATTTAAATAACACACATATAAGTAATAAATCTAGTTATCTATTAAATACTAACATAGTATTGATTTTCTGTGGATTATTTCATAGATTTTTTCCATTGTAATCCGAGCTTCAAATTTTTTTTTCTGTTGTTTGCTGCCTTTTGATATTCCACAGCTGGGGATCACAATCCTACTGGGTTTTAGAGTGTAAAACGTACTGCTTCATAAATTATTGACTAGAATTAATAATCAGATGAGAGCAGGAAAGAAAATGAATTACATACTTTGAACCTATAGGTTGGGAAAACACTGCTATACTTGTCTTCCACCTAGGGACTTTGATCATTACCTTTCTGTGTCTGCTAAGATCAATTTCCCATTGAAGAAAAGGAACATTTGTTTTAATTAAGGGTGCAAAATTTGGTTGTTTCAGTGCAAATCCGAATGTTTCAAAGTTTGGGTTTTGATCCCATTTCTGAAAATTTTATGCCTTGATGTACAGAAACATTGAAAATACTTGGATGATATAGGTAAATGTATAATATATAGGATAGAAATACCATCCCGGTCACTCATGTGAAGGGTGTTTAGTGACATAAACTAATAGATAATGGCTCAGCTATAAATTTTAAATGGAAGGGCCCATTGTCTTTTTGAAGGGAAAATAAACTGATATGTAAATATGTTGGGGTCATATGTTTACATTGTTGAAACCAAATTTAATGGTCAAAGTTTTAAAGGGTTTTTTAGGAAGCCAGAGTTTAGGTGACTTCTCCTGTGTACTTATTAACCATCATTGGAAGGTAGGCATCAGTGTGTTAAATGAGACTTTTTCAAGTCACTTTTATCTTTGTGAAACTAAACTCCATTCAAATTTTTGGCTACGTATCTGTATCACTCAGCTATTTTGTTTAGAACCAGAAGTAGACACAGATGTGCACTGCTTTAATGAGATTGCAAGTCGAATCTGCCATGATATTCTGCTTCATCCTTTTATGGTAATTCCTTTATTAAATTGGATAAAATAGATTTAAAACAGATTATTTGCTTGCATAACTCCAGTGAAGTAGTTGAAATTATAAATGGAATTTGGAGCTTCATAGTTGGTAGCACCAAATATTGAATAAACAAAATTTGCATTACAAAAAAAATCATACATCTGGTGCAGTGAAAGAATCAGAAGAGGATAGAGGGAAGAGAATTATTATGTTGCTGGGTCTAAATAGGTCTTTGCTGTGGTGGTTCAAAGGGACTTCTCTGTCCTTGCTGACTGGGTCTTTCCCTGCTATGGTAAAGCACTTGCTGAAATCCAGCGGGTGGTATCATCTCATTTTTTCCTTTCCTATGCAGCATATGAAGTTGGTGCACAGATAATTTAAGCAGGGCTTTGCTGACATCATTAGAGAGGCTATGTCCTACAGAACACCATCTACTTTGCTTAGCTTATAGTGAGAACTATCTAGTAAGGCTAACATAAATCTGCTTTTACTCTTGTCATACAGCATTTTCTTTGTTATATTTATTCCTGTGAGATGAGCTTTGAAGAAGACACACAGATCGTTGTACCTACTTTAGGGAGAAGTCTGCACCACAATGAATAAAAAATCAACTTTTTTGCAGCTCTGGGTGTAGTGTTCCTGTTGTGACTCCATCAATTTTCCAAAGGAAATGAGCTACACTTAGGAACATATAGGAACCGAAAACCAAAAGCTGGCATGAGTTGTGAGAAGTCCTTTGGGTTCTACTAAGTGAAATATGAAAAGAATTTTCCATGTTATAAATTGTTGCAATAGAAACAACATCAGCTGGAGTTTTGTGACTATACATTTACGCTTTCTCATTACAGCAAGCTCCTCCAAAATATCTGAAAATATTTAGGATAAAACCTGTGGAAGTACTCTAGCTGGACGTTTGCGTTTAAACTGGAAGCACCTTTATTTTTTGAAATCTCACACTTATTTCAACAATAAAGCTAAACCAAAGTAAATTCTTCTGTATTAGACCGTCAGGAAAAAAGGAGAGGACAGAGTGAATGACACTGACTTCATTCAGGTAATGAAACAGAGAAAGTGCTACAATCTTGTATTGGAGAGGATTATGTTCTGAATGGGAAGATATCAAATCTTTACGAATCCTGAAAGAGGTAAAAAAAACCATTCCAGTATTCTGTCTGCAATATTGACTATGAAATATAATTTTCAGTAATGATGGTGTCATTTTGTTGTCTTTGGTTACTCATTTAGGTACTAAGCATAAGTAGTTGTTTGGAACTCTGCAGTTTTTCATAAAGTAGTAGAAGAAAACTGAGGAAACTTTGTGTGGATTAATTTCTTTGTTAGATAATATTGTTCTTCAGTCTGAGAACATCTCTGTGTTATTTTCTGCCAGAGCTAGACAGCTCTGTGTGTGGCTCACATTGCAAAAAGAAATGGCAAGGTGAGAAAAAAATCTTTCCTTATTTACTAAGACCAAAAGGCAGCTCCATTTTCCTTTTTCTCAGTATCTTCCTCTCCTGTCAGTCTATGAAGGGAAGGAGAAGTTGCACCTTTCATTGACTTTTTCAAAGGAAAAGGCAAATGGGCAGGTGATCCAGAGTAATTACGACAAATACCTTAGCTCTGATGTTAGGGAAGTGTTTTCAGTTAGGAGTAGGTGAGACATCACCTATGTCTTAGCTGTTTGACTTCTTTCTCTCTTGTGTGCATTTGCTTTACTGAAGAGCTTTATTGGTTTATTTTATTCTCTAACAGAGTAAAGAGGTGTAAAATTTAAGTAGTAACTAAGACACAGATATATAAACCAAGGTGAAGATAAAGCCATCTGTGAAAGATGAAGTTCTAGGACTACTTATGGAATAACAGTCTCGGGCTATAGTGTGATACACTTGTTTTTCCCCATTATAGTATCTGATACAGATATTACTTCATCTACTTCACAAAAAGTTGTGTAGAGAAAAGCACAAGTCAAGTCAATCTTCTTGCCGTTAGTATTTCTGTGGTTTTTTTCTCTTCTTTCTCAATTTTGTGCTTTTCTCTTCCTCCTACAGTTACTAGCACCATGTTGAGTGACTTACATTAAGGGTACTACTTATTCCCAGAGTGAGTTCCAAGTAACCTGATGCACAGTTCTGGGAAAGACTAATCTACTTCAGTACAAATAATTTTAAGAACATAGAGGTAGGTATATTGTCTTGGCATAAATTTTCTCTATTTAAAGATGAATGATGGGTTTTTTTGAAGGCATACAGCAAATAACATACATTGCAGGTGCTTAAGGAGAGACTGCTGTTATGTATAAACCCTGCAAAATTGAAACAATTTAAATACCAAAAATCCCTTGAATTATAGAGCAGTTGCCCTTCCATGGCAGTGGCTACAGAAGTTGAAGTGATACTTGAACATAAGTTTTGACACAGGCCCATTTGTAAAGACTGGTTTGAAAATAAGGAAAGAAACGAGGCAAGGGAGGGCTCCATAAACAGTGAACTTTCACAGTATTCTGTTAATGCAGCCTTTGGTTACAATTTCAGTCAATTTATGTCAGACTCAGGATGGATGCATTGCTCCTGCTGGTTGATATTTTATGTTGATGGATCTTTCAGTTAAAAGACCACAAAGTCCAAGCAAATCTTTCAGCTGTCATCAGTGAGCTTTTTACAAGATCGAGACTGAATTTTTCCTACTTGTAATTTGTCGTAGTGCCTACCTGTCTATACTTATTGGTGAGATAATCTGACCAACAGCAGAGGTTGAGGATCAGTTTGCTGAAATGGTTGTTAGATCAGTTGTTGCTTTGATTTTGATGAATCTGAAGATGGCTTGATCAGCCAGTGAGGTGTTATGTTGGGAAAACAAAATTTAAATATAGTGCTGCGAAATGCTTTATGTCTTTTTACGGAAACTGTTGTTTTTCAAATCATGGATTTTTGAGGCTACTCAGAAACCAAGATAAATGGAGTAAATCCCAAAAGAAATTTTTTAGTAGACTGCTTGTGGCTGAAGTCATGAAGATATTTCTAGGTTACCATATTATTTACAACATTAGGTGTATCTAACAATTGGCTGATCACTCATGGAAAAGCAATAAAGCAAGAAATATGAAAGACATGTTTTGCTTCATTGAAAAGTTCTTAGAATAACTTTTCCTTGACCTAACATAAATTGTTCTTGTTAACACTTACTTGTCAATATTAGGAATAAAACACGCTTCAAAAATAGCTCAGTAGAGCTGTCTGCTTGTTTGTATTCCAGACAGCACCAAACTTGTACCCACTACCAAATTCTAGCCATAAGGCTTCACGTTCTGTAACCCTGTCAGTATCCCACTAAGGCATTTTATATTCTGTGATCAAAATTGCACCTGCACTGCAGGCAGAGTTAGGGTGGAGCACGGGGAGGAGACTACATAGTGCTATTCCCAGCTGCTATCAGGCATCATGGGAGCCGTCAACCTAACAAAGACCTGTCCACAAGCATGAGTGATCCCATGGGTAGTGTGGCAGGAGGAGGTACCCCAATAACCCAGCCAAGGGAATGAGCTTCTGTCTCAGTCTCCCTAGGCTCTCCTAGGATTGCTCCAGACCCGTGGCAAGTGGACATTTACTCCAGGCCAATCACCAGCAGTTAACACTTTCAGATGACTTCCAGAGTGTCACTGCCAGGGTCAGGATCATGTTGTGAGATACAGGGGAGGAGCATTTCAGAATTGCACAGGGTTGATTATGGGACAGTTTTGAGAGGAACCAAAGCAGGGAGCATAGAGGTTTCTCTATTTTCTGTGGAGGAAGAAACCTGGGAAAACAGAAGGGGGAAGGGGTTAAAATGGGCAGGTTCTGTGTGGACAGTATTTGCCAGTGTTTATATGTATATAAACATGTATATGTTCACTTCTACAGATCTCCATCCTCCTCAACAAGAGAGAGGAGTAGGATGAGGCCACTTGTGCTGTTTGCCTTCATGTGAGTATTACATGTGTCAGCTTGTGCTGAATTGTCTGGTCAGCAATGCATGTATGTGCATATGTGGTATAAACAGGTGTTTGTGTGCATTTCTCTACTGGTAAATGTGTGGTCAGGCTTGTTACTAGCTGGGCCTGTGGTCAGGATTGTGGCAGCCTCATCTCTTTTGGGCTGCTGGATTTGGCCTCCTGCTGCTGTCTTCTGATATCACTGAAGACAACAGCTTAGACAAAATTGAATCGTAAGCGAATTTTCCCTTTGCCAAATAGCATGTTTCTGTATTTGAAGTGTAAAGAGCTGATGTCTACCTCAAATAGTAGGAAATAATTTGGTGAACCTCTGTACTCAAAGAAGCCTCTGTTTTATGCATCTGGGACAGATTACACATCAGGTTTTATAGATAAAAGTTTTATCAGAAGTATTCATACTGTAAAAATGTTTAATATTTGTGGGAGTCATTGTGCTTTACTCTGATGCCCCGTTTACCTCCCAAATTTTGTTTTACGTAATTTTAATAATAGCTAATGTTAGGAACAAAGAGTTGCCTCTCCCACTGTTTCACCATTAGCAGTAACTCCACTATGGGCAGGCTAGAAATATTTTTCTGTTTGCCATAAATGTTCCAAATCCCTCAGACTGCTATTACAAATGCAAGACTCAGTGACTCAGCACCAGGTTCCAGGCATCTGAGTCTCTGAAAAGCAAATACTGCTTCAGGATTTAATGCTTTAATTTTCAGACCTTTTTTTTTTACACACCTTTTCTGATTACATTCAGCTGTGGTTTAACCCCAGTAAGTCCCACACACTCAGTGGAATGGGGGAGAGTATCAGAAGGGTAAACGTCCAAAACACCCTGGGCTGGCATAAAGGCAGTTTAACAGGTAAAGCAAAAGCTGAAACACGAGAAAAATAAATCTAAGAATTAATTTCACTGCTTCCCAGGAGCAGGCAGGTGCATTACACCAAATGATTACTTGGGAAGACAAACACCATCATGACTCCAAACATCCCCCTCTTCCTCCTTCTTTCCCCAAGTTCCTGTGCAAAGCATGACACCACGTGGAATGGGATACCCCTTGGGCCAGTTGAGGTCAGCTGTCCTGCCTCTGCCCTCTCTCAATTGCTTGTTGGTGCAGTGGGGTGAGGAGTAGCAAAGGACTTGGCTCTGTGTAATCAATCCCCGTGCTATCAACTCTGTTTCCAGCATAATCCAAAACACAGCCTGATAATAGCCATTATGAGGAAAACTATCTCCAAACCAGCCAAAGCCAGCATGCCACTCTAGGTCTTTTTTTGCCAATTAGCAGATGTTTCCTTAAAGGTTTGCCCTGAAACTGAGGTTTTGGTGGAAGAGCGGTGACCTATACTAACCCAAGATCTATATACACTTTGATTTTAGTATAAAGTTATTGTCAGGCAAGTTAACGTATTAAACTGGCTGAAATGTCTATTTGTTAGCTCAAAATGTCAAGTAAGGGTTCATATTTACTTTCAATTGATTTTTTGAAAAAGATAATCATTCAGAAGAAATGATCAAATATCTTTTAGCATTTTCTCTGAGAGGAAAAATGGGGAGGAAGCCATTTCACATTCAGCTTGCTGTCAGTATTGCTCTTCTTTCTTCATCTGAAGCTGCCACAACAGACTACTCATCCAAGTATATTTTTGAAGCATCATATTTGCACAAACCTGTTTACGGTGTCGTAAATAAATATCTTGTAAACCAGTAAAGTTAACAGACATTAAATAAATGACCAGCTTATTATGTAGCTAAAGGTGCTAATAAAATTAATTGTTTTCCCTAATTATTGTAAAGTATCTGTACTTTAAAATTACTAAGAAAGGCAAATCAAACAAAGAAATTGATATCTCTTCTCAGCTATTTCTAACAGTAAGCCTTTGCTAGTCCAGGAGTACAAGCAGAAACCTTGGAAAGCTACTTTCATTTTGTGCATGTTTGACAGTAAAACCTTTAAAATTGAAACTTATTATCTAAAAGGCAGGAAAGCAAACAAAAATGTTGTCTTTTTTTGCCAAGAAATAAGTGCAGTGGTGTCCAGTAAAGTAGAACTTGATGTGAAAAATCCAGGAAGAAGAAAGAATTGTATGTATCTGCATTTGGTTTTATCAGATCAGGTGATATACAGCAGAGCTCATTGAATAACTCCGCGGCTGTTTGCCACAGGAGTGAAAAGAACAAAAGAAAAAGTTGATTTTTAAATTATATTTCATTCACTATTACAAAAATTATGAAATCTTTGAGCACAGGCTGAGCTGAAAATATTTCCAATTTTAATTTAAAGTGCATATAAATACACTTATTAGCATATACTTTTCTCCCTCTTGAAAGTTTTCACGAAAGAGAATAGAAAAATAAGGTAAGAAAACCTGAATGAAGTATATCAAGGTAAAGTTTAGATTAGGTAGGTGCAATAACACATTAAAGTATGGGTACTGTGTATACACAGTATGAGTACAGTTTGTGTGTGAGAACATCTGAAGGTTTATTTGCCCTTCAGTGCCTTAAATTACTTATTGTTAGGTTCCAGAGTGTGGAGGGTAGTTTTCTTCAGAAAGAATACTCCAGTTGGTACAAACCCCATTAATTTGTGTAATATCATTGCTTTTCTAAGTGAATAACTTTTTAGGGGTTTGGGTCTTTTTTCCTCTCTCTCTTTAGTTTGCTCTTCACATGCTGACAGAGGTCTGAGTCAACCACTGCTTTGGATGATTAATAAGGATCACCCTTTATCATTTACCACACTTGGGTCTGCCCCCAGGTTTAAGTGGTTTTGAAGTAAACTAAATAAACCACTCCTTTATTTGAGTTAAATGAAACTATTTAAAGCTTTTGAATAGAGAAAGCACAAAGTGAAGGAAAAAAACCCTAACAAAACAAACCAGACATAGATGTTTATTTGCCTCTCTTCATCTCTGCATGGTGTCCTTGCAGGTAGTTCTTACATCCAGTCTTCATTTTAGTAAAATCAGTTAGTCTTTTCTGAGGCTCAAAAATCTCTGTACTCTGCTATGGTCCTTCTATAGCATTTTTTTTCCTCCTTTGAGGTAGGGCTGTCTGTTCCAGCATGAGCTGTAGGCTCTGGAACTGCACTCTCTTGCCCATGGGATGCAGAAGGTTTTGTGATCCTTGTTCCCAGAGCCAGTTGAGTTGCTCACCATACCTGCCTTAAGTCTACTCTCTTCATGCCATTTGGCCTCTCTTATGCTTGTAAGGAAACACAACACAGTGGGGAATATATATTTTGTTTTAAAAGGAAACACTGTTGGTAAGTAAGACATTTACTAAAAAAGTGAACTTTCATTTTAAGACACTTCATTTTATTTCACATTTATTGCTTCAACCTCCCATATATTTTTGTTGGTGATGCATCTCAGCCTTGTAAGATGAGGACATTTCACTAACTGGCACTATGGGTAGAGATGTAAATGCTGAACAGATGCATCTCAGCTAATTTTTAAGGTACATGACCAGTAATCTCTATTTTGGTGGTCCTGTTTTTATCGTTGTCTATTCTTAGGTTCCTTTAGCCATCTTACATTATTCTTAGCCATCTCCTGACTTTTATCCTGCTTTGCTAACATCCAGGTTTACCCAACATTTCCCATTCTGGTTTGTGTCATTTACAACATTGTTCATAATACTTCACTAATGTCCTGAATTTAGACTAGAACATTTGTGCTCAAGTTAAACATAATTTCACCAAAGATAGTGTGTTTTTTTCATTTGGTTTAGGCAATTTCATGATATTTTTTCTCCCCTTGCAGATTTTTATTTTTTTCCATTTCCATGGGGCTGGAGTGTGGAGAAGGAGAGAAGAAAAAGAGACAAGAAGGGATCTAAATGAAATTGTACCACCAAAGAGTATTTCCTTTAAGAAAACACTTAACTTGGACATGATAAATGATGAGTTTCAGCAGAAGATCAAAGCAAATGGTTCTTCCATTATAATCAAGGAAAACGAAAATTACAAATTCAGTGCTTCATTAATTTTTCTCTAGATCTTCCAGATTCAAACAGAGATTTGGATCTTATCTTTTTGTGTATGATATCAGGATGTTGGGTTTTTTGCTGTATTTGAATTTTGGCTACTTTGACTAATTATGACAGAGCAAAAGTCATACATCTCTGTAAATAACGAGTGACAAAATGTAATTTTTTAGATAGTCATATATACTTGCTTAATATAAAAGTATTCCCAAGATCCAATTAAATTATGTTAAATTATTCATTGTAATTATGTTTCATTTTAGGACCTACAATTACAGGAGCTAATACTGATTAAGTTTCATTTATACAATTTAGAAAAGAACTCAGCAGCTGTGATATAACCATGCAACCTCTCTACATGACATTCCAGTGCTAAGAACAAATGTTAATCCTCAGAGATAGGAAACTGCTCAGCAGTGGCTACAGGTATTGATTGCTTATAATTGCGAACTGCATGTGGAGTCTTATGCTGTGACAAGTAAAGCTTCAAATTCCCCTGTAACATTTAAATAACTCTAATAAGAAACTAGCTTGATTTTTTTTTTTTGGTTGTGCAAGGATGTCCCTAATTTCTGTTTTCAAAACCATTCTCTGCCTAGAAGTCTGAAGTTTATCCATAATGAGATCCTTCTTCCTCAGTTTTTGAAAAGAAAATGTTGTAAAATTAGTTATGGACACCATCTGAAGTTATCTGTGGAGCAGCATCAGTTTTTACCTAAGGAAATCAGTGAGACTGGAGCATGAGTCATCTGGTGGAAACAAGCTGAGGACTTCAGGCAGACCGGTGTATTGCAAACAGCAGGCCATTGTAACCACATTCCACTACATTTTAAATGTGAATAAGGTAATAATTAGCTGTACCACTACTCTGCATTTCATTTGAGAGCAACAATAATACAGCTGTGGATCTTGAACAAAATTAGACTACAGTAGCTTCAATCTATTCAAAGACAGCCAGAAATGCAGTGCTGCTAAAGATAATAATAATAATGTAACTTCTTTCCCAGGAGCTCTTTTCTCAATAAAATGTAACACATGGATTACACTATTCTATTAGAGTTAAATGGCTGAAATGAATTAATAGGCTTCAAATATGTGGAAAAGTTGAGGAAAGAATAAAATAAGTAAAATATGGGCTCTGGGGCAATTACCGGAAGTACACACAATATTCCTACATGTCTTATAAATAATGGGGTGTAGCAAGGGTATAGAATGGAGCTACCATGGCCTCCTCAGCTATCTTGTGTCTCCTCTAACCACTTTCATCGAACAACTATGGCCACCAAGTGTAGCTGAGGGAAAATCTACTGCCTCAATATAACTTGCCTGGTATCTCGCCCTAAGCTCTTACACCAGCATCAAAACAAAGGTCATTATTTCCTCTACTTTCAAGCTCTTGAACATACTAAGGGAGGAGTGTCGTGGTTTAGGAATGTTCAGTTCTGTGCCCCCACTGAGACTCTCCCCCACCTTTCCCACACTATCCCGCTGCAGCAGGATGGAGTTGAGAATTGGAGGCACAAAAGGCAAAGATCACAGACTGAGAGAAGAACAATTTACTGGAAACAGCAATGTGAGAAGAAAATGAACAGTAACAGCAACAATATTAATAACAATATTATACAAAAGAGGAGGTGATTCACATACAAAAATGTGGACCTCGAGACAATGAACAATGAACAATGAAGTGAAGCCACTCCCCACCCACCACATTTTTACAACTGGAAGCCACACCTTTCTTCTGCAAAGTGAGCATCCCTTACTCTTGTCCCAGCAATGACATGAGGTGGTATAGAATAGTGTAGAATAATGTCCTAGCCATGCCCTCCCTCTTCCAGCTACTGCAAAATCTTAACTCTGTCCTGGTCAGAACCAGGAAATAGAAATAGTCATTTGGGATTTTGTAACTATTGTTTTAAAAGTTATTTTTCATTTTAGTATACAATACTGCAGTAACTTTCAAGCAAGACTGTGGAAAAATGGTTTAATATTTCATAATTTTATTTTCAATTAAAAATTGTAAAAAATAAAAAGTACTATTTAATAGTTAAGATGGTATTTTTTTTTTGTTTCTTAGACAACTAGTTCATCTGCTGCCTAGAGTTCTGACTCTGAGCACAGTATTTAACTCTTACTTGCAGACATGAATAAAAAAATCCACAATTGCTATCTTGCAGAAGGAAGACAGTAAAACTGAAGTACCTTTTGAAGCTTTGTTGATTTCTGACAGAATTCAAATCGCTTTTTTAAATCAAGACCTGGCTCCTCAGCTCCTAATCCTGCTTGAAGGGCAAAGCAAGAGCCACACAGGCTAAATAGTTTGCTTCATGTTCTCTCTTTCTTTTTCTTTCCCATTTTGTTCACTCCTGTGATTACGTCATTAAATAACTGTACTTTTATTGTCCCACAGAGGTATAAATAAGACATAACATGTAATATCTTTTCAGGGATAGTACTATCTGAGAGTTTAACTGATTTGCTAAATCATTCCTGAAAACTGTGTTTTGTTCGCTGTCAGAAGTGTGTTTGATAGTAGGACTATATTAGACCTCTGCTACTGAATGTAATGTGAGAAAATAAATTTATTCTGTTACAGCTTTTGTTTCCGCTACTTTTGATTAATAGCAAAACAACAAACAAGTAAACTATTATTTGACAGCTTCACTGCATTAAAAATAAACATAGCAGAAGTAATTATGGTCCTGAATTCCACCTACCTCTGCTTGTCTGCTACATAATATGGTCATCCTCTGGCTCATTTTCCATCTATCCTGTAGAATGGCCCAGTCAGGTCAAACCAGAAACAGTCACTACAGAAGTTGCATTGTACACTTAAAGAGCTTGGTAAAGGAAGACTTTTATTAGAGAGGATGCAGAGAGCCATTTCCCTTCGGAGCTTTCCAAGAGTTTGCACTCCTGCCTATAGAAATTTGAACCTTGGTGGTGTAGGGATGTATGAAGCCTGAATACTCAAAAGGCAGGTCATATGCACATCTGCAAGTCTGGTTAAGTGTGGCAGAGGCACAATTGCTAGGTTTTTGACAAGCCAGTTCAATATTGGCAGATTTGTTTTGTTAGGATGATCAGAAAGTAGAGTTTCATCTGGTGAGGCACAGGCAATGCACGCTATAAAAACTGGAAAATGGGTAAAAGACATTGTGGCACAAATTTCTGAGAATGACTGCACATCTTCTTTCCCCTGTTGTTTGTCTCCACATGAAGTTATGAAATCAAGTGGCAAACAGCTTTCCACAGACATCTGACTGCTCTGTTGATTGTTAAATCCTGGTAATTGGAGACATTTAATTATTCCTAAAGGATGAAGTCTCCTCCATGCACTGCTCACTACCTTAGTTGAATTGCTTGTGCACTAAACTCAACCTTGAAATGTGTTTTTGCTCTGAGACCATCAAGCATATCTGATTCTGAATATGCTGCTCTTCTTTTCCCTCCCTTTCTCTTTATTCCATCTTTAAATGATTTATTTGCATTATATATTGTTTCTGACGCACAGTGCCAGGAAAACAGGAGTCAGACCTGCATTTTGCTCTCTCTACCCTAACCCCAAACTTAACAAGTATCACCTTCACTTCGAGTAGCATTTTACTTTTGAGAGATGCTGAGAAAGAAGGGAAACATGAGGCTTTGTACTACGAGATGCTGCATATGAGCAGAGTATGGGAAAGTAGCTCTTTTCTGCTGATGTTAAGTGGGAGCAGAAGCTTTCAGTACTTTTGAGAATAAAACTCACACACACAATAGGTGTGATTTTCAAAAGAAGGACAGGGAGAGAAGAAAGGAAAAAGTAATTCATGTTTGGCACAAAGTGCTCCCTTTTACTTGAGCTGAAATTTACTCAGTTTTTACTGCTACATAGAAAACATACTGAAATCTTGTTCCATTACCTTTCTAAACCTCAAGAATATTTTTCCTGAAACTTGTTCCAGCACTCACATATAAACTCATGCCTTTTTCTGGTTTTGACTTTGAGTTTTAAATTGCTTCTGAAAAATGCAGTTCATGACATATTTCTTACATTGCCAGAGACCCTCAAAATAACCATCCATCTGCTTCTATTGCAATGACCAAGCAATGAATGCTGAAAAAACTTTATGAAATAAAAACGTGATACAACATAGCAATCAATTGTGTACTTTTATGGTTGCTGAAGGCTTTCGCTTTCCTCTGTAAATAATCTATCCTAAGTGCACATGGATTTCCATCAGTCTTCCTATTATGCCATTTATTGCAGTCATATTTTATGTAAGAAAAGACATATAGCTGGACAAATACCTGATCTTGTTCAATTTTACCCTGATCTTTCACAGAAGAAAATGGAATATTTATTTTACCAAAAGCTTTCTGGAGTTTTGTACTGAAGACAGAGTATTATCGAATAATACTCTGCATTCATCCTGCTATCATTCGTTTTGAAAAAATACAAAAAGTAGCTATTACAGAAGTTGAAGCAGTAAAAGTACTGTTAGAAATGATTCAGGCTTGTATTGATTTTCCTTTGAAAACTAATGTAAGATTCATATTGCCATAGTTCTCTTAATTCAGTTTGTCTGACCTCACCTGAGGAAATAACTTAGACCTAAATATCAACAAACATCTATAGAACACACTTTGGATAAGCCAGAGAATTTTTTTACTAAGGTTGACTGAGAACTGGCTGAACAGTAGAGTCCAAAGGGTCATAATCAGTGGCACAGGGTCAAGTTGGAGGCCTGTCACTGGTATTGTCCCCCAGGGTTCCATCCTGGGCACAGCATTGTTTGCCTTACCCATCAATGACTTGGATGAAGGGGCAGAGGCCTCCTCGGCAATGTCACTGACAACACAAAGCTCGGAGGAGTGGCCGATACCCTCTGTATCCTACCCTACTGAACAGTATGAACTGTGACTTCTGCTAAGTCACAGGAAACATCATCATTGAAGTGAATTGCAGAAGCAATAAGTGCTGTGAGCTGGCTCAGCAAACAAGTCTTGCTGTTTAGCCAGCCGAGTGTGTGGAGTAGATCATGCTTGGAATGATGGTCTAAGAGACTACAATGGCAAACTGCTAAACCTCTCTCTTTGCTGCAATTCATGTGGCTGCAAAAATTGAGATGGAGGGTAACAGTACAGCCAAGAAGGCATCTGTGTTGATTAAGAGGGACTATAGGTCTTGCTTTTTGAGTTTTGTGGGACAAAATTGGACTCTTTAAATCCTGGAGAAGAGACACTTAAAAAAAGTTATTCGAAGAAATATCATTAATGGAATGTGCCTTTGAACTTGGAAGAGAATCCAAATTTTAAAATTACCTAATGAAAGCAATCTCAAATATTGTAGTGACTAGCAGATAAATAACTTATTTTTGTGGGAAGCATCATCTAAACTTAATGTAAGAAAAAACTTCCAAGTACATGAAACCCGGAGAGCTGATGCTCACTGTTTTCCTGCTCTGTTGTGTGTCACTTTTGATTTTATCTACAGAGACTATTCAAAAGACATGTTATACTTATTAGAGCATTGCCAGTGTGGGAGTCTTATGAAAATGTGAGGTCCTGAAAAATGATTTTCAAATTTTTATTTATTATCTGCTCGGATACACAGAATGATTTATACCAACCTTCTTCTGAAACTGTGGAGTGAGAAATACAATTGAAATTGCTGCAGACAATACTCTGGTTGTTCCCAGGAACCGGGGGAGCAGAGAAGTCTTCCCTGGCAAGAAAGATGGAGAAAAGGAGATGCTGTAGAAATAACGGTATTTTCTGGAGTACAATAAACAGAACATTAATGTTGGTTCTTTTCCAGCAAGCAACACTTAGAGTTAGCTAAAAGGGAATTAAGACTAGGATACATGAGGCATGAAGAATGAAAGCATATATTAAACAGAAAAGGTTGGAATACTGGAGCCAAAAGCAAAACTGCTACAAAAGGGCAAGGAATATTTAATAGACTGTCCCTGCAGTGTTACAGAAATTGTTTACTTTAGCCAGATTTATTTCCCTATATATTTCTTTTTCTTGTCTTCAGTTTCGTAGCAAATCACATGGGATCAGGCAAGGCCCTTTTGCACATCTTTCATCTGAACTCTGAACTCTGTGAAATACATTGTTTCTTGCAAATGAATTTAATTATTACTTACGGTGTTCTTTCTCCCTAAAATAATACACTTTCATTGCCATTTTAATAATCCTCACCAACTTGAAATACTGTCCAGTGTTTATTGGCTTATAGATAGAATTGTCAACACAATACTGTTTCTGATATAATTGGACTTTCTGAAATTACTTGTGGCATTTTTTTATAACTTGAAATTTATGACAACACATGGAGGACATTTAACCTGTGTCACTTTATTAGAAGCATAATTTATTCTTTGACCTGTAACTTCTACTTGCATTCTGGACAGTTACCAAAATATTGTGGATTGAGGGAAAGATCTGAAACTCTGCTGAGACAAGAGTGGAAATATTTTGTTCTTCTGGAAAACAGAGGGAAAGTGAAAATTCTTCCCTTGCCTGTCCTACCCACATCCCTTACCCTCTCGCCCACCTCCTCTAGAGACAACTTGATTTTGTTCACACTGCCTGTTTACTTATATGAAAACTGAAAGATGACTTTTGAGGAATTCTTCACAGTTTCAACAATGTCTTTTGGACTTTTAGGATACTTCCTTGTGAGAAGAAAAAGTAACTTCATTTGATTTCAAGATGTATGGGCAGGTAAAATAATTATTTCCTTCGTCCTATATTAATCCGTAATCCCATTATCCTACTGGTTATATTAAATAAACTGAAAGGGGAAGGATGAAGAGTTTAATAATTTTATTTGTGATTATTCAAAATATAGCTATTCATTGGAGCTGTGAAATATAGGATGCTTTCCTATGAAAAAATAATGACAGAGTATCTATTTGGTTGGGGTTTTTTTGAATTACAGGTTTATTTCTTCCTCAGGTTAATGGAAAAAGCTGTTGTAAGTAAATAGTGATCTAAGAAAAAAAAAGAAGAGAAACTAGTTTGGGCAGTTTGGTTTTCCTTTGACCTTTTCTATTATGTTCAAGGGATAGTGATAAGGAAATTAAGAGGAAGCTTAAACATTTTATCATTACTCTCTTTTCCCAAAACATGCAACTCAGTGTTTTGGGAAGATAGCCCAAAAAGCTATCCTTTTATGAGGATGAAATCTTGGTGGGAAGAAATGGTTTTCTTTTGGTCAACTTGAGTGAGCCTTGACCTTGATCTTGAGTGACTGACCAAAATTTTCATAAGGTCTACAGGTAGATGACAATACTATATGCTACCAATTTCCATCGTCAATATTTCAGACATATGAGATTAAATATTTTACTTTTTTTGTTCCCATCATGGCTTCCTCTATCCTCTATCTTCTGGAATACTACTGGTAAGACAAATATTGTGGACTAAATTGTGACTGAACTGAATTAAATTTTCTAAGAAGAGTTTGGGTGTGTGGGATTGTTTTGTAAGACCATAGTACTCCAGATGTGTTGATGTCCTGTGGTGTAATATATTTCCCAACAACTGTTTTAAGCACTTCGGTTTTGAAGGAGATACAGAAAAAAAGGCAAACATCTTGGGTTTGTTACATCTCTTTAATATTCTGTGCACAAAATGCCAGAAGCAGAGACAACCATAGGTAGTGGTGTTCATACTGAAATGAAAAGGGGTCCAGCTGATTATGGAAATTTTCTAATTAAATACATACAGTGAGCATAATCAATTTTCTGATTATCATTTCAGGCATGCTACAGGATGATTTTCTCATACACTTTTCAGTATTCGGGGTTAGGTTATTCTGGTTCTGCTTTTTGGAGGGGCAGTGTATGTTCTCCCTGCTGTCAAATTGCAAAAGAACAACTGTTAACATCAGTCCAGAAGGTCTGTGACCTAAACACTGTAGGCTGAGCCCAGAAGGGCCCTAAAAAATACTCTGATAGAAAAGAGGAAGGTGTGCTGCAGTGGTCAAAAATAATCCATGCTCCAGTGGGGTTCCTGCAGGGCATGTGTTTTTCCCCACCAAAGTGCAGTCACACCAATTAACTAAAACACACAGCCCTGTGTTATTGAGACTAAAGTCTGTTCTGCAGCTCACTACTGTGACATTTTGTAAATCTACATGGCTCTCTGTGAAGCAGAAGCACACTGCAGGGACTTGCCAGTGGTTTACAAATCTACATGCTGGGAAGATGAAAACAAGGAGAGGGTGGCAGGGGGTACATGATGATACACAGGTGGGGCCACATAGGCTGGCCCCTGCAGCAGAGCTGTGAGGAAACAGGCTTATCTTGCTGGAAGACAGCCACTAGGATGCAGGACAACAACACAGGGGTTATGCAATGATAGACACTCTCCTATTTAAGCAGGAGGAACCTACTATAAATCTCACACCCAAACTCTACTCCAGTTTTGAAAAACAGATGCAGAGAAAGCCAGAAGGGTATTTCTGTACAATGTGCTGACCTGTGCTGCACACTAGACACTTCATTAAGAGCCAAACGAGAATGACTCAGGGAAAATAATGTTTCTAAATGGTTAAACTGATTTCTGAATGTTTAGCTAGGCAGTCACATAATCCACAGGTGACACCCCTGTATATAAATCTGTATTGGTAATCAGAATACCTAAACATGAAAGCATTTAAGATGAAAATCTAGCAAGCAAGACAAACAGAAAAAAGAATACATTTTTTTTCCAAGGTCTCTGGTTTACAATTAAAGTGAAACAAACGTGGCTGCTAGAATACATCACACATATTGTATTTTCACTTACTGGACAGCAAAAATTAGAACTGGGGAAAGTACTCCCTTTAGTTTATAGTCTTTTCTTCCTGAGTGGGATTTTTCTGTTGCTAAAAACCACACATCATACTGAAAAACACTCATCCAGTGAGTGTGTTAGTGTCCACAGTAAGACCTCGTTAGTATTCTGACCCTGTAAGCATTGATGGCTGATGACAGCAATCCCTTAGTGTAAGCTGGTTTATAGAGTTGTATAATATTATTGATGTTAGTAAGGGAACAAGAAGCAGGTGGATATACCATCTGTCATTGCCACCTAAGTGATAATTTATAGAAAAAAAAATTAGAACAGTTTGGTTCAATGCAAAGGAAAGAAACTGTAAATTTGGGAGGAAAAAAATTCTAATATACAACAATGCTTTCTCTGTTGGTTTCTCTTTGTGTTAGTTTGTAAGTAAGAGCAAAGATAGAAGGTGTATGCTTGATGAACATGAATGAAGAAAGATGAAAAATATATAGACAATTTATGTATTATTTCAGGATTTAGGATCCAATCACAATGTTTTTTCTTGCAGTAATATTAATACCTGCACAAAACAAATTTGGAGACAAAGACTGATTACACACTGAGGAGAATAGGCTTGGCACCTGGATATGCACACTGACATTCTGTGTCCAGGTTTCCTCGTGAAGGGTGATGGAGCAGAAAATGTGTTGTCTAAAAAGTCTTCAGCTTTGATATCTTGAGAAACAGAACCACGGGGAGTACTAGAAAGCAGAGCTACTCTGTTTTCACAGAGACATACTGACAAAATACTTTAACTTACTTAGTTTTATCTTTCATTTGAATTTTAAGACATTGATCCAAATTTTCAATAGATATATATCAACATTATGATATCTATTATGTAAGCTACAGATCTGGCTCCTCCTATGCAATATGTCTCCCTGTAAAATCAGTGGTAAGTACTTTTTACTCTTAAATGCTGATTACTCTTCCCAAAGCCAAATTAAAAATTAAATTTAACCTCATTCATGCTTGTTCCATGTCTGCTTTCTTAAAAGCCAGAAACTTTTTTCTTTTGAAACATGCATTAATATTCAATTAAAAAAAAAAAAAAAACAACAGAAAAGAGCTGGAAGGAAAGAAAATGTAATGGTATGTCAGTAACGGTGGAATAAAGATGCAACATACTCCAGTAAATGTTAGAATGGGGGAATCTAGCATTATTTAAATCCTGAATATGTTTGGCTTTAAGGAAGAGCTTTCATTTTAGTGTGCTCTCTTTCTCTTTTTGCACAAGCAAGTTGTGAAATCTTTGAAGATTTTTGTGTGTATAATGACCACATTAGTGGAGTTCAGTTTCAGCTCTCATGGCAGTTGTTAATGGTAACAAATGCATATGCCAGTGAGAAAAAGATAGTAAGGGTACAATCTGTACAGCTAGTCAGTGCAACAAGAATTCTGAAACTCAGTGATTGATCATAAATTTTTTGTAAGATTGTTCATATAGGAAAACCATACACTGTATCGTTTATGAGGAGATTACCAATTCTTTTAATTCTACTCATGTTCTAACAATACTTTTTCCTAATAATTCAAAATTCAGCCTAACTTCCAAGAGAAGCAATGAATCTCCAGTTGTCTGTTACTATTTGTTGGCGTTGCCTCCTGTTACCCGTTACCTTTTCATCTACCATTTCTGCACTTCTGGGAGTGAAAATGAAAGCTCATAGAGGGTAGAGCAAATGATAAAAGAAAATGTGAGATAGAGTGGTGGAATTTCTGAGCAAGTCCTTTAATGAAGATGCTGAATTCTGCAGTGTTAGAGTGCACCTTGGAAGGATTCTCAGAGAGCACCCAGAATTCACTGGGCTGTTCTCTTTAGTTAAGATTTTTCTGCTACTGAAGAGACGTGCAGCTCAAGCTGCCTCAAAGGCACCTGTACTGGTCATTGACAGGCAAGTAAGTGCAGGATGCCATTTGCCTTTCCTTGCATTCTTGAGGTTTTGGCATCTTAACAGACTGCTTATTGTGATTTATAATCAAAACCAGGTGCAATTCTCAAATAGAGAAAGTAATCTTCCAAGAGTTGAGCTTTGAAAGGTATGAAGAGGCAGTTCTTGTTTCTAAAATTATTACCTTGAATTGTTATAAACATGCAATTGGCTCTTTAAAAAAAAATTAGATCAAATATGTCAGGTATTATAATTCTGTACCAAATTTCTGTGCCATGTAAGTCTTGTGCATAATTCTACAGGAAGCAAAGATTTCAACACTACTCAATACACAGGTTTTTGTCTTACAATTCAAAGCTTGTCTCAAACAGCTTTACTTCCTAGGTTTATCTGCAGTGCAGTCTTAAAACAAAACGAAATGAAAACCACCAGAAGCCTGTTTCCTTTCATCTCTGAACCACAGAATATCTATTTTCCTAAAAAAATTAATAGTGTTTCCTAGAGGAATGTTCCTTCCAGTTACTTCCTCTTCTATAAAAAGATTTTGACACAACCAAAAGAGCTGTTGAGCATATCTTCTCTTATCATGCTAGGGATTTAAGTGGTGTAACTGAGCAGGGACAATAAAGATAAAAATTAATTCTGGAAATAAATATGTCATATGGAAAACTTTCCCGGAAATATATATGTCATATGGAAAACTTTCCCTGCCACCCTCAGTTTTTTAATGGAAACCTGGAAAAGTATATTCTGAATAGTGGATTTGTATTCAAAAATTACCATATATCTCCAGAATACAAATTACATTGTCAAAATATGCAACGACCTATAGGATAAAGGAGGTTATGAATAGATGAAAGCTATTGAAATGTGGCAAGTAGAAATGATACATGCAATGTAAATGTTTGTGTGTCGTAGAAAACACAGAGCCCTGTAATAGCACACAGGGTTACCCTTGAAGGCAGTCAAGCAGGAAAGAAAAGGGGATTAGCCTTTCATTTTATTTGTATGACATATGATGAAAGTTGTTTTTATTTAAGAACTGAGCTGTGTAGGAAATATGATTCATTTTTAAGGAAAAGGATGTTCTAATTATTAGCTGTGACTTTCTATCAGGAGGGAATTTTCTGGTGCATACCATGCTGCTTCCATTTTGTCATACAGACTAAGCTGCTAGTGAAGAATGAACTGCTGCTTCATCCCATGAATACAGAAGGAAAATGGAACATTAGTTAGTGGCCGAATGAAGTTTAAATAGAGAAAGCGCTGGATTATGGAGCTTGGGACACGTCAACCCTGGATGCACATACAGACTGGGGAAAAAGCAGCTGGAGAGCAGCACCACAGGAAGGAACCTGGGGTACGGGTCGGTGGCAAGTTGAACATGAGCCAGCAGTGCCCTGGCAGCCAGGAGGGCCACCCATGTCCTGGGGTGCATCAGGCACAGCATCACCAGCCAGGCAAGGGAGGGGATTGTCCTGCTCTGCTCTGCACTGGGGCAGCCTCACCTCGAGTGCTGGGGCAGCTCTGGGTGCCACAATGTAAGAAGGATTTAAAACTATTAGAGAGTGTCCAAAGGAGGGTCACAAAATGATCAAGGGCCTTAAGCTGAAGCCATATGAGGAACAGCTGAGGTCACTTGGTCGGTTCTGCCTGGGGGAGACTGAGGGGAGACCTCACTGCAGTTACAACTTCCTCATGAGGGCAAGAGGAGGGGCAGGCACTGATCTCTCTGGTGACCAATGGCAGGACTTCAGGGAATGGCTTGAAGTTGTGTCAGAGGAGGTTTAGGTTGGATAGTAGGGAAAGGTTTTTCAGCCAGAGGGTGGTTGGGCACTGGAACAGGCTCCCCAGGGAGGTGGTCACAGCACCAAGCCTGGAAAAGCATTTGGACAATGCTTTCAGGTACATGGTGTGACTCTTAGGGATATCCTGTGCAGGACCAAGGGTTCTACTCGACTCTTGTTGAGTCCCTTTCAACTCAGGATATTCTGGTTCTATGAGTCTAAAGTCCTGCCTTAAGTTTTAAAAATCAGGCAGAGGAGAAATTTTCTGGTCCTTCAGGAAGGGCCTGCACTACCCTGTAATCACAATGAGCCTCTTGAACAGCCTGCCCCCAGCCTGTCCTATCATCGGTTTTCTGGGAAAAACTTGTACCTGGGTGTGTGAACTCACTCATTCTCAGTGTGCTTCTGGAGGACTCTTGCACAAAGCCTGTGAATTTCCCATAGGAAAATACGGGTTTAACAAGCAGATGAGCCATGGAGCCGTGGCTTCTGAGGCTTGTCAGGTGTGTTGGGCAGCCTGCAGAGCAAGCTGGCAGTGAGGGAGGGAGCCGAGACGTGTTGCAGCCTCCAGAAAGCTGACCGGCATAAGGCAAAATTATGTGCCTGGCTTTACACATCTGCACCTCAGGGACAATGGGAGATATCTGCTGCTCTCCTCCTCATATTTTAACCTGCAGGTCTGGGCAGAGACTCACCTTCAAATTGTAGAAAAATTTAGTGAAAGCTTAGCATTTGAGGTAGTAGATTTAAGCCCTCAAGTAACTGACAGTTGTTTATATCACCCAGTTTTCTTCTCTGCTCATAGTGAGGTGGGTTTTTTAATTATTAAACTGGGAAAAATCCAAGCCCACCAAAGCAAAAGTGTCACTGGTAATTATGTTGATTTTGACAGGGCCATCTTGGCGTTCTTATCGTACTGTTATCATTGCACAACAGTAAAAATAGAATGACTTAAATGGTTTGGAAATCACAAGGGATTTGTAGATACTTCATGAATTAAGGAAAATAAAGAAGAAAATCAGTAGCAATGGCTAAACCAAGAAAATTTGACCACCTTATTTGCTAGTAATTAGTTACCATTTTGTGCCTTTGTCAGCTCATTAATTGACAGTAATAATAAGATCCAGAGATGATCCTTGCTGGTGTCAACAGTGATTATAGAAACTTTATTTAAGCATGAATATGCATGTTCTGCTCTAAGTCCTACGAACTTCTTGCACACTCATCTTTTTCTGATAAAGGCCATCGAAAAAATGTAATGGAAAATATTTTTTATCTTTTTTTTTCTATAGGGCGTTGGAATACTTCTACAGATGTCTTGGAGGTGTGCCTGAGAGAACGCACACAACAAATGCCTGAGAGCTGCTGGGCTAGTAACTGAAAAAATTAGTTTAGATTTTAAAATTAGTCAGCAAGGATTTTCTATTCTTTCATCTAACTTGTCAGTATTTGCAGATAGTTCTTTTTCCTGAATCTGTTACAGCTTTCACAGGGTGTTTGTTGTTACTGAGTTTTGTTCACTATTCTAATGAAGCCTTCATCCTGTTATTTTATCACTTTGCGCTTTCATCACATTTTCTTCCAACTGCATAACAGAATTTCTCCTTCTGTGGAGTAAACAGGCTTTCTGAGAAGATACATCTTAAATACGAAACTTATTAAAACTTCATTATTAGATACTGTTATAATAATATTCAAATGCTTATCTGTTGGAATAATTCTTTTGCTAAAGGTAACTAAGCCTTAGTTTTAATTGTACATTTAAAATAATTTTGATTAAACTCTGTGCTTGCAGTGGATATCCATAATTACAGTATTACTGAACCACATTTTTTAGAATTGTCTAGATCTGTCAAAGATGTTGATTTTCTTTCACTGAAAATTTACTATCTACTCTACTGCTGAGAGGCTGTAAATTGTACTTCTGGATTAGGATAACATGGAAGCAAACACAGGTAGAAAATGCAAATCTACTAACAGAGCAGACAACCCAGTATTTTTTCCCTTTTAGTGGGAAAATTACACAAGGGAAATACACTGAGAATAAAGATGACGAGAAAAGAACATACATGAGCTGAGGAAATATATATATGCTGTTGTAGATACATTAATTTTTTGTGATATATAGCATATGTTATGTTATTAATAATTACATTGCATTATAGGTGTATTAAATTTTCTTTGCATAAAATTAGTTAACCTCCCATCTCCTATACCTTGATGGTACCTTGATCATCATATTTTCACATGTACATATAGGGAAGCATCATTTAAACAATTACAATAAATACCAACTTAAAGCACTTCAACGTCATCTTGTCATATAAATTTTAGTGGGTTTTAGCAGTGGAATTGCATCATAATATCAAGATACTAAATGGGAAGGACTGCACTTAACAATAAATACTTAGCTTTCATCTTCTGTTACTGATATTATCTGCATACCAAGTATTTTTCTGTTCAATTCCTTAATAAGTGCAGGAAAAAAGACTGAATGCTACTAAAATATTTTTACTTACGCATGACACTGCACTAGTTGAAAAATCATTTACAGTTCATTGTTAGTATTACAATATATTTTTAGTAAAACCCAACAATTTGAGATATAGCCTGCATCCTGTTCTTTCCCCACCACAAGTTAAGCTAGTATATTCCTAATACCCATGCAGAAAATGGTGGACAACAGAGCAACAAGTGGCCAAATACTTAATCTGGAAATTTAACTAAACTGACAAAGTTTTTTTCCATAAAAATTCCAGTCACTCATTACATAAAATTATTCAGAATTACTGTGGACGTTACAAGCTGTTTATCACAAGCTCTTAGAGCCTTGAAGATGACGTTTTAAAATTAAAGTCTGTCTGAATAAGGCCAGACTACTTGAGTTAGGGCTTTTATTCAAATAGAAAAAAAAACCCATATATATTTCTTTTTTCCTGCAGTTAACATAAATTAAGAACAAAACAAGTGAAAAATTACCTTCTGGGAGGCTACCTTTTCTCTCTATTTATTCACGTTTTCCATTTTCTCTAGGACTGCCCAAGCTAGTCGGAAACATAATTTTATTTGTCTGCACCAATACTACAGAACAACAATAGCAGAATTTTTTGAGTTATTCTTTTCTGCCCATTCTGTTTGCAGGTAATGTCTGTGCTGTGACTGTAGCTGATAACAGATGAACCATGGAAAGCCTTGTACAGCATTGAAGCACCAGTCTATTCCATTTTAAGACAGAAACAGGTATGTAATTCACTGAAGGTAGGCTATTAAGAAGTGATAGTGATCTTGATGAAAATTCTTCTATGTGGTCTCCAAAACCTACTAAAACTGGGATTATTATCTTTCTGAAAAGAAAAAAAAGATATGAAAATGTCAGTATAGTGTGAAAATCTGAAGAACCATTTTAGCGTATCTTTTAGTAGGAACACCCATGGGTACAAAAAAGGTTTTCCCAGTATGAAATAACTGATTTAATACTCCTTATGTCATACCCTGCTCCAAATTGAGCTGACAGAATACTGTTAACATCATATTTAGAATGCTTCAACATTAGGTAAATTTATGATCTACAAAATACTGTAGCCCAAATTCTTCCATGACAAAGTATTCTTAAATTTAGTGAAGGTGCTGTTTATTAGCATAGCTGTGATTTACAGGTTAGGAAAACAAACAAAAAGGAGGAATGGGGCCAGTTCTCCAACTGTTTTGTGTTTGGCTGGCTCAAAGATGTCCCTTTCCTTCCTCTATTAGAACAAGTGCCTGTATGGAAAAAATAGGGGCAAAATTCTTTCTTCAGAAGGGGAGGGAACAAACTGTGACTTGAGTCCATGCAATTAGACCAACAGCAATCTACAGTCTCTGACTAATACCACATGAAACAGAGGAGAGATGGTGTCAAATGAGCTTTCCTATGGACACCAAGCAGAGGATGTCACAGAAAATTGTCCATTGGGAGCAATGTCAAGAGTGCCCCATATCTGAAAGATAAGCTTAAAAGTAATTATTCAGAAGTGATGGTAGCCAACACAGAAAAAAGCCTCATTGATGCTGAGGTGGAGTACTACGGCAAAATATATATTTTCTAAGACAGTTTAATTCCGTTGTATCTTCAGGTCTTCCATCCAGTTTGCTCTGTCTTCAGACATTTGGTGTCAGTGAATTAGCTGACATATGAGTCAAACTCCTGTACAGATAATAGGCAATCTGACACCCAGGGAAATGAAACTCATTATCTGATTCTGTATCAGAGCTATATGACACAGGAGAATTGTGATTTTCAAAATATTCCCTACTGAAGAAAAATGTACTGCTCAAAATATCAGTACCCTCTTTGGATTTGAGGCTACCAGTAAAACAACAAAAAGGAAAAAGCCACTTATTTCCTCATTCTTTTGCAAATGGTACACTTTGAAGCATTAACCTACTTAATTAAAATTAGATTTCCTTTTTTACTTCCATATTTGTGATGGAAACATGAAAACAGAAGCTATTTTTTTTCAGCTTGTAAATGTTTGTAACTGCAGATGTTTTGCAGATGGCTCCCGTTCAGATGCTCTGGGAACACCTATTACCCAGCTGGTAGGCAGTAATGAAGCAAATAAAGGCAACTGACAGGGACTTTGGCAGTTAGCAAAGACACCTGTTTGCTTTCATGGTGTTCTTTCCATACCTTTACTTTTTTTCTTTTCTGGCTGGGTTTTATATCATGATAGATTTTTTTGGTAAATGACTGGATAGCTCCCCATTTTTCAGTATATCTTTTGGATATGTCTTTTCTATTCAATGTCCAGTGTTTTCTTTGAGTTTCTTTTTCTCTTTTACCCTCTGTTTCATGGTAATTTGTAGGGTTTTTCCCAATTTTTGGTATTTTGTCACATATTTTTTTATTGATGGTCATCTTTGGGTGTTTATTCCCTCTAGCTGGTCTTGGAGAGAATTGTTTGTGACTTTGAGAAATTTCTCTTGGGTGGTGTATCATTTTTGCTGTATCTTTCATGACTGAGAGGCGATACAGGAAACAGACTAAAAAAGACAGAACAAAAAATAGGGAACATTTTAAATGAGCTTTAATTAATTGTACAATTCATTTCTAACCTTTCCTGGTTCAAGCTAGTGTTAATTTTTGCAGTGTCCAGGAGGGGGTATGACTAGGACATGGAGGTTATTCTATATCACCTCTCATCTTCATCCAGCAATGGGGAAAGGGCTCTCTTTCAGAGGACATAGCATGACAGTGGAAGAGATCAGCTATCATTGTTTCTCTGTGAATTGTTTACATCTTTCTTATACCCTCTGTCATTAGTATTGTTGTTGCTATTGTTCATTTTCTTATCTCATTGTTGTTTCCAGTAAATTGTTCTTATCTTGACTAGCAATCTTTACCTTTTGTGCCTCCAGTTCTTGCCTCTGTCCAGCCACAGAGAGAGGGCGAGTGGGAGACAGAATGAGCAGCAGTGTGGTTTGGAGAGTCTCAGTGGGAAAACTGAACTGGGGAGTAACATTCCTAAGCCATGACATAACCCTAATGGATTTTGAACATCATTCAGCTGCCTTTCCAGTTTGGGTCATTTTAAAAGCTACTGTAATTTGACATGCTGCTTAGTTTACTTACTGCAGGCTTTTTTTACTATAACTATTTAATCTTAAAATCAATAATAGAAATAGGGATCTGTCATTTTAGTAAAAAAAATCTTGGGGTTTATATATTTTAAGGAGGAACTAGTTTGTACTGAGAAGTAACTGTAATAATGTCATTTTAGGATGGTGCAGTTAGATTTTAACCAATCTCCTTATCAGATTTGTATTTTACTAAGAAAATAGTTATTTTACTCTTTCTCTCCTAATCCCTTCAACAATCAATCCTGAGTCAATTTGAGATTAAGAAATTCCATGAGGAAATGCATGAGATAAAAAGTAATTCTCTATATTTAACCATTTGTTTCTTTTGCTTTCTTCTTCATTCCTTAAATACAAAGCTAAATTCTCCTGATTGCAATGCTTTAATCCTCTGAGGCTGTAAACATCTCTGCCATTATCTTTTCATGGGTGTTATTATCCATAATCCATTGTATTTATTTATCTATCATGTTATATTCATCATTTTGGTGAGATCAGACATGGAAGAAGGTGTCTCCTTGTCTCAAACACTTCCTGAACTCATCAGAAGTTTTCATAGTCCAGATGGTAAATGCAGATGGTGCTGCTCATTATGTCTACCAACAGAGGCTGTAATATTCTGGCAACCACTGTTCATGAGACACAGTCTAAGAAAGCCGTGGAGTCCTGCTCTTGCAATACTGAAAACTCAGTACTCAGTCAAGCAAAAAGAAAGTGGATGAAAAATTCTATTATCCTAGCATCTTTTGAGCACAGAAATGAGCTAAGTGTAGGTGTCTGTAGAGAGAAAATACTACCTGTGATACTATTATTTAAAAAAAAAACAACACTGGTGTATTTGAAGACAAAATTAGCTTGAATTGTGAAGGCTAACAGATAATTGAGAGATTGTGAGGGTAAAGGTCCAAACCTGAAATTTGGCCTTTCAAGCAGCTGCAAGCAGTAGGGGCTGGTTGTAAACTTTTATGACACCCAAACTAATCTAAAATGGCTGCATTGGGTTTTCATGGCAAGATTTTGGTGGCAGGGTGGATGCAGTGGTGACTTCTGTAAGCCAGAAACTGCCCCCATGTCTGAGGGAGCCAATGCCAGTTGACTCCAAGACAGCATTGCTGCAGGGCAAGGTTGAACTGCTCAGCACTGATGGTAGCACCCGTGGGATGGCAGATTTAGGAAGAGGGAGAAAAAGCTGCTCTGCAAAAGCTGCTGGACAGAGGAGTGAGAACATGTGAGAGGAACAGCTCTGCAGACACCAAGGTCAGTGGAGAAGGAGGGGCAGGAGGTGCTCCAGGAGCTGAGGCAGAGATTACCCTGCAGCCCATGGTGCAGCCAACCCACGGTGAGGCAGCTGTGCCCCCGCAGCCCATGCTGAACCATGGGGGAGCAGAGATCCACCCGCAGCTGAGGAAGGACCACTCCTTAGAACAGGTGGATGTCCAAAGGAGGCTGAGACTCCTTGGAAAGCCTGCATTGGAGGAGTCTGTTCCTGAAGGACTACACCCCGTGAAACGGACCCATGCCGAGGCAGTTGTGAAGCACTGCAGTTGGTGGGAAGGACTCACACTGGAGAAGTTCACAGAGGACTGTATCCTGTGGGAGGAATCCACATTGGAACAGAGGGAGAGTGTGAAGAGTCCTTCCCTTGGGGAGGGAGGAGCAGTGTGTGATGAACTGAGCACAGTGCCTGTTCTCCATCCCCTACCCTGCTGCAGGTTGTAGAAAAACAAGGAGTGAAGATAAAGCCAGGAGGAAGGGACGGGTGAAGGGATGGCGTTTTTAAGGTTTGGCTTTAATTTTCATTTTTTATTCTGATTTGCTTGACAGTAAATTGAACTGGTTTGACAAAATTGAGTCTGTTTTGCCCATAGCAATAGCTGGTGAGTCATCTCTCCCTGTTCTTATCTCCACCCATGACACAAACCTTTAATTATATTTTCTTTCCCCTGTCCTACTGAGAAGAGGAATGAATGAATAGCTTTGGTAGCTTTGGTGGGTGCCAGGTATCCAGCCAGGATGAATCTGCCATAACACTTTGAAAGGAAAACATATCAGATGGTTGGGCAATGTAGAATTCTCAAAAAATTACTTAAATTTAACAAGTGCCACTGAAAATTAAAATATTCAAGCCTATTACAATTAAATTCTAAAAGCCAATGCTCATTCACTTGCAAGAGCTATATCTTTGTCTTTCAGCTCTACTTTATCTCCACATGTTCGAGACCAAGGAAAAATAAGTGAGAAAGCCTCTGTAAGATTATGTCAAGAAATGTGTGCCCATTGCCTGAATGCAAGGTTTACAAAGTCATGTGTTATTATCCTACAGACACTGTGCTGACAATGCAGCACACAATTAAGACTGAACTCTGCAGCTGAAAAGATTGTAAATCAGGGAGAGATCACTACCTTTTATAAACAATATGCATGCTGAAATATGTATCACTGTAAAAGGAAGCTTTATGAAGAAAGTTAAAAGTTTTGGGACATTGACATTGCATCACTAGCTGAAAGATTTAAAAGTTTTAGCTGTTCTTTATTTATGTTTTCTAACTGTGCTTTCTCTGTTCCATGCCACATTAAACACATTAGTGTCTTTCTAAAAGTAATGCACAGACACTTCAGGTATCAGGACATCTAGAAAATATGCTTTTTGTTTGGAAAGACAAAGTAAATATAAAGAGGTTTTGAACTGAGAAATTATTTCAAGCATTTTCTTTTTTCTTTGAAACAATTTATTTAGTTTTCACCACCATGTCTGTAGTTCAAGGATATTGAAGCAAATGAAGCAAAGCTCTGCCAATGTCTCCTGTAAAATAGAAAATTAATCAAGATAAAATATGCTGCATCTAAAATTCCCTTGTATATTAAAATTTCAGATGTTTGATTTCTGCTTTAGTGGTTTACACTATTACATTTCAATTTCAATTTGACCTATTCTACAAAAAATAAAATAAAATCGTAATGGAGACTATTTTTTATCAGTTTAAAAACATACATCTTTTTAAAGCGATACCTGAAAGTCCATTTTTCATATAATTTAAATTACTTCTAAATATTTTAATTTCTATTAGATTTCAAAAGTTCACAAGAAAGTGTATTATTTTGGAGGCCCATGGTTGAATGGTATTTCACAGAATTTCCAAGTACTTTTCAAAATTCTAACTCAAACATGTTATGACAGAATTTGGACCTTAAAATACTTCAGTTTCATTTTGCTTGAAAAATTCTAAGGGACAACTGATACTTAGCACCTACTGAAACACTGTTTTAGCTTAATTCTTTTTAGTTCAGTGCAGTAATGAAACCATGTCAGTCTGGAAAAAGTCACTGAGAAAAAAAGAACTTGGAAGGGAACAATCTTGTTTTAAAAATTTATTCATAGACTCAGTTTCATGAAAGCGGGAATATTGTTTATTATATTTACATTTGAAATAAAATATTTTTTAGTGTATCATCAGTAGTAGTTCTTTAGTAATAGCAGACTCTATAGAGCTTTCTGAATTTGAAATATTAGCCAAGAAATGATGGAGTAAGTTTTAATAGTATTTGCAAATTTAAGGTAACGTAACGTAACGTAACATAACGTAACGTAACGTAACGTAACATATAACATAACATAACGTAACATAACATATAACATAACATATAAAGCAGTTTGAGGAATGGCTTAAGAAAGTGTGAGACTGAACTGTTATGATTAATGGAGAAGCTCTGATTGGGCATTACCGGCTCAACTGCACTGACGTGAGAAGCAGCTGTCATGTCTTAGAAGGTGTCATAAAAAATCAAAGACCCCCATAGTGCCCCCTGGACCCATTCCTGAGGCCTTAAACCAGAGGACTCCACGTGATTCAAAAGCACTGCAACAGGTCCGGAGTCTGTCATAAGAGACACAGTAAAACTTCCCCTTACATAGGGGAGATACCTGTGTCTTCCTGCTGAGCCTCAGTGTACTTTAACCCATTGGACTTTGTGTTTTGTGGGTTTCTTCCCCCACCCCGAATGGATCAAGAACATCACTTTGACCAACAGATGACTAAATTACAACTAGCAAGTCTTGTTGCGAGATTTATGGGTGGTGGTAAGTTTTTTCTCTCTCTCTCTTTCTTTCTTTTCCTTATACATTTTCTTGATGTAATGTTTTTATGCTTTAATATTGCTCTTTTTCTATAGTCAGTAATAACTAAAATGGCTACATACCTGCTTTCCATTGCAACAAAATTTTTGTAAAATAAACTGTATATACATATATACATTTACAAACACCAATCATTCAGTGTTGTTCCACTCTAATCTGCACTGAGGTTATATATTAATGAGAACCTGGGTTACTCTCACCTCTATGGGGGTGGGGAAAGAAAGAAAAAAATAAAGAAGGAAGGAAGGAAAGGAAAGAAAGGAAAGACAGGAAAGAAAGGAAAGACAGGAAAGAAAGGAAAGAAAGGAAAAAAGAAAGAAAGAAAGAAAGACGTCTTCGAATTAATTACCTTGACATGTTAGCTACTATTTTATTAAATGCTCTAAGTTTCATTCAATGGTTATCATCTCTAAATTCAGTGATATTTGATGGATTCAATTTTAAAAGGGAGTTCAAATTACTAAAGTGCTAACTGGTTTTTTTCCAAAAGAAGTAGTGCCTGGAAAAGTAAAAAGTAAGCCAAAGTAAGAAAAGATTGATTAATTGGTTCCTATAAACGCCTGTTCAAAATTTTTTTACTTGGTGAAATTGTAAACATTTATTAAAAATCAGTTGTAAGATTGCTATAATTCAAAAAAACACTCTTCTGTTTTAGTCTTTATCTTCACTATGCACTATGAAGTTTAGCTTCCAACTGGTGCAATTTAATTTCAGGGATAGCAAACATACTTGGACTCTTTTCCAGCGGTAATGAGAAAATATCCTCCATAATATGAGTTCATAATTGTACAATTTGAAAAATGCCTTCCAGCTACTGTGCTTGTGTGGTATTGTGCTTTGTATTGAAATGACACATTATGGTCACCTGTCACCTAAGAAAAGGGAAACATGAATTATCTCTGGGGTTTTTTTCGCCTTCTTTTTTTTCAAGTTTTTTTAATTACTGTAGTTTTTTGTTGTGGTTTTTTTTTTTGCTTTCAATGTAATGTAGAACTGTTTGAAATATGGATATATATTTTCCAAGCTTAAAACGTCAAAGCAGGAATTGTTTGAACTTTCTAGGAAATGGTCTAATAATTGTATACATGTGTTTTTCATTCTAGAAATTGTTTTAAAAGTCTTGGCTGCACAACTACTGGATAGAAGAAATACTACTCAATTAAATTTAGCAGCATGAGAAAAAAATTTGGTTTACCTAGTATAAATTTTTTAAGATTTCTTTCCATTTTTGCTCAGTTGTGATGAAAAATATCTTCTTGTTTCTGGTAGATCATGCACTGGATTTATGGAGAACTAAAATCCAGAGTTGCACAGAGAAAGATCAGTGTCCGCTACTTTGACAATACCCAGCCAATAGTAATTAAGTCTTAATCCTGTAAGATCAGAGGGATAATATAGTTCCTAGAAAAATGCTATTAAGGATTTGGAGACTAAAATATATATTTTTCTGAAATATGTCCTTAAATACTCATTTTAATGAAAGGATAGAATAAAGGTAGGTTTAGTAGGAAAATACCACATTTCAGTATGTTTACCAAGAAAGTGAAATATATTAGAGACTTGTTTTAGAAATAACTCAGTTCTAATGTCAGGAACTACTCAGTTCACTAATAACGTGTGAGATGCAGCCAAGGTTAGTATGACTTTTTTCCTGGAAACCTCTCTTTATCTCTGAGATGA
This sequence comes from Dicrurus megarhynchus, assembly GCA_013399195.1. Lineage (NCBI taxonomy): Eukaryota > Metazoa > Chordata > Aves > Passeriformes > Dicruridae > Dicrurus > Dicrurus megarhynchus. Next base: position 63,883 of record VXAD01003667.1, on the reverse strand, counting down.
GTAATACACATCACCCAGGCTCATAACTGCGTTCTGGCCTCCTGGAAATTTCTCCCAAAGATCTCTGTGTGAAAAATTAAGAAGTAACAGAGGAATATACTCGTGCAGGACTAAGATTCAGAATTCAGCTTAAAGACTTTGTAGATAAATCTAGGAAACAAAGATTAAAAACATAATGAAGTAAGCCTGGTTTTTTATTTGAGAATTTATGAATACCCTATAAATATGATGGACAATTGGGCCTCGGTTTCTGCTTTAGAAAGTGGCAGGGAATTATAAAATTAATAGATTTTTCTCACCACATTTTCAGAAGCAATAGCAAAACAAGTGTTTTGCTGTTTCCTTATGATTGCCAGTTTGACATTCTGTCAAATCCAGCAGACGTCAGGTACTGGTTCTCTCTTCAGAAAGCATTTCAGCACTGGTCATAAAAATTATGACTCCTGGCATGCAATCAGAAGAGTCTAACATAACAGCTTTGTGATATAAAAATATTGCTTTGTGTGCCACTCTAGTTTTTGAGGTGTCTGGGGTCTGATTGCATAAGCAGAAGCAATTTTGTCAGATAGAAGCAAGAACAGCTTACAGAACCATTTCTTTCCACTGTCTGTTTCAGGGGAGACTGTTCTTCTTCCAATTCCTTTTTGCTTCATTCCTGCAGTCCCAAATACATCTATCATATCTGATTGCTCTTTCTGACTTGAAAATACATGAACAGTTCAGAAGGGCACAAATGCCATGATGGACCAGAAAATGAGTCACGATTCCACAAGTAATTGAGTCCAGAATTATTTCTGTATAGGTTCTCATATAACATATTCTTCAATTTTTCTGTTTATAAAAATATACCTTGAAAAACATAGTATTGTAGAATAATAGACTGGTCTGAATTGGAAGGGAATCATAAAGGTCATGCCCCTACTGTGGGCAGGGTCACGGGCCACTAATCCAAGTTGCTCAGAGCCCCACCCAAGCTGGCCTTGAACACTTCCAGGGATGGGGCATCAACTTCCCTGGGAAATCTCTTCCACTGTCTCACAGTAAAACATTTCTTCCTGACATGTAATACAGATCTACCCTTCATCAGTTTATAAAGCCATTCCCACCTGCATGTCCTTTTAAAAAGTCCCTCTCCAACTTTCCTGTAGGCCCTGTTTAGGTACTAGAAGATGCTGTAAGGTCTTGCTGGAGCCTTCACTTCTCCAGGCTGAATCAGTCAGTGTGTTTTGGAGATGTGCTCCAGCCCCCAGGAAAGCATGCATAATATCGAGGTTAGTATTTATTCCTTCATTCTTGTTTGGACCTAGTATGTTCATCAACAACTTGTTGGCTCTTCTATCAATAATAATCTCTCTTTACTACTAGGACTCTGTGTCAATAGAAGAGTAATGCAGAGAGACAACCTCTTTCACCACAATCAACTGACTGCAATCCAAGCCACTGAACATTTAGTTATTTTCTATAAAGTAGAACGAATCTGAGAGAAAGAGAGAGATCTCAGTCTTCTCCTTCCCATTTCCTAGGGAAAGATGCAAGAGTACACTGATCAGAAATGGTGTAAATTAAGGGACTTGGTTATTTAACATGTGCATGTTTGAAGCTAGTGTAATTTCTTATTTGAAAAAAGGTATTGAATTTGTAAGTATGTAACTCTAGACCTAAAGCAACTGCAGTAAATCACTGTATCTACATTTTTCTGTGATGGAATTACAATGATTTACTATCACTTGAACATCCAGCTCTAAAAAGTCTGGTACCAAGAGCATTTGACTTGTATAAAAGAAAATTTGTAAAGGTGAAGTTCATGCATATATATAGTGCTAATGTTATGCACATTTCTGATCAGGATGCCTAAGAGAGGAAATGCAGAAGCTTAATATAAAACCTTAAATTAAATGGCTGAAGTACTGAAGTTGTGATTTGAAATAAAGGATTTTTATCATGTGAATCAATCCATGGAGATAAACAGCTAGAGGTAAAGCTGGAGAATTTTTAGGTAGATATAATTGATTATTTAGAAACCATCTGAGAGATACTTTTCAAATTAATATATCTGTATCTGTAACATCTCTATTTTACAGAATCATAGAATATGCTGAGTTGGAAGGGACCCATTAGGATCACAGAGTCCAGCTCTTGGTGCTGAACACCACCATCCCCAAGAGTCACACCATGGGCCTGAGACCACTGTCCAAACGCTTCTTAGGTTCTGTCAGACTTAGTGCTGTGACCACTTCCCTGGGGAGCCTGTTCCAGTGCCCAACCACCCTCTGGGGGAGGAACCTTCTCATGATATCCAACCTATACTTCCCCTGACACAACTTCAGGGCAATCCCTTGAGTCCTGTCACTGNGTTGGAAGGGACCCATTAGGATCACAGAGTCCAGCTCTTGGTGCTGAACACCACCATCCCCAAGAGTCACACCATGGGCCTGAGACCACTGTCCAAACGCTTCTTAGGTTCTGTCAGACTTAGTGCTGTGACCACTTCCCTGGGGAGCCTGTTCCAGTGCCCAACCACCCTCTGGGGGAGGAACCTTCTCATGATATCCAACCTATACTTCCCCTGACACAACTTCAGGGCAATCCCTTGAGTCCTGTCACTGCTCACCACAGAAAAGAGATCAGTGCGTGCCCCTCCTCTTCCCCTCATGAGGAAGTTGTAACTGCAGTGAGGTCTCCCTCCCCTCAGTCTCCTCTCTCCTCTTCTCCAGGCTGAACAGACCAAGTGACCTCAGCTGCTCCTCATATGGCTTCCCCTCAAGGCCCTATTTGTGTAGGCAGAAGAGAGATAATATTGATACCTGTGAGAATGTTGATTCTTTTTTAAAATAAAATAGAGAGTTGTAAGAACCGCATGGTGTGGGTATTATAAACTTCTAACACTGAGTGTCTTCATATGAAACATGATGCTGAATAACATTTTGTGATGGGACAAGGCAAGGAGCACGAAATGAAAACAAAGTATTTGTCAGGAGTCTGTGTTCCGGAACAGTTAATAGGCAAATTTATGTATGAAAAATTGCACGAGAATATTGTCCAGTGTTTCAGGTTACCTAAGTAATTTTGGTCTTGTTCCATTACCTTAAGTACCAGAGGGTAACTGTTATTCAATATGGTTTTGTACAGTACCAGTGAAGATTCTTTTCCCCAACTGGTAAAAGACATGCTCTACTGGAGAGGTTGACAACCTTGAGCATAACAGATATTTGAAACAGATCAGTTATTGCCAGGTTGTGCATACCTTTTCCCTTACAAACACTAGTGCTGCCCTCTCTGCTAATGAGAAAGGTCTGGGACCAGGAAACAAATTGAATCCATTTTGTCTCACTCTTCTTCGGGAGAAAGACTGTATTCACTGTATGCTTGCACTTCAGATTTGCCCTTACATTTCAGTTTCCTTCCACAACATTTATATGTACTGTGACATTGTACACTTTAAAAACATCACAAAGGGTGTATGCAAGCAAATTTAAAGGCTGTTTGTGGCTTTTAGGGATTTGACTGAAAATATTGGAAGTAACATTTGTTTTATGAAAGACTAAAGACACTGCTGTTCTGCAGAAGGTGAAGGAACAGCAGAACCACAATAAAATAATTCATTAGTTTTTCATTTATTTATGTTATACTGTGAGACATTTGTGAGTTCGGGAAAATTATATTAAAGGTAATGAACTGAAATATTAGAAAATAAAATAATATGCAGCTCATAAGAAGAATAAAGTCTTCTCAATACATTCTCTGGGTTTTGTTTCAGATCACATTTTCGAAAGAAATTTTTTTTTTTTCTCAATTGGTTAGTTCAGTTGGTTAATTGCACATTGGCATTGGAACCCTAAGGAGAATCGTATTTCTTACTCTATAAACATATGTACTTTTTTTAAAAGAGTGAGGACATAGAATGGAAAGAAGATAATCATTTAGTCTTATAATTTCTTGTAATTTATTTGTTCTAGAGTGTACAAGACAAGCAGAAAATGTGAGGGTAAGAAGTAAAAAACATTTCAAAAATTTTTCTTGTTATTCTGCTTCTGTTGTCATTGATGTTAGCTGTGTCACAGACTTCAGGGAAAGAGATTAAAATAACATTAAAAGATTTTGTAATCCTATTCATACGATTTCTTATTTCTGAAAGACACTTTTCATTCATCAGTGGTAAGGTTATATGTAAGTAATGCTACCTGCATGTTAACGGAAGAGTGGAGAAATGTTATTTTACGATTATTTTGTATGATTTTCTCTACACTGAGGATTTGGATACCTAGATTTGACAGCTTTGACATATTTTACAAGCTCCCCACAACCAAGTGATTTTTTGAAAGATTTAAAGTATACTAACATAATTTATTCTAATTCAAGTTTTTGCCTCTTCTTGTAAAGTTCAGTGCCTGTCAGACAGTATTAAGAAAGTTAAAGTCCATCCGCCATTTCAGCTGATGAAGAGGATCAAGTTAGGGAACACATGAGCAAACTGGAGATTCACAAGCCCAGGGGAGTGCACAAGTTGCTCTCCCAAGTGCTGAAGAAGCTAGTTTGTGTCACCAGAAGGCCACTCTGAATTACCAGTGAAAGTCCATGGAGGCTGGGGGAGGTTTCTCAAGACTGAAAGATGGCAAATACCACCTTTATGTTCAACAAGGTCAAGAAGTACCTTGGGAATTATAAATCCATCAGCCTGCATTGGTTTAATCCACCTGGCTGCTAGAGTACCAAACAGCCACTCACTCATTCCACAAGCCCACATCAGTGGGATGGGGAAGAAAATAGGAAAAAGGTAAAATTTTGGCTTAAGAACAGTTTAATAATTCAAATAAAGTAATACTAGCTGTTATTATTTTTAGTAGTACTACTATTTTGGAAAGGAAAAAGAGGGAAAGGAATAAAACTTGAGAGAAACAAAAGATGCACAATATAATTGCTCACCATCCATTGACCAATGTCATGGCCAGCTCTCTCCAGTCTACATACTGGACGTAACTTTCTGTGTTGTGGAATATCCCTTTGGCCAGTTTGAGTTGGTCATCCTGGCCATACTCCCTCCTGGCTTCATGTGCACCTGCTCACTGGCAGAGCATGGGAAACTGACGAGCCATTGACTCAGAATAATCACTCCTGAGCAACAGCCAAAACATCAGCGTGTTGCGGACATTGCTCTCACACTGAATCCAAAACACAACACTGTACCTGCTGCAGGGAAGAAAATTAACTCTATCCCAGCCAAAACCAGGACACAGCCTCACTTCAGCTGTGGTGTGGGTAATGAAGCAAATAATTCTGGGAGCCATTTGCAAGCACATTAAGGACATGACGGTGATTGGAAGAAGTCAACACAGATTTATGAAGATGACAGTCTGTGTGATAGCTATGATTAGATACTGGTTTCATAGATGAGCGGAGATCAGAGAATATTATTTACCTTGTCTTTTCAAAGGTTTTGAGGCTGTATCCTGAACATCCCCTAGGACATATCACTTGAGTATGTGACATGTAAGTGGACAGTGATGTGGCCTGGAAACTGACACAACTATCAGGCATGTGTTCATATACCAGTGGGCTGAAATGGTTGTGATGAGTGGCAGGAAGTTCACGCAGACCATTTGCCAGTATTGTGCCCCAGGGGTGGATATTGTCTCCACTACATTTCGAATTTTTGTTAATGATCTGAATGATGACACAGGGTGCACCCTCAGCAAATTTACATATGACACAAAACTGCAATGTTTGGTTGACATAGCAGATGTTTTTCCTGCCATTCAAAGGTATCGCTATCCCGAGCTCCGCGGGCTCTGTGCTGGAGCGTGAGATGCTGTGATTTTCCAAGAGCATCTCGTCAGCAAAGCCACTTGGCAGAATCAGCCACACACTGACACACGCGTGCATGCACAAACGCACGAATAAGTTCAGTAATATGGGTTGGCGGCAGAGAGGCAGGAAGGGTCCCTGCGTGGGTTTTCATGGGAGCTCTTTAACGCATCTGCACCATGAAAGGTTCCAGAGGCGAACACAAGGAACAATGGAGAGCTCAGGTTGAAGTAGAGGAGCAGAGGGAGCATCAGAAACCAATGGTCTGAGGGCACGGGGGTGGTACAAAGGCGGGACTAGGGAATGGAAGCCAATGGGGAAGCTCTGGGGGAGTGGCAAGAGGCAAAGGCCAATGGGGGGAACCTGGCGTGGAGAAATTTCTGGGACATGAAACATATAAGGTAGCAAAGGGGTGGAGGGGCCAACCAAGGGAGGAGAACTGGGGTAAATTAACATTACAGGGCAAAGCATTTTTGGGGAAGCCTTTCTGGTCACCCTATGGTACCAGGGACTGTCTCACCAGCAGACTCTCTTTGTTCCTTGTACCATAGGCTCACTGGCCTCCACACAAAGGAACCTCATGGACTGAAAAAAAAACTGTTAGGAAGCTCATAATACAGGGAAATGCCAACTCCTGCTGTAAGAGTTGAAAGGTTCTAGGGATGTGCTAGGGACTAATCAACGGGAAAGGAACTCTGCAGGAAAAAATCTGGGTGTCCTGTCTTTTCCAACTGAGCACAGTACTCTTACAGTAAAGATCAATGGCCCTTTGGTCTATAGAAGAAGGACCCTTTCCCCCAAATTAAGGTAGTCAGTCCTTCCCTACTCAGTTCTGGTGAGACACATCTGGAATTCTGGGCCCAGTTCTGCTCTCCTCCTGGCAAGAAAGACATGAACTTGCAGAAGGGAGTTCAGTGAAAGGCCATAAAGTTTGTCAAGTGACCTCTCTTATGAGGAAAGTTTGAGAGCTGGGATTGCTCATCTTGCAGAAGAGAAGGCTCCAGGAGATTTTACCATTTATTTAAATACCTTGTAGGAGGGTGGAAACAAGATGGAGACAAGCTCTTCTCAGTGGTGTTCAGTGGGCAGGACAAGAAGTAACGAAATAGAAGAATTACTACTCAGGCATTACTATGAGGTGATTGACCACTGAAAGAGGTTTCCCAGAGAGCTTGTGAAAGTCTTCATTCTTAAAGATATTAAAAAACTGACTAGATACACACCTGACCAATCTACTCTAGGTGCTCTTGGTTGAGCAGGGGGTAAGACTTGATGACCTACAGAGGTCCTACAAAGGTCCCTTCCACCCTCATCAATTCTGTGATTTTATGAATAATTTATGGGCAGTTAATTTTATCATTAGGATTATTTTCAAATAAAGCAACTAGCTGAAGCTGCTGAGTTTTAGCTCTAAAAAGGTATTCTTAACATGACAAGGATAAAATACAGTCAACTCTTGCTGTGCATCCTTCCCCCAGCCCTCACATGTACCTCACACACAGGCAATACGATTTGTCCTAAGACAAGTACACCAGGTGGGAATTGTCCTGAGGTAAAGTCGTGGTTTGACGCAGCTAAGCGTCAAGCACACGTCAAGCACACACCATTTGGGAATTGCAGAAGGAAATGTCTGAATGCTTGCATAATTGATGCATCCCAGAGTTGGGGGAGTTGTGATGATTGCAAGTGACTTTGGTACACGTCAGCCTGCAAAATGGTATTAAGTGCTGCTGGAGACTGGGACAGCTGGACAAACTGGTCTCCCAAGGTTGCAGGAAACTTCCAGGTGAATCTCCACCCCAACTCCAGCAGGGACACCTCCAGGGGTAGATCAGGGTTGCCAAAGACATGAACTCTCACTTTTGAATAGGTGAGTAAAAGTACTAAGATCTGGTCACACATGCAGATGAAATCCTAAAGGAGCTCCATAGGTGGTTTGCTGGTTTGTAATTGTGCATTCTGCAAGGCCAAAGACTGTAAACTGGTATGTTTCTAGTCAAACTTGCTTATATCATAATCCTTTACACGTATTTATGTTTTACACCTTATTGATTGATTGATGTACACTTAATTAATATTTTATACTATATTGGCAATAACTCTAATCATAGTTATCCACATAATCAGTGTCATATTTCTCTCAGCTGGCCAAAAGTCTTCTCTCTACTACTCTTCTGCACATAATTTGGTTGCCTCACCTGCTCTCCTTCAGTTAGAAGTGCATGGTAGATTACTTTAACATGTATCTTGTCAAAACAAGATCTTGTTAAACCATACAGCAATGTCATGGGTTAGCATAGTTTGAGTTTTTGAGGAAAGACTCCTTCAGCCTCGGAAGTGATTTTTTGCACAGAGGTGCTTACAGTTTCCTCTAGACCTGACCTAACCAATCAACTGGCTAGTTGGAATATTGACAACTTCTTTAAGCCACTTAAGAAGCTTGGTACGCCTCTGTGATACACATTTAAGAACGAACAGAGCCCGGAAAGCTCTCTCTGACTTCCGGCGTTCGGACAGGTAACTGGGGGAGGCCCGGGGCACGGCCCAGCGGGGCCGGGCCGGCCAGGAGCCCACCCTGGAGCGGCCCTGTTCCATCTGCGGTCCGGCCCGGCCCCCCCCAGTCCTGCTCCGGCCCCAGCCCTGCTTCGGGCAGGCCAGGTCCCCTCAGCTGCTCCGGACGGGCCATGCCCCCCCTCACCCACTGCTGCTGCCCGGCAAGGAGAGATAAGCGAATTCCAGCTGCAAGGCCGGGTGAGATTAACTCTTTTAGTGCTGTAAGATTTCTCCAGAACAGATGAAGCTTCCAGACATTCAATCCTCTCCTGAGTCAGAGGAAAAGGACAGATGATGGCACGTGAAATAAACAGCACAGAGACACCAAAGTCAGCAAAGAAGGAGGAGCTGAAACCCTGAGAGAGGAGAAAGAGGAGATGCTTCTCCTGGAAGCTGAAATTCTCTTGTAAGGCTGTGGTGATGGACTATAATATATCTCAGTGTTCCCGTTGTAATTTCATGAAGCATGGTGGGGGGAGGCAGAGCGTTCAAAACCGCAACCCATGGGTAGAAGTACCTGTGCTGCATTAAGCAACTACTGAAGTAGCTGTGATTTATTGAGAAGTTTTAACAGAGAGAGTTGAAAGTGATGTAGACTCTCTCGCTCCCAGAGGAAGGCCTCTGTGCCTTTTCAGTTGAAGGTGATGAGGACCCTCTTGCTGCCAGAGAAGAAGGGGGCCTCTGTGCCTAGAGATAAAGATGCACCTACAGACAGGTGAAAAGAACTTTTGTTTTGAAGGAGATGAGGACCCTCTCACTACCGGAGAAAGGGAGGACCTCTGTTCCTAGAGATGAATATGCACCCACAGATGGGTAAAGAGAACTTTTGTTTCTGAACAGCTCATCCTTAAAATGGTACCCCATTAGCTAAAGGAATTAACCCTCGCAAGCAGTTGTGGGGAAAGCTGCAAGTTGAGGGAAGGGACTTTCACAGGCAAGGAGAAACCATTCCGGGCGGCCTTGCTGTGACACTGAGCCACAAGAGAACTGTTTAACTGTTTTCGTGTGGAGATGTCTCCATAGCATGAGCAAGAGAGACTCCTCTCCCTAGGTGGACTGAGAAAGTTCTTACAGAGATGGTAAACTGACTCTGGAAAACCTTGAGGGTTGTTTTTTCATGTTGTTGGTGGGAGGAGGAGAAGAAGGTGGGGGGAGGAGAAGTGTTCTGAAGGTTTAGTCTAATTTTTTTTTCTGCTTTTTAGTTCTGTTAATAAACTTCTTTATGCTTTTAAGGTTTAAGTTTTGTGCCTGCTTTGCTTTTCTCCTGGTTCTTATCTCACAGAAGGAAAATAAGTAAGTAATGGGCATTTTGAACCAAACCACTACACTAAAATTGGTGTTTCTGCCCGGTTACCCAAACTGTACCCGCTACAAGCAAGCTGGTGATATCATATTCACGCAACATATACCTCTTACATCATTTTCATAAGGAATTCTGATTATAGTACAGGAAAAGCCCTCAAAAGTCAAAATCCCGAGGCTGGGTATACTGTAAGGCATCTTTTCCTTTAAGGAAACCCTGGTAAAAAAGTAAATATAAGTGAAAAAGGTTTGTTTAAATTACTTCAGCTATATTTAAATTTAAGCTAACAGTTTCTGTGTTTAATTTCTGTGTCCATGCATTGTCTGTAAGAAACAGCTATTTTTGTCTCATGAAGAATCATACATGCATTAAGTACTGAACTGATCAGGTAAAAAACACTTGGAGAAATGGCACATGTGATCCTGAATGGTGTTGATTAGAACGGATGACTCAGCTCAGATCTCCCTGCTTTCTGCTTTGTATTGACAGAATGCCTTTGGGGATGTACATTTTGCATTGTTTTAAGATGACTAGAATACATAATACCTTCGTTAGGTGTTCTTGAATCTTTCCAAGTCTCTAATTTTGTTGCATAAAAGAGTCCCATAGGATACTTCATTTTGACTTAGCATAACTTCATTTGCATAACAAGCCTTTGCCTTGAATATGAGAATATGCTTCATGTACGCTATAGGTTATCCCTGACTGTACACTGATTTTAAAAGTCATCCTCCAGTAGGGGGTTGACACAGAATCTAGATAACCCTTGGATACATGCAAATTGCTGTAACAAAACAGAAAAACAGCAATTTGCATGTTTCCAAGGGTTATCTAGATTCTGTGTCAACCCCCTACTGGAGGATGAATTTTAAAATTCTGTATAAACCTTGCTACTGAAGCAACCACAAACACCATGCAGAAAGTTCTCTATTCCCAAATCTTAGCCCACCTGTTCATGCCTGGCTCATATAAATTTCTTGTATCCTATTTTGTACTGAAAAATAGAAACTGAAACATGTTATGTTGCAATAGGTATGCATTTCTACCTATTGAAAATTATGTCACAAACCAAAAGATTCACATAACGTTTCTTTTGGTACTGAAATATGGCTTGTATGTATAGAGAAGCAGCAGAACTTTAAAAATGTGCCAATTAAATGCTGTATTTGTGTCATGCATTGACCAACATCTACCTCAAGAATGCAGTGATTGACGTATAAAGGTAACAGGATTACAACATTTTAGATTGAATCAGGAATATTGAAGAGATTGAGAATAATGGGCCTGATAATTTTGGGGTTTCTCTGTTGTTATGAAAATACTTCGGATTTTCAACCATCAATATTTCATGTTCAGTACTTCACATTCAATATCATTTCAACTAGATCATTTCATCCCTTTTCTAGAAACTACCTAGGCCACAAGTTCTTTCGTATTTTTTCTTTCACTCATATCAATTCTGTAAATATTTTTATTCCAATGCAAACCTTTAACTAACTCTTTTTGAAAGAAAATATTTACAAATACTGATTATAGCAATTACTGACTGTAGTTAAAAATTCTTAAAACTGTACCAGACCTGTAGTTGATTCCACCTCTGGGACAAAACCAGCCAGGGGGTAAACAATTCAGCCTCTCATGAATCCTATCCTAATCACTGCATCATTTGGATTATACTACTAGCTCAATCCAGTGATCACCTTTAACATCCCAGGACCATGGATAAATTTCTTTGCAGTCAGCTTCCTAAGGGACTGCTGAATGGCTGAAAAATGCTATTATCACAGATCTGGTTATAATAACACTTCTATTCTTTGGTGATCGTGTGAGTTCTATGCACAACTTCTGATTCAACTGTTCTTTTCAACAGGGTGCTACAGAGAATTTTTCTTTTTACACCTGCCTATATGTCTCCTCATGCTTTTCTTCTACCAATATCATTATCTTAGATCCACAGTTAATTATCAGTTTGACTTCAGAATTCTGACAGATTCGAGATATTTTGTGGATGTCCTGACCATGTCACTTTTTCTGTTCATTCCTGTCTTGTCTTCAGCTTTCTGCCAGAAGGAACTGAAGTTATAAACAGAATCAGATCCCCCATTCCTGGAAGTTTATTTCCTTATTTTTTAACAATTTTCTATATATAGAAAAAAACCTAGATCTATTTAAACAAGCTCTTTCCGTCAGCAATTTTTGCTTTGATTTTTTTACTCTGTGTTCTGTTGTTTAATACTTCTTGCCAAATGAGTTGAGATCTAAGAACTGAACTCAGTAGCAGACTATCTTCTGTTAACAGCTCTATCTTCCAGAGCATCCTTCTGCTGTACAATTTCAAATACAGAATAGGAGCTCTGATGGACTCGTACCTGACAGCATGCCTAGTTCTCTGTTCCTTTTTTAGTGCGACACATGCTTTCTTTTTATGCACATCAAGAAACTAACCTGAAAATCATCCATCCATTGCTAGATTTGTGCCACATATACAAATCTATTTCTTATGAGACTGTTTCATATTAGTTTTCTGCTCAGCTGTCTCAGGGATTGTTTATATGGCTACTATGTATTAAAGCATTATTTTCTTTCCTGACTTTTTTTGTTTGTTTGTTTGTTTGTTGTAGTGTTCTTTGGATTAGTTCTCAGGTTTGAGCTCCAGAATTTTAAAACTCAGTAAATCCTATTACTCTGGAGTAATAATAATACTTGCACTACATAAAAAAACCCCAACCAAACCAAACAAAACCTAAAAAAAAAAACCCAAACATTTCTCTCTAATCATCATTAAAATTATATAATATTAGTTTAGAATAATGATAGTAAAATAATACATAATAATATAGTTTTAATTTCAGTTAAGAGCATTACGATACAGCTAACATTTCTCAGTGGTTTTTTGCTTACATTTTATATATTAGCCTGGATGCTAGTTGTTAGATTCCATGCCCAACTCTGAAGCTGTATCCCCAGTGACTTTTAAGGAAATCATTGTCTTTAGAAATCTTGTTTATTTAATCATTTGAATTTAAAACAGTGTCTCAGTCTAAATGTGGGAGCTCTGAAAAGTATTCAGGTATATGATGCAGGATCTGAAGAACTACTCAGATGATAAGGAGTTGAAGAATGTGCTTGGACATGTAAAATTCGGTGTGGCTTGTAAGCTATAATGAAGACGTGCCAGGAATGATGCAAAACTGAATTAAGTACAAGAGTAATATAGTGTGTTAACAAGATTCCAGGCAGTCTTCAATATGTACTTCACTGCCGCACTGACCGATTCCTTGCCCAAGCCAGGCGGGCGGCAATGTGATCCGATGCCCTCAGAGCTGACAGTGGGCTCTGGGGCTTTCAGTTCTTGGATCCACAGGGGCCGGATGGAAGTTCCGCAGGGAGCTGCGTGGCAAACGGCTTTTCGCAGGTTACGCCGGCAGCTGTTTCTGGGCGACGGCAGAGGCAAGAAGGAGAGAGCCCGGCTGCTTGTGGCTATATACCTAGGCTTTATTTCTCGTCCCTCGAGGGACGGAGGAAACGCGGCACGGGCGGGAGCCAACAGAACAGCCCCCTCCAAGGGTGGAACAAAGGTTTTTAAGGGCAGACGAACGGGGGGGAAGGAACAGAGGAGATAACCAACCAGGGAATGACAAGGGTTAACACTGAGCACTCAGGGGACAGGAGAGGAGGGACAGACTTGGGACATCAAATCCAAAACGGAGCCCTTAAGATCTTTCTAGAAACTAATTACATAGTATATGAACTTATTATAAAACATGAACCAGTGGGACCAATCCTGAACCAAGGAGGGAAGAAAGGTCTGGAAACAGGGTGGAGATGAGGTGTGAGTGGCATCTCGTGGGCGTGGATATCAAACTTCTGCGTCTCCCCCAGGATTCTCCTCAAGGGTGGAATCCTGGGCAGAGAAGTTCACCCATTGGGTGTCACTCACTTTAAATGGAAGGGGCTGGACCATCGCCACACTTCACTCTTACAAGAAAACACAAAAACAAACAGAAAAGGAAACCCACTGTGAATGATGATTGTTTTGTCTTTAGGAAAATAAACAGCAATGGCCAAACTTTCTACTGTTTTTTTCATATGCTAAGTCATTATGGTGCAACATTTGTATAGTTGTGTTTACAAATACCTCGTAAATGCATACAAGATGCTTCAGCAGTTTTTGTTTTTTACTTCACTTTTAGCCAAAATGAACACATTTACAATTACTTGAATTTACAATGCTGTTTTTTACAAAAATTCTAAAAGCAAACATAACATTTTTCTACAGCGATTGTTTTCTTACCTGTTTCGAGGTTTTATGTCTGCAAGAATTAGTAAGATGCTAGTCAAAAGTAAACTCCTGTTTTCAAAATAAATGCTTTTACATGTATGTTAGATCAGACTGTAGGTTTTCAGAGAACAACTGAATTTGTTTTTTCAAAAAATTTAGATTTATTTAAGTTGTCCACAATATTTATACACTTCTTATACTCTGATACCCATTTGTCTTTTCAAAACTTTAGAAATAACACTTGACTAGACCTAATCAGAATCACTTGTTCTGATATGACCTTCTTTGTCAAGATAATGTATCTGTTCAGCAGTGAGGGGGAATTTAATTAAATTCTTTTTATTTTGTTTCCTGTCTTTTTAGATGAAAGTACTACAAAGAAATAATTCTAGTGCATATTACCTAAAAAAAAAATACCAAACCAACAGAAAACACCCTGAACTTTAAAATTTTCAAAATACAGATTACCTAATTTTAGCATGTTGTTCTTATATTGAATATCTAAAGTCCAATTTTAACCCAGTCAAGTGATTTAAATGACTTTACTTTGAATTCAGTACCTGCTAGACAAAAAATAAAAATGCCTTGTTTTTCAAAAGTTTCTACTGCATCTTTGATTGGGAATATTTATCATAACAATACTAAAAAAATAATCTCCATTGTTTGGTGGTTTTAAATAAAAAGAAAGTCTTTTGAAAATCTTAACTTTTACAGGAAGAAAAAATTAAGATATCCTGTGAAAATAACTAGCAAAATGAATTTCCTGTCCATATCACTGAAGTGCCATGTAATCACCATGTATGAGCAGAAGAGAATTTTTTCATCACTGTTAGTTGTAGTAATTTTAACTGTTCATTTGACCTCTTCAAGAGATGGCAAGTGCTTGTGTGACTGAGAATAACTTGTGGCCAATACCTAATGCAGATTTTTTGGTGGAGTGTTCCCTTGAACTGCTTGTGGGAATAAGGAAAGGGACAATGGATAGTATCGTCAGGTGCTTTCTGTCTTATACCATTTAAGTTTGATGCTTAGTCAGAAAAACACTTAATTGGCTGCTTTTTCTAAATGCCATTTTAAGTCAAGAAAGCGCTACACTGTAAAAGTGAAAGCCTATGTCTTTAAAGCAGAGAGAAGAAATATCTTCCTACATATGTATGAAATCAGCTTGTGAAACTAATTCATTTGCACTAGTGATCACTGTGGCTGAGGGCTTACTGGGATCAGAATCAAAGACTGCAAATCTTTTTAGAGATGAAAACATCAACAGTTGCATTAACTTGAATGGGTGAGGGAGATGAGAGAAATTCAGAACTGCTTTACCGGAGGGGGATGAATTCCAGCAGTGCTGGAGTATCCATGTAGCTGTAACCAGTAATCCCATAAGCACTGACCTGCACTTCCTTCAGTCCCATCCAAAACACTGTCTGCTGTCAGAGGTATGATACTGGTTTATATCTGTCTTCAGTATGATATTAAGCAGCAATTTCTATTTCCACAAGTTCTGCCTTTGTAATTATGCTAATTGATTGCTTGTTACGTGAAACTTGCAGGATTTCAAATGACTAATTCAGCTCCACGTTCCAGAAATACAACATACCCCTTGTTCTTTATAGGAAAGTGGAGTATTTCTTGTAGAATTCACTTCCTATTCTCAGCTATAACAGAAAATATGAGATTCACATAGACCTTCAGAGTAAAGAGAATGAAAATTGGGAGTTGTGTCCATAGTTTGTCTCTACAAGGTTTTAAAACCTTTCAGTCTTGATTGCTCTGTTTAGCACAATTAGCACAATGTAATTAAGTTTTTTAGTTCAATAGGATTAGGCTGATGGACCAGCTCTGACATTTTACCCCCTTTTATTCTCCTCTTGTGACGTAGTACAAGTTACTTGAAAAAGTAACCTACCTGTATTTTTTAAACTGATTTGTCACAATATTCACTTATTGTGAAAAGCATTCTGAAATTCCTTGATTGACATACCTATATTTGAAATGCAGTGCTTTTAGTGGTTAATTTTTTTATGGTTACAGTGTACAGCTGAACACCAAGTCAGTGAGTTTTTACAAGGACTTTACAGGCTAGCTTTATGACCTTGTGGCTCATTTAAACACTCCAATAAAAGAATCTTGAATCCATGTTAAGTTTTTTCAGAATTTCATTTGTATAACCTATATGCTAGTCACTTTTGTGCTAAGTTTCTAATCTTTAAAGTATTAATATACATGGTTTTATTAGCCCACATGTGCTAAAATTTCCATACATTAGTACTGCACTACAAAGCATGAAGTCTTTAATTTTATCATAGCAATGAGTATGACACCAAGTCAAGTAATGGTAGTAGTAAGTTGGAATATTCTAGAAAAAATTATGTGTTAATTAGATTAATATGGTAATAATGTGGTTACAGGTGTTAATAATATATACAATTTAAAGTAAATATCTTGTATAATAAAAACAATTTAAATATTAAAATAAATATTTCAAAGTTTTGGTTCCATATGTTCTA
This sequence comes from Dicrurus megarhynchus, assembly GCA_013399195.1. Lineage (NCBI taxonomy): Eukaryota > Metazoa > Chordata > Aves > Passeriformes > Dicruridae > Dicrurus > Dicrurus megarhynchus. The sequence continues at coordinate 47,436 of VXAD01003667.1, read as the reverse complement.
TTTGCTGATTGAGAAAATAGATTTTTAAAGTCATTTCTAATTCTAGGGGAGACAAATGGTGACATAGATTACAGAAAATGTAATAATACGTTATCTATTTTTTTGTTTCTACTTTGGTAGAAAAATAATTAAAAATCCATGACATTGGTCATGTTTAGAGTGACTAACTTGTTTTTAAAGGTAAGTATAAATTTAATTTTACCTTCAAATCAGGGATCAGACCAGATATTTTCTTAGTGCTAAAACATTATAAGGCATGTTTACACCAGAATTATGGGCACTTGTATAGCTGTCAAATATTTCTGATAAATCCTTCCATCTTTAAGCCTTGAGTACCAAGTTCCTTATTAATATGGAAGCCTTTTACATGTAGCTTTGTTAATAGTTTTGTTAATAGTTTTTTTTAATGCTAGCTGTTCCAATTTGATCAGTCTCAAGTACTATCAAACATTTAGCAGCAAAAATGTAACAATTTATGATGGTTAACTTTCATACACTGAGCAGTTCTGGTTTTGCTATACCAGTTTCTAACCACCCAAGTACAGCACTGCTTGTAGGTTCCTTAGCAGTAACCATCTATCTGCTTTTCCACCAAACCTTATTTTTCCTCTTTTCTCTTCATCCAGTTCATGATACTATTTCTTTCATGCATCTTATTCTCTTTGGAGTTGTTGCCTGCTTGGAGCCACAGTGACAAATCTTTGTTTATGGTAAATAGTGCCTATTTCAGCTACTTCATTACATTGACAACGCACTCATATTTCCTGGGGAAAACAGTCTCACTCATACCAGTTTGGGTCCATATTACAGCTCTCACTTGGATTTGATACGCTCCTACGACTGTTAAGGAAATCATTAACTTGCCTTCTTTGGGCATGCCTCCAACGCTGTATGAAAATGTTTGAGTAATACGTGTTCTGATGTGTCAGAGATTTGTATTGTCAATACCTTACCGAAAAATCATCATATTTGAACATATGCTGATCCTTTTTTAAACTAGTCACTCCAAATGCCAAACACTTATGGTTTCACTGTTTTCTATCAAAAAGTGCCATGTTCTTTCTGCTTCCAAACAGCAATTGAACGCTCTCTGAGATGGTGTAACAAGATGTACAGTCTCATCAGAAGGAAAGAATGGAAGTGCACCAATCGTGAATAGAATTATTTTCAATGCAAATCCTCCAAATTATTAAATTTTTACGATTCTTTAATTCTTTCATTTAAAATCATGCTTCTTTCTCTAGTGAAAATCATCACCCATTGCAGTGCATCGAAAACATTATGATTCATCCATACTCACCAAATCATCCTTTGGGGTTTTTCATAGAGCCGCAGGAAGACTCACATTTACAGCTTCTAAAAACCTAATAGATGAGTCTAATATGCCTTTCTTCTGGCTATTTAAAAGTAAAGTACAACTGTAAATTGTCACTCTGTCATGGGACTTTTTTCTTTGTACAATCTTTCAGGAAGACAGTCTCACTCTGGAAAACTTACAGGGTCTAACTTCTTCATTACTCGAATTCTCCCTAATTACAGCTGGGGAGTTTAAATCTAGTCATCACTCTATGAGGAAAATTCAATTACAATATCACCAAGCAAAGGCACTGCAGGTAAAGAACACGTCTTTTGTTCTGCCACTGAGAAAAGTTTCTATAAAGCTACCTGCTGGTTTTCAGAGTGTCACCATCTCCATCCATGTTCAGAGAACTCTTTGTGCCAAGAAAAGCAATTTCACACAGAGCTGCCCTTTTTCTTCCTGTACTTTGTATGCCTTTTGCTAAATCTGATCTTCTAATTAGGCTCTGCATGACAATGAGATAACTTTTGTAGACTGTAACTGCTGCTTTTTCTGATACAATCTTGTCTGGAATTCTCAGCTGTTGAAACCATTGGAATTAACCAGGAAGATTAAATGTTTAAAATGTATTGCTATGAGATAGAGAAGTTAAAGGTCACTGATGCTTCTTATATGTTTCATCTCATTTTGAGACAGCATCTCTGAGACACCATAAATGACCAGAGCTGTGAACTCCACAGTGTTTGATCCTATGCAAGCATCAAACATATGCAATCATCTACCTTTTCCTGTTTACTAAATATATTTCTTTTTCCAATCATTCTCAACACCAGAAAATTTCTTGAATTTTAAAAAAACTCTGTCATTTCCATCTGATTCACTGAAAAAATCATGTATCTCCTAATGATTTATCATTTAGCATTATGCAATGCTATGAAAGTTAACATAAAAACCAGATGTATTTCAGAATAATAGTATAGTCCTTTCTAATTTCTCATTCCCATTTAGAATTATTTCTAGGAAAAAACAATTACTACAGGTTTCAAAAGGTTTTTCAGGACTTTTGTACATTCTAAGTATATTGAAATATTGGTTAATATAGATACATGGCTCAAAGTGGGTCAAGCATTTTTGTAGATACACAAACTAGGTAAAAAACCCCAAATCTCTAAATTTTCAAGATTTTGCAATTCTGACCACCACAGAATTGAGATGGGAAAAGAAAGGGAAAAAAAAGAAGGGGAAAGGGGAAAGGACGGGAATGGAGCAGGGAAATATATTTACTAAAGAAATTGCTGTAGACATCCAAGATCTATAAAAAGATACAATTATGCAAGCAAATAAGGAGTAATTTTATTTTTCAGCTGTCTTATTGCCCCATTTTCTCAAAGCATCAAAAAATCCAATCAACTGCAAGGAAAGCAGAATATTTTTTTTTCTATTAATGACTATATTATTCACAACTCCAATAGCAGCATTTGCCTGAGAAACGAGCAGTTGTGTTTGCCTTAGAGTTAGTAAGTAGTCCTCACACATTTGATGAGGACAGGTATGTTTAATTTACTGTATTTTAGGGAACCAGCTGACCAAGATTCAAAAAGCCACCTCAATGTTCCACTAATACAAATATTTTTACAGCAGCACAGTTTGCCGAGTTTTTCCTACTTTTCTGGTAAACATGTTATTGGCCATGTCCTACACTTATTATTCCCAAAAAGACAGCAATTCAAATAATTTATTATAAACTAAACTAAAAAATTCTGTTAAATCATATTTTTCTTGCATAAAGTATACTGCCACCTTCTCGTAATACTGTTTCATTCGTTTCTTATTGCTTCCACAAGATGCATCTCTTTTCTGCTCTAGAGATAGAGTACAGTGATGAGTAAATTAGAAAATGTCAATGGTTTGCTAGACTGAGGGTTACAGTAACTAAGTTAAGTAATGTATTAAAAGTACAAAATATCTTCTGTGCTACAGACAAGTTTGTGAAAATTCACTAAATTTAACCTAAAGCTGCCAAAGATTCTCCTAGTTAAGTACAAAAACTTAACATTTAGTGGTGTACTAAATAATTACAACTTGATTGAGTTTACTGAAACGTCTTTTTATTGTCTTTATGCCAGTGTTTACTTCGTTTAGCAGTATTTCACTGCAAAGGTTCAGTTACTTGTGAAATTCTAGTCTACTTTTAATTTCATTTTAACCTTTGTACTGTACTGCATGGCCCCTGTAACAGCAGCAAACCTGATAATAAATACTTCCATGAGCAGAGGTAGTTATCTACTCTCTTTAGTATAGAAAGCTGACATGCAGAGCCCACCCTAAGTCTGCATGTATGAGGTGTATGAAAGAGTTGAAAAGGAGGAGTGCTTTGTCAGAAGCAAGCTGAGCTACTTTGTGTTCAACGTATTATCAGGAGCTAACTGTGTCCTAATTTACTAATTTAACATTTTTTTCACTTCCTGACTCTGATTGCTAAAACTGAGGAACATCTGGAAGTACACAGGTGTTTGTGAGGCCTCATTGCCCAAAATAGGTTTTGCCAAGGCTCAGCCAGTGGGCAGGAAGAAAGGAGAAAAGCAACGTGTGAGGGATGTCTTCAAGCCTCCACCACTCTCTGGCACAGGCTATTGTCACCTGGGGTTCTCTTCTAATTGGAGTTTTCCTCCAAAGTGCATGTTTTAGCCATGACGTAATGGAAGCATGGGCTCATTTCTTCTTGCCTGTGCCTGCTGGAGCTGAGACAGGGGTGAAAACTTTCTGTGCTCAGGGAATCTCTGCTGATCCCCCTAAATATCAGTGTGTTGCTAGAGACACTCATAGCAGGGAACTTAAAAGGAGATTGGTTTTTGTTATATTTTAATTTGTATCAGCAAGAAACTGATGAGTAAGAGGATTAAGAGGTTTAAGATTCAGTGGATAGATGCATAGCTTATGATTATGCAGCAACTTAAAAAGTATGTTTGTTGTTAGAGACCTGATTAATTATCTCACCATGAAAGAAAACTTCTACATCAGAAACAGTCAAGGAAGAGTGCTAGAGGCTTTTACAGAAGCACAGAAGGGGTCATGTTGGAAGGGACCACAGTGACCTCCCTGCTCAAGCAGGGTCATCCCAGAGCACATGGCACAGGATTTCATCCAGAGAATTTTTGAATACCTCCAGTGAGGAAGATTTAACAATCTCTTTGGGCAACCTGTTCCATTACAGGGTCACTTGCACATTAAAGAAGATCTTCTGCATGTTCAGGTAGAGCTTCCTGTGCATGTGTCTGCCCTTTGCCTCTTGTTCTATTGCTTAGCCCCCAGAGCCTGGCTCCACCCTCTTGGCACTTTTCCATCAGATACCTGTAGACATTGATGAGGTCCCTTCTCAGTTGTCTCTTTTTGAATGAACCAGTCCTGATACTTCGGTAATTTTTGGTTAGTTGTGAACATAAGCTAAAGGAAAATGGGTCTGGAATGATGTCCCTGTCCTGTACCTTTTACACTTTGCTGGAAGTCTGAGAAAATATCTACTAATGCCAATTCTAAAAAGTTTTCCGTATGCTTCAGTAGCCTTTGTAAACAAATTTCTGTTGCTCTCTTTGATGTATACGTATATATTGTTTAAAGAATAATTATCTGTAAATATATTGAGGTATTTTTCCTGCATCAGAGCTAGTGTTGGTGTAGTATTTTTAGTATAACTCTCTGCTTACCCCTTTGCAGCAACATCTATTTCTTGCTCTCTGTGCAATACAGGTCTAGCCCAAGCTTTCCAAAGTGAAAGTAAAGGGCCTTGTTCATAAGAAAAGCATAACTGAAAACTTTTTTTTTCAATACTTATTTTTTCTGTCAGAATATGAGGATTTGTTTACTTTTTTAAAACTAGTCCATGGCCAGCTCGGAAGATCAGCTACTTCCTTTTAGGTAATATTCTAGTGTTTGTTTTTCTAACAAAAATTTCTTTCTATGGAATTTTTTGTAAGATCTGAACTTATCCTGCTTTTCAGCATTCTTTTTCAACAAGATGGCAGAAACAATATCAAAACTTAACATTTACAGGGAGACAAATGTAGAAGAAGAATGATATTTAAAGGCAAAGCTCATTTCATAAAGATTTTTTTAATAGAAAGGGCTTCCTGGCAGATAGTTTCACATCTGATGTGGGATTTTTTGCATGCTCTTGCACTTTGATTTGGGATAATACATAACAACTAGAGACTGGACTGTGAGTTACAGTGTAAGTTTAGGTAGAACTAAGAGCAGTTATTCTGTGTTGTATTATAAGTAGAGTTCCCCTGAAGTAGACTGGCTTTGTTCTAAAAACTTTAGTTACTAAGGCATATACTTCTAATACACTGCTGTATAGGTTACATAGGATGAGAAAGCAGACAAGTAGTATTCCTTCCATTTCTATTTCACAATAATAGTTTATTTTTATATACTGCATGTGCCTGTATAGGGAGGATTTTTCCTTTTTTCCTGATGTGTCTCTGAAGCCGGATCTTCAATACTGTTTCAGAGCCTCCTGGAGGCTTGCAGTAAGGCTTGCAGTAAGGTCCCCGATAAAAGATACACTGCAGTCCAGGGACCACTGCTGCTGTTAAATGGCTTTCTGGTGTTAATTCCTTTTCTTTAAAGAACACCTGAAGCTCTTCATATAGAAGAGACTATATATTTTCAAAAGTATCTGGGAAAAAGAGGAATAAAGCGTTCTGCCTCTTTTCTACAGAAAGAACAGCAATTGGTGGTGCTTATAAAAGAACACCAAATAATGCACAAATTTACAAATAGAGTTAATAGCTGCATTAGTTACAGAGAACACAGATTAGTGGAAGAAGCTGTTCCTGAGCCCATTTAAGATGTTTTATTGTTTTGAAACAAAGTCCTTACGCTCAGAAGGTCCAAGTTCACTGTTTTGCCTAGTGTCCTTTCTTATATACTTGTATATGTACCTACAATCTTGCATTTTTTATACTCCTGTGCTTGGAGTAATAGAGATACAGAATAGGACCACTGAGTGAATTCAGACCAAGCATCTCTCTTGTCCTATGTTGTGGTTTCAGCTGTGAAGGGGTACTCCAAGATCAGGATTGCAGTTTTCCCTGGTAAAGTTCAATCCTTACTTTTAAATATGTTGGCCTCTGAAATTTCCTTAAATGCAGAAATCTTGGTTGTATCATTGCACAGGACTTCTTTGGCATGGTTGTCAGAAATACTGTCTCAAAAATAAGAGGCTGTCCTTACTCTTCCAGCTTGAGTCCAAATCCTGCTTTGAAATTATGGACCTATTTCAGAAGGAAATTTTGTATCTGATGGGACAGATACTTCACATCCAGGAAGACATTTTTACCAGGCTCAATGTCAACTGCAGGATTCATGGAAGGAGGGAATATTTGAATTACTGGGAATTGCTGATGGAAGATGTAAAATAGTACCCGGGATCAGATACCTACACCTGCATAAAAAACAATAAAAGTGTATTCTTCCAAGTTCTACTATTCCTAGCTCAGCTAAGTAGCTTAATATGTTAACAGTAATTACAGTAACTTCTAAGTAAGTTTTGTTCTATTTCCTTTTGAATGTACAAATAATTTGCACCCCAAACATACTCCAACAAAGAGATGCATGCCTCTACTGCCTACTGGATGAGAATAAACTTTTTATTTAATAAGGGTGTATTAAGTTTTGGATTTTTCATGGGTTAGTGCTACAGTAGTGTAAAAATTTCATCCCTTGCTTACTGGCTGTTGCTTATTATTTACTTATTTTAGGCTATACCTGAAAGCCATCATCTGTTAAATCTCTGCATTGTTAGTATTGTTACTATAGAATATGCTTAGTTGCCAGTACACCAAGTCACTAGTAGCAACACAGGACTGATTATGAAATGTTGGGAATCTGATTATTTTTTAATATCATCACTCTATCTGATTTTTAAATCACAAAATCTGAGTCTCTGACCACAGGAGTCTTGCTTATTTGTATGAACTACTTTCAGAATCATCATCTTCATTTAGACAGAAAGATGTGCTTTTTGTGGTATTTTGATAATTTTCTAAAATAAGAATATCTTTTTCAAGATAACTCCCTACTAAACTGCAATAGAAATCATGCCCAACTTTAATCTGTATATCAACACAGCAGGCAAATATAATATTCAATCTTACTGTCACAGCAGCTTTAAGTAGATGGTACATTTAATAAGACCATTGTGTAAAAGTTAAAGCTTGTATAAATCCTGCTATTTTATGGAGATAGCATAAGTATGGCTTCTTAAATTATCATACTGGGATCTAAAATACACTTTCTTTTATGCTTTTCTTTGTTTGTATTGCATTTGTCTATGAGAAGTAGACAGGAATGGTTTTTGCAGCTAAGAGGGGATTTCTGTTCTTCTTCTGTAGCAATTTGCCCCCCGTGGGACAATGTGTTTTATTCTCACTATGGATCCTCCTCTTGAACCAAAGCCCTAGAGGAAAACTGGCATACAAGGAGTGAGATCAGAAACATTCCTGAGTGTAAATGATACACTTCTGTGAACTCTTAATCCATTCACAATCATTATTCTCTTTTGCCTAGAAGGGCTGGCTGGGAAAAAATGTGTTGCATGGTGCTTTGCTGAAGTTGCCTTTTTCACAGCAGTCAGGATCTCATTCCAGTTTCACTTAGAGCATTGGTAGCCAGCAGCTTTGCTGAAACAGCTGTAAATAAGGGCATTTATGATTTCTTTGTGCAGGCTCGTTTGTTTAGTTTAACTTTTCCTTTTGACTATTCCTTTTTGCAAACTATGATAATGTTAGTCTCTATTTTTTTAAGATTCTTTCTTACACCCCAAAAACCTGCCAATTATTGCTTTCTTTACTAATTATTAGTTTCAGCATCAGCTGTACTTTCTGCCTTGCTTAATTAAGCAGGGGAAGGAAATATATGTATTTGCAAATGGAGGGAAAAGAGAAAAGCTAAAAACAAAGATATAAAAGTGAGGAAGAAATTGCATCTCAAAATGTCCCTTGCACTGAATATTTTAATAGATTTCCTAGTGACTTTTCCTCTACAACTATATAAATGGATATTATATCTTTAAGATTCAGAGGTGCAGAAACAACTTTTTAATTGTTACCTAAATGTAAAAGGTTTTTATTTTTTTTGTAAATGGGCACATAAAAATTAATTATTATGATTATACCTATTTTTACATTCATATGTAATGAACATTTATAATTATTTATAAAGTCAATGAAGGCAGCAGTGCAAGTCAGCTGTGAGTTCAGATCTACTAGTCAAACAGCTGTTTAGTCCAAGAACTCTTCCATCCTCAAATAACTGGAGTAGCTTTGAATGTGGAACTGAGTGTCATTTTATGGCAATTATTGCTCTCCAGTGCAGACAGGGAAGTATTTGGAAAGTACCTTGAAGAGAGAGGATGCTTAACCATCAATTCTACTGCTCTTAAAAATTCCTAAGATTTATCTCCAGTATGCAGGACTGATGGAGGGGAACACTTTCCCTAGGATATCTTGTTGAGGAACACATTCATTGCAGGCAGCACAGGGTGCAGCTGCAGTGGGAGCTGCAGGTTCGGTTCTGAGTGGGAGCCCAAGGCAAGACGCCAGGAACTGCCAACCCTTGGCCCCACAAAGGGCACAGGGACCTGTGGTGCCAGCCAGGGGACCGGACACTGAGACACAGCAGGAGCTGATGGCTCAGGAGGAACAGTGATAGTTTTGTCCTTGGACTGTGAAGGTATAAAAGCCCAGGGGTTCCTTTGTTGGGGGCCCCTCCTTGCAGCCACCAGCTCGAGCTGCTTCTCTGTTACTGCACTGTGAATAAATTGCTTTATGAAACAAGACATCTGCGGCTCTTCTAAGGGAAACCTGGGGTCAAGCTGGTAAGGAAACCTGGTCTGACCATGTGAGAGTGGGGTGTGTAGGAAGTCGAGGGAGGGACCCTTTGGCTCATTGGAGCTGCCCACAGTGAAGGGGCTTTGGTCCCAGCAGTGATGGTCTCTGGTGGTAGGAGTACAGCTGCTAGGAAGTCCAGTGAGTGGTCAAACCGAGAAGTTTTCTTAACAGCCTCCTTTGAGGACCATGCTTTGTACCAGGTCTCACGGTTGAAATCTACAAAGCATAGCAACACCTGTATTATCTTGGAACCCCTTTTACTTCACAGATGTTTAAGGCTAATTAGGGACTTTACTTCTGAGACCTATAATAGAATGCTTACTGTATATATTCCTTTTAAATTCTCTGTCGAATTATCCTGCTGAGAGTATGAAATGTTTGCTTTCTTATTGCCCTCTACCCCTCTCACAGGCCACACATATGCACTTTGAGTCGACCTCACCACTTTTGCTTTCTCTATTCACTTTCTTTCATATACCTCAAGACCAGGTGCTCTTTGTTAACATGAAGTAATAAGTAATAATAAAAAGAAGAATAATGTTTACAGTGAGTTTGAAGAGCTGAATGTCTTTGTCTGAGGCTGTAGGTTGGTCATGGTCTTTTTCCAACGTTTCTCTACAAAAGTTTTAGCATAGTACAAAAAACTCCAAACAAACCATAGCTACCATTTTTTATGGTATCATAGTCTTTCAGCCTAAATATCTTTGCTCCTCTTACTCACTTTTTTGTTATATTCCTATAAAAATCCATTGTGTCATCTGAATATCACCCTCTGTAGGACCCTTCATATGTGTGTTCCCAGAGTTCAGCTTTCCCTGCTTTTCTCACTTTAACTTTCAACTATTTAGATAGGTCATTTTTTGTCTCCTTTTAACCCCACAATGGCTGATTTATTTGAATAAGGAACATCTATACACATTATTTAAAATATTTTAATATTTCATTTATAAAATTGCCATCTCAACAAGTAACCCATAAAGGGACAAAATTTCCCATGTCATGTCTATCTCCTGGATTTGTCTCTGTGTCATTTTGCAATCATATGCCCCTAATTAATGTCATAAAAGTTGTTTCAGTAGTATTTATGAGCTCTTCTACATTTATCTAACTTTAGTTTTAATATTGCAAAGCTTACTTAATTGAAGACAAACTTATCTTCTGAGAGTTAAAAATCATCTATCAATTCTTACAGTTGCTATGCTCTCTTAGGCTCACACTATGAATTAGAAATCATTGCCATTAATGCACTTTTAATTGCAGTAACTTCTGAAACCAGATTGTATATTAAATATGAATCATGACAAATGTTTTCTGTAAGTATTCTTTATTGAAAAAGAGTTCTTTGGGTTTTTGTTTAAGTATAGTTTCCTGTCAAGACTTTTTTTTTTTTTGCTAACTACTCAGCAACAGTGGGAAGGAATAAAGAATTGGGTTCTTGGGTTTATTCAGAGATAAAACATTGGAGCTGCTCAAGACATTTGCTTTTTAGCTCCCCTTTTCAGAGGTTTAAAATCATATTTATCTCTCTAAGAGACAGAATAATTTAAAAATCACATCTGTTGATGATGTGGAGCAACATTTGGAAAATCACTGGGCTTCTGCCTTTTTCAGGTCACTGTAAGAATAAGGAAGTGAAAATTTTGATACTGTTAATTTTACTCATTGTTTCACTGTCTTTTTTTTTTTTGACACTCAACCGTTTTACCAGTAATATTTTTTTTTACCGTTCAGAGCAATATTTTCAGAAAATATTGTTATAGGAATTCTCAGTGGATTTGCAGTGAAAATGTACAAAAACAGTTTTGGGTTTTTTTTCTAAAAATTGGAGGGAAGGCAGCCCATCTACAGTGCTGGCACGAATTTGGTGAGAGGAAGAGAGAGTTATACAGCTGCAAAAAATTTCTATCTTTTCCCTTATCACAGACAAGCCTATATTTGGATTTCGTAACTCACACATAGCCAGCTAAACATAAGATTCAAAACTTCAGTGATCACTGTTGAATCATGTTTAGAGAAGCACACATCAATAAAAGTGAATGATAAAGGTATGTCTGCAAATGAGCAAATGGGAAACTAAACCTGAGTTCCTCATCAGTTCCCAGAATCATGCGGGAATTTGCCAATATCAACAAATAAAAGCATGCTGAAATGCATCTAAAAAGTGTGAGAAAATGGAAACTGATAGGTAACACAGTGTTGCAAAGAACACATTGCAGAAAATGAGTCTGATTTTTTTTCTGTGACAAAATAATGTATTTTGTAGATAGAGGAGAAGCAGGAGATGTGATATCTTGATTTATGTCAGGGTTTTACCCGTTTCAGATTTTACATTTTGACAGATGACCTTGGAGGACACAGTGTAAAATACATTATGGATTACACTTAGCTAGAACCTGTTTGCAGAGACTAATTATCAGTGGTTCATAATCAAAACAGAAGTGTGTGGTGAGTACTGATATTCAATATTTTTCATTAGTACTCTGAAATTTGAAATGCAGGCTGTTCATTGCATTCACAGATCAAGCTACACTGTGGAAGGTTACCAGCCCAGGCAAAGTTTCAAGCTCTATAACCAATTACAAAGTGTTGTGTACTTAAGGGAACACAGACATGGGAGAGGGAACAAGTCTGTAATAGCCATTTTACAGAGGATATCTAAGGGATTTAAAGAAAACGTAATACCAACATGAACCGGAGGTGATACACTTTGACAGAGTACCTGGCAGCACTTAGAGATTCATAAATAGAGTCTCTAAAACAGAGCAAGCTATTTTTTCGCCTTTGGTGTGGTGCAAGCTGAAGTACTGTGTGAAGTTTTAGATTTTGCAATTTAAGAAGGATGCTAAATAAAGGTAAGGAATCTGAAGGAAATACTGAAAGTTAGTGATACACTGAGCTTGCTTACTTAACGAAGCCTGGCGATAACACAACTGTCAAAACTATTATGGATAGCTGCAAAAAAAAAGCAGACCGTGGTAATTTGGGATCTCAGTTGTAAAAGTGAAAATACCTTTCTACCAGCTTACCTGGATGATGCAAGAACTAAAGAACTAGGCAAGATTCAAACCTTTATCTGACTTATTCACTGAACAGGAAGAACCATGTTGCTTAAACATGAGTTATTTTAGAGCTATGTAGCTTTTCAAGAGAAATAGGTATTGTTAAATTAAATAACATGGAATTATATTGGTATTTTTTATATTTTTATACATGAAAAGAGAACTAGGAATGATTTATTTTCTCTCAGTTTGGTCAATGGAACCTTTCCTCTGACTTACTTTTTCTTTGGGAGCATTTAAGAGAGCACGGACTATGTTTGGTTTCACAGAAATACGGTATCTTTTTATAGATGTTTAGAGTGCTGTTCACTGTGTGCAGTTGGGATTCATAGCCATTTTCTAGCAGGAAAAAGGTATATTCCAGCCATTCTGAATGACAAGCGTCCTAACCTATGCACATGATATAAAGCTGTGTGACAGAAATGATCATCCACAGTGTGACATGGAATAAGTATGTGTGGCCCTTTGGGGGACATCAGACAGACTGAAAATCCAAAGGGCAGTTGAAGGTTGTGGTTACACGTAAAGATAAAATAATCTGCCTAAATTGCCACCATTTGTTTGCCATTGCCACTGTTTTCTTGAGACAAAACAATGGTGTCCTTTCCACTAACCTGTTCCAAGTTCCTCCATAATTTGTGTGATCCAGTTTGAGACATACTTCACCAGTGATTGGATAAATAAGTGGCAGGGAGAGGGCTTTCATATTTTACCTATTTTACCATATTTATTTTGTGTGGAAATTACAGCTGAACTCAGATTGCAACCTGCTGTAAATTTAGTAAGTATAAAAGAAGAAAAAGTTTTTCCTGCAATAGAAATATCTTCTGTTGTTGAACTTCCATGTTATATTTTTCCTAACAGCCATGACAAAAATAATTTGGTTTGTTGTAAGAATATGAGGTTATTTTAAATAAATAGATATGCAGACAAGTCTGTGAAATCAAGCAGATATTTTTGGTTCTGATTTCAGTTTTTGTTCAGTTTGGACGTGTTTTATGTTTTCTACACCGATGAAATAAGTCAATAGAGGCATTCTCATTACTATAACAAATCCCAGTGTCTGTATCACTGATGAAGACAGTACTGGTCTCAATACAGAGCCCTCAGGGACACCACTCATCACTGAACTCCATCCACACATTAAACCACTTGCTCAACTTGTGCAGATGTGACTAATCAACAATTCCACATCCGTCAAATACTCTGTCCACCAAATCCATCTCTCTCCAATTTAGGGAGAAGGATGTTATAGGGGATCGTGTCAAAAGCCATCTTAGAGATGTTGAGATAGATGACATTCCTTCCCTTGCCCACTGACGGAGTCACTCCTTTACAGAAGGCCACTAGGTTGGTCAGGCAGAATATGCCCTTGATGAAGCCCTGCTTCCTGTCTCAAAATACCTCCCCTTCCACCACATGCCTAAGTAGAGCTTCTGGGATTTCTTCAGTGGTCTTCCCAGGCAGAGGCAAGACTGACAGGTTGGTAGTTCCCAGGATCCTCCTTTCTACCCTTTTCAAAAATGGAGACAATTTTTCCCTTTTTCCAGTCATCTGGGACTTCACCTGACTCTTCAAATCTCAGGGAGAGTGGCTTGGCAACTACATCAGCCAAATCCTCCAGACTCTGGGATGCATCTTACTGGGTCCCACGGGCTTGTGTAAATTCAGTTTCCTCAGGTGGTCTCAGTCTTGATCTTTTACGGTGGAAGGGACTTTGCTTCTCCAGACCATCCACTCAGGAGGTGTGGGAAAAGAGAAAAACAGATTGACAGTCTGAGACAAAAATGATGTTGAGTACCTCAGCCTGTTCCTCATTTGTTGTTACCAATTTGTCAATCCAATTCATCAGGGAGGGAAAATTATTTCTTTGACCTCTTTCTGGCTGATTCTGGCTAAAGAATCCCTTCTTATTGTGTCTCTTGCCAAGTTCAGCTCCAGCCAGATTCCATCCCTAGCCAGCTGGGCAGTGTCCCTATACTCTTGCCTGGACACCTGTCCCTGTTACCCAGGCAATTGGAGTGCTATAGATAACATCCTGCATGTCTAGTCAAAGTCAAGGGAAGCAAAATCCACTTCTTTCACTACATCCACTGAGCAAGTGATCTCATTTTATATTATATCAGCTTCCTCAGGTACAATTTTCTCTTTATAAATTCATAGTGCCTGTTCTGTAACATTGCCTAGTCCTTAAAAAGCCTAGATGTGGATTCCAGGGTCATTTCCTCAGTGGTCAACCCAGGTGCTGAGACACAGTCAACTGGCCAGTAGTCCCCCAGTTACTCCTTCTTGAAAATGAGTGTTACATTTGCTGTTTTCTGGTCACTGGGATCATCTTCCAGTTGCCATTCTATTAAAAAAATGATAGTTTGGCCTTGCACTGTTATCAGTCATTTCCTTTGGCACTTTTTCAGCCTCACTGCTTGTGTATGTCCAATTTAATTATGTGATCCCTATGTCAACCTTTCTGCAACCTGGATAATGCCTTGCTAGCTGTCAAAGTTGTGATATAGTCTGAAACAGTGAACTTTGAGAGGTGACAGAAAGTCAGGAGTGAGGAGAATGACAGACAATGAATATCTGAAATACAGATTTTGAACTCTCCAAGCAGAAGCCTTGCTAGCTACAACTAGTATAAAGTGCTGGTAAATTTTGGCAATAATTGGACTAAGCAAAACTGGCACATTCAGATTAAGAGACATGAGACAGAATCATAGTTGGGAGATTGATCATGAGCTGTACTTCACCAAAATGAGTATTTAGACTGAGAGACGCAGGCTCTGCAAATAAGAGTTGCCAGAAAAGAAGTGAAGTCTGAAAAGAGAAAGTGATCTTAGAAAAAAGGAGTCTCAGACAGAAAGAGGTAAACACCCTGTCTGGAGAAAAGAAGTTAGCAGTGGGGAAGATCCCAGAAAAGAGAGAGCTGCATGAGGACAAGCTCCAGGGATGTCCAGGGTCAGTGAACAGTTACCCTTGAAATGATGCTTGTGGGCAGCTGTACAGCACAAGCCCCATGTCTTTCTGCCTAGCCTCCTTGTGCCAGCAGTGATTTCTCTGAGGGGATGGGCACTAAGGGTCTTGTTGATGCAAAAATTATTTTTGCTTTTATATATTCTTCATATATATTTGTAGCTCTGTAGACTAGTATTGTATAGTTATATAGTTTCCTAACTCCAGTCCTGTTATGGATTGAGCAAGCTTTAGACAAGCCCTGCCTTTGGTTCAGATTTTTGGCAGCAGCTTAAATTCAGGTGACCCACACCTAAACTGCCCTGGTTCGCAAGTTCTTAAAAATGGCAAATCAGGTCTATTATAAAATGAGTTATTTATTGAATAGACAGAAGATTAACAGACAAAAGACCTTTGTTAAGACTACACAAGTTAAAACAAAGAACTACTAGTAGATTTGCATTAAAAAGTGCACAGCATAAAGGTATGTATATTATAGCTAGCAAAGAAATAGTATAGATTAGGAGTCAATATAATTTACCACCGAATTGGTGATGGGGTACACACAGAGTCCTTTCACTCAACCTCCAGAAGAGTACCCACAAAGTAGGCATCCCAGCTTCAGGGAAAAGTCTTACACATTTTCCAGGGAATGTGCAGAAGACTTCTGCTTGTGAAAATTTTGTGCAGCTGTTATAGTTTGTAAAGTGAAGTGTCTGTCAGTCAGAAATTCAAGGCTTATCTTTCTTCAATTTGCTCTCAAGGCAGAATGTTTATTGTCAGCTGGGAATGCCACCTCCATCGTGCCAGAGATAACTCACTACCGGACAGATGTTCAGCTTGGGTTATCTCACCAATTAGCAGATTCATGTGAGGGGGTAGATGCCCTGAGTTATCGCAGCTGATAGAACAGATAAGCTCTTTTGTGGCAGAGGGGAATGTCCTGTCACAAGTGCTTTTCCTATCAGAGAAACAAAATTCCTGAAGGCCTGTTATAATCTTGCTTCTTATGGGAATCAAGGACTAGACACCTTCCCAAGACACTTTCCCCATGTATAAGACATAAAAAACTAGCAGGGAGGGGGGCTTCAGAAGAGGTTGAACCAAGAGGGGGAATTACTTCATGTGTTTCTAACTGGGGATTCTTGTCAATTAGGCTAATTGCTAAACTTATAAAACTGTACATACCCCGTGTCACGTGTGCATCTTTGGCACATTTTTGGCATACACGTCGGTGTGTTGTGAACCTGGAGGGACCCTTCATTAAATGGTAACCATTTTATCACCTAGCCTTGTTTGGCTCTTGATTTTTAGGGCTCAAAAGGCAACACTGTGACTAAGTAAGACTGCTGGAGACAAGGAGCAAGTGGGGAAAACTGGCAGGTGAGGTGCAAGCTTAATTCTTGCGGGTATTTAAATAGTCCCAAATCCACTACAGGCTGGGCTGTGCTCAGTCTCCTCTATGACATTGCCACTGGCTGCAGGAACCTGGGCATCCTGAGGACAGTCTTCTACAAAAGAAACTGGGGTAAAACCACAAATTATTTTAGAATTTTCCAGGTTGGTCACAGTTTCCTGTCCCATTAGACAGTGCTTTCCACTTTTTTTTTGTAGCTAGGGTACTTATATACATCCTTGTCCTTGCCCTTCACATCCCTCACTAGTTTCAGCTCCAGCTGTGCTTTGGCTTTCGTAATTCCAGCCTTGAAAACACAACTAATGTGTGTTCCCCTGGGTCAGCTCTTTGTTTGCACCTCTTTGTAAATCTTCTCGAAATACATTTCATCCATGACAATTACCTGCCGTGAATGCTCATCTTTCCATATGTGTGGTTTGGAGGAGCCTCTCTGTGAAGATGACCAGCTATCCTGTGCCTTTTTGTCATCCAGGGCCTTCTTCCCTGAGAAACAGCAAACTACATTGCTCAGCAAGAAGAAATCTGTTCTGGCATTCTCAATAGGGATTTTACTCTTTGCTTTGCTCATTTCCTGTGGGATCTTAAAATGTTGTCTCATGGTCACTACTGCCAAGGCTACCCTAGATATTCACATCTTCAACCACTTCTTCCTCTTCTGTGAAGGAGCAAGCCAGTTGGCTCTTTGATCACTTATGTCAAGAAATTTTCTTCAACACATCCACGAACTTCTGGAGTGCTTGCAGCTATCCCTATGCACTTCCAGGACATTTCAAGAGGTCAAAATTCCTGTAACTACCAGGGAGGACATGAGACAATGGGCTTTCTTTCAGCTGGCAAGAGAATGCTTTATTTCTTTCCTTTTGGGATCAACTGATGTGTAACAGATACCTGTCTTGTGACCTTTTCCCATAAGCTCTTGACTAGCTTGCCACACCTTTCAAGACAAAGCCTCATGAACTCAAGTTTCTCCTTTCTTTCCTGGTCTTTCTCTTCTAAAAAGCCTTTGTGCATCACTGGCAGAACTTCAGTCATACGGACAATACCGCTGAATCTTTGAAGTTCCAATGAGACTGTACATGTGCAAACGCATCAGCAAACTCATTCTTCCAATGTGCTTTCTTTGTTATGTGAGCTCATGCACAGGCACTTGAGGTGAACTCCCTCACCACAGCATGATACCACTTTCCAAAGTCCAAGAGCTTTCTCAGCCTGGAGACTTCCTCAATGTCCTTAGTGCCTCCATTTTTCTTCTGTATTTGGCTTCTGTCTCCTGAGAAACCAGTCTGAAGGCCTCAGCAGGTTGGTAAAATTGTTCTTGCCCTGTAAATGGATCAAAGAATGAATGTTTATGATAGTACAGATGAACTAATCTGAAGTACCTATCCATGCTGAAAACTAACTTTTTTTCATCTGAAGTTTTAAAACACAAATTAATGCATTAGATCAGAATTTGGTAGCATACATGTCAATGAACTTGATGTAGAAATGGATGGCTAAAGTTCTGTAGTCAGACAGACTAATAGTCTGTAGTTAAAATATCCCTCCTAACATCTATGCACTTGCTCACTAGGATTGCATAGAAAGCTTGGTGCTCTCTTGTATCTAAAAAATTTTATATGAAAACATGTATGTGTTTTCTGAAAACTTGTAACATATATGTATTCTGTACTTCATGGAATTAACTTGAATTCTTTTTGTCACATCAGTATTGGAATCTTTAGCAGGAGAGTGACAGGCACTGTAGGAAAAAAATCAACCATTAACATGAGAAAATATTTTTCCTCCATTATCTCTACAGGTCTTTACAGTGCAATCTCTTTGTAGCATCTGTATTTTAAATCTCACCTGTTCAGATGGAATTATATTTGACCTGTTGCGGAAAGGACTTTTCTAGCCACCAGATATTGTGCTGAATTTATTTTTTTTCAAGAAGTTATCAACTGGACTTGAATATAGTGTTTCGTACCTTGCTGGAAAAAAATAAGGAAAACAAAGATAAACTTTTCTTTAGTATGTCTTGATATCATGAGTCATGTCCTGTTACAATCAGTATTTGGAATGCATAGTTCAAAGGGAAGAATAAAGGGACTATAAATGTGCTTAAAAAATTAATTTCAATTACCTTGAGACAACTGTGTGTAAATATATTAGGAAGCTCTCTGGATAGCACATTGCTGAGGGGTATAGTTAACTTATGATATGAAAGATTAGGGCTTTTTTCAAGGTTTCTTATTCAAACAAAAAACATTTACTTATTCAGAATCAGGACACTGTTGAAGTGAGTATAGTTTTAACACATTTTAGTATATACTACACATTTTAAATCATCCCAAAAGAGTTTTGAGGTGATTTCAAAGGGAACGTCAAACATAGACATGGCAAATAAAGAGCCTCAAAATATCTCTTTCACATTTTACAGCACACCATGTTTTTGTGCATATGTCTGTGCCTGTGTATGTTTAAAAATGAGAAGGTGAGGGATGCATTTTTTTTATTACAGTGGTATGTTCCGCTCACTTAAACTTCTTTTTACTTATTTTCCAGACTGCTGCTTGTAAGTGACTTAATAGTTTCTTTTCCTATTTTTCAAAACTTTTATGAGTATTTGCAATTGAAATTATTTGAAACCTTTCCCTAGTGCTAGCTAATATGAAGTCAGAACAGGAAGTCAGAGAACTGTGAAGGAGAAATGATGGCCCTTGAAAGGAAATTCCTCTTAAGGAGGTTTTTGTAATATAAAAGCACTATCAAATTTCTACAATACATTTTGAAAAGGCTTACAGATGTGGGAGATGTTGGTCTGTAACTGAACCAATTTACACCTGAACTGATAACAGATATCACAGTTCATATTTTTAAAAGTCAGTGTACCATCCTTCATGTGAAATGTTAACATTTCTCTCTAGATTAATATTGTCATAGGTTACAACACATTAATACAGTAGTTCATGACTGCATAATACAATGTGTAATGCAGAGGACATTCTTGAATGGCATTTTTAGCTTCATGGGTACTTGCATTGTACTAAAAGTAATAAAAATTTCTGATGAAAATGTATTTTAGTATGAATAATGGTCAGTGTTTTAACAAGGTGTAGCAGTAGAGAATGCACAGAGCAGACTGTATGAAAAGATACTCTTTAGAATGGAAGAAACAGAATGGCAGGGAAAAAGTACATTTTTCTCTAATTAATAATTTTTAGAAAACTTACCTTGATAAAATTATTCTGAGATGTGGTCATATGAAATTTTTAAAAACAATGTGTTACCTCAGTCTGTGTTATAGCCTACAACAATTCCCTTTGTGTCTAACATCTGATACTTTGATATTTTTTGACAGTATAAACAAATTTTTTCAGTTGATTATAATTTTATTAAATGTAATTGACTAAAAAATTACATATTTTCATGGTTTTCCTTTTGCTTTCCCCCTTCTTGCTCTACTGATGGTGCTATGCCTTAATCAGGCAATTCTGGAGCCAAGTACAGAGAGATTGAATTATCCTTGGAACACAAGTGGAGGTTCTCTGTTCAGTGAACTCACTCTTTTCTTTGTATTACACTTATTGACAAAATTACTTAGTGGATACTCAGATGTGAGCTCACAATTATTTACTGCATTTGGAAAGCAAGTCTGCAGCCCACATGTTCACACATGTGAACTGTCCCATATAAAAGATGACCTTGAACTGTGGTCTCTTTTCTGAAGGAGTGCCTGTTTAGTATCTGGTTTGCACATTAGAAGAAGAAATTAGAAAGTATAAAATGAGAGGCAAACTTTATGTATTTTCCAACTATGAAGATCGGACAAAAGTGTCAAGTGTCTATGTGCACTGTTATTCCCAGATGCTTTTCAGAACTTCTTTGCAGAAATTATTTCCTTAGATAATTTTTATCCAACCCACTTGCTTCTACTGGAAATTACAGTGGTATTTTGCCTTTTTCCCCTGTAAATACATTTGACGGTGTTAAATTAGATTTCGAAGACAAAACACTAACATGACAAAAATATTGAATTTAGCAGTGTGTCTGTGTAAAAGTCCCCCACATCCGAGTCAGCTGCACTGGGCTTTTGATCAGGTTCGCAACTGACAGACAAATAATTATGTGCAAATAATGTTAACTGGGAATAATTCTAACTATAAAACTTATAATTTGTAGTGACAGCTATAGTAAGTTAGGACTCTATTCTAATATATTCCAATCAACATAATAATACCTATGGGGGTAACTGACCACATATTAAAGGATAATTATGATCCTTTCAAGTCTTTGTTAGAGATGTACATTGTGTTCCTTCACATTCATTTGGCTTTGTAATTTTCCTTCTGTGTTTGTCTCATGCTATTTTTACATGCTTATTTAGCACATTCTGAAGAGTAACAAAAAACGCTTTCCATACTCTGGTGATAATGATTAGAAGATCAAACAAAAACTTTACAACTATTAAAAATACAGGACTCACATAAACTCTCCTGAGTGAATAAGGAGGCTGGGGATTTGTTTTCAAACACTTCCTACTCACATGTCTTTATAAAATAAATTAAAATTCTAAAAATTATTTAAGAAAATTTATAATCATCCAAATTCTAAAGTCTGTTTAAAACAAGAAACTCTTTCAAATGTATTACTCACTAAGATTTTGTTTTGCTATCACTGTAAAATTATATTGAAAATAGAAGTATTCTCTTCAGAGTGACTTTAAAGAAATCCTGTCAACTACTTCTCTAGTTGCCATCTTTAATTCTATTGAGGACATTATTGGGACATTTATTTATGTGATAAAGGTCACTGTAGGTTCATGTTCAGGTGACTCAAAGTTTGCAACCACAAAAAATGGCATCATCAGTCATTTCTCTTCATTGAGTAGCTACCTTATTCATTAACAAA
The DNA here is from genome assembly GCA_013399195.1 of Dicrurus megarhynchus. Taxonomy (NCBI): domain Eukaryota; kingdom Metazoa; phylum Chordata; class Aves; order Passeriformes; family Dicruridae; genus Dicrurus; species Dicrurus megarhynchus. Next base: position 25,929 of record VXAD01003667.1, on the reverse strand, counting down.
TTTAGATAAACATTCCTCCCCACCCTCCCTCTCCCCCAAGAAGTGAGGCTTTTCACCTGGTAGTAACTATTTCCCTTTTCCCTTTTTAAATACCATCCATAGTTTCATTTTTAAATTTTTTGTTACTAATTTTCTCTCAGGAAATCTAGAGAATTCATATTTTCTGTTTAATTCTTTCAGGGGCTGCTAGAGAGGGCTTGTATGTGCACAGAAAACACAAACATCTTTCTGAGAAGTTCAGATCATACTATTCTATTTTATTTAAGATAGTTCACTGTATGTTTCCACTGAGATTACTTTTGAATGATGAAAGAACTAAAGTTTCATTTTGAAATTACTTATGTTTAAATCATTATGCTGAGAGTTAGCTAAAGGGACCCACAGAGCAAACTGAAGTTTCTGTCAGAAAGGTCCAGGGAGCAGCAGGGGAGAGCAACAAAAACCCTGAACACAGTAAAGTGTAGCTATGTAATTAGGTTTCAGACTGAAAGATTTGTGCACTGCATTTCTTTGCTCATGTATAAGCTATCTCCATAACAGTCAAAACCTTTTATATGGAGACTGCAAAGTTTTAAAGAATGGAAGAAATGTAAACAATATTTTTAGCATGGAGATCAGAAGGGAAATACTAGACAATTCAGAAATTATGTATAAATTCTAGTCTACTTTATATGTTAAAGGAAAATAAAAGAAAAAACAAAACAAACAACTAGATGTTGTGGCCTGTCCTTTAGAATGTAATAATGAGTTTATTTTAACCTTTTTTGTAGTGATTCTGTTGTAGTTTGTGTTCTGAAGATTTGAGAGTGATTTTTGTCTTTGTGATATTCTAAACAGAGCTAATGTTTCTGGTCTTTGATGTAGTACCCTTTACATTAAAATCCTTAACATTGATGTTATATTAATGTATATATAATTGTAAAAAAACCTGATTTCATGACTGATTTTCAGGAAATGGATAATTTAGTATCACTATCTAAAAATGAGGAGTTTTTAACCATTGAATTTTCACACCAGCTGTCTGCAAAAGTTAATATATACTATGCAGAATTCTTGGAAAAAAATTAACATACATGCAGAACAAATGAATCATAGAAATATTGGTTGAAAATGACCCTGGAGGTAATTTATCCCAGCTCACCAAACCACGCTGCTATTGTTCTAAGTCAGTCATGAATTCATACAACAAATGCCTAAAAACTTTTCAAGGGGATCATAACCTCTTTGGCAACCTCATTGCACTGTAATGCAATACTTTTATAATCACAGAACGGTTGGGGTTGGGGGAAACTTCTGGAGATTATTTAATCTAACTCCACTGATAAAGTGGGCTCACATGGAGCAGGTTGCACAGGATCACATCCAGGTGGGTTTTGAGTATCTCCAGAGAAGAAAACACCACAACTTCCATCATCAGCCTTTTCCAGGGCTTGCTTCTGTAAAGAATTTTTTCCTCATAGTGAGGTGGAACTTCCCATGTTTCAGTTGTGCCCATTGCCCCTTGTTGCTGGGCAACAATAAGAAGAATCTGACTCTATCCCCTTGACACCTATCCTTAAGTTGTTTTAAATTATTTAATTACAAATTATCCTTTAGTTATTTTTGTATTTTTATATATAAATCTTATATTTATAAGATGTCCTCTCATTCCTCTTCTTCAGGCTAAGCAGGCCCAGCTCATTCAGCCTTATCTCATAGAAGTGCTCCAGTCTTCTTCTCCCCTTCATTGTCCTCCAAGGAACCCTCTTCACAACTTCCTTGTCTTTCATGTACTGGGGAGCACAGACCTGGACACAGTGCTCCATAGGCAGCCTCACCAGGCCTGAGTAGAAGGGCAGGTTCACCTCCCTTGACCTCCTGTTCTCATTCTTCCTAATGCATCCCAGGACACAATTTGTCTTCTTGGCCTCAATGACACACTGCTGGCTCAGGGACTGCTCACTGTCCACCAGGACCCCCATGTCCTTCTCTGTAGAACTGCTTTCCAGCAGGTTGGTGAGAGAGACTGAAATGGTAATGGTCAATGACTCAAACAATCGGCCGTATGCAAAAGCACTGGGTGCTTTGCTGAGACCAGGTTTCCAGCCCTCAGCCAAAGGGGAGGAGCAGAAGTTTTGGGTATGTGATGGTGAAGCCTCTGATCTGCAAAAGAACAGTTCAGGTGCAGAGGGTGCGTGCACCCACCACTGGAAGATGACCATGACAAACTGACCTTTGTTAAGCAACAGCTCGGAGTTTGAGCCAGATACAGGAAAAGGCTCATAAGAAGCAGAACCCTCAAGGTGGGATAAGGCTCTTCATCATGTCAATTTACTCACTTGAACAACTGTCATGTAAAAATCCTCCAGACACACACACACACACACCCTGGACACACACACCCCGCTCCCCAAAGGTGTAAAGTGCATGGGGTTACTCTTCCCCAGGTGCAGCATCCTGCATTTGCCCATGTTGAACTTAATTACATTCCTCCCTGTACAGCTCTTCAGCCTCTCCAGGTCTCGCGGCACACACACGGAATGATCTTTTCTAACATTCAACCTGAGCTTCCTGAGATGAAGGGTTTTGGTATTGCTTCATGTTGCATTGTCTGGAACTAGCAAGAACATTTTACCTCCATCGTCTTCATAGCTGGTTTATAGACACAGTTGTGGAGTCAAGGACTGTGGAGATGAACCTGTGTACCTAGTTGTATTTGCAGAGAGTCTCTAACTTGGGACTGAGTAAGTCTGAAGACAATTCCCTAAAGGACAGCTCAAAAGTCGGATTAAAGCTACAAATGCTTACAAAAGGTGAAATACTGTGTTCAGGTAGCATATAATTGATATCATTCTTTTCTTAGACAGCAAGAAAGGTACTCTCACCTTGAGACTGTATTTTTCACTGGTATCCTTAAAACATTTGCTAAACAAATGCTATTGCAGAAATCTTAATTGCACATGACAAACTTACTTCAGATTCTGTGTCAAATCACTAAGAAAGAAGAACCACTCAAGTAAACAAATCTTGAGAATGTTGTGTGTATTGCACTTTTTTCCACCAGCCTAGCATTTTTAGCACTGAGTGATTACTCTATTGTCAAGGCAGACCAAATTGATTAATCTCCTTGAGATCCCAGGCTAAAAGCTGTGAAAACTTTCACCTAATATTACTCTTCCCTAGTTTCCCACTCATTTCCTTCAACTGACTATATCTAGGATATTCTGTGTTCTGTAAAAAAGTGTTAGTTAGTGCAATAATGAAAGCCCTGCAGAGCAAACATGATTTAACACACTTTGACTTTACTTAACTTCCCTGACTCATTTTGTCTCACTCATGAGTCATCATGCCTGGGGGTATTTAGAACATGTAGATGTGGCACTTAGGAACATGGTTTAGTGGTGGACTTGGCTGTGCTTGGTCAACAGTAGAACTCAATGATTTTGTTGTTCTATTACTCAGCCACTTAAATACTTAGTGAAGCTGAAAAATATTGTATCTTGGAGCACGAACGAGCAACTGTGAGGAAAAGGATGGCAGTACCTCATGATGGATTAATGGATTTACAAAATCATGAGTTCATTTCAGTCTGTTTTATTTGTTAAAAACATGTGCCTAGAAGGGGCAAAGTTCAAGAACACCACATAATATAGTATCTGAATTTGTTTTCTCCCACCTCTCAGAAGTAAAAGCTATATTCATAAGAACTTTCAAAAAAAACCAGCAGGTGTGACCTCTCTGGAGCCTTTTGACTCATTCCTACTCCCATGAAAAGGAATTAGTCTGACAGTATTTATGAATGTAATTTGCAAAAAAAAGTAATTCTTACATATTTTGTACATATATGTGTTCATATTTCAAGAAAACTGAAAATTCAGTTAAGCAATTTTTGCTTTTATTTATGCTTTTGATGAGCTTATTAAAATATCTTTAAAATATTTCACATTTTAAAGGTCTCTTGCTTCCCTTTCTAACATATGTGGTTTCACTATTGATGCTGTTCTACACCCTCCATGTCTGTGTTTCTAGTAGGTCTTTATATGAAAACAAAACAAATTGAAAAGAAATTAACTGAAGTGTGACACAGATATTTACTTCCTAAATCACCTACTGTTCATTTATCTCTGATTCTCAAAAGAGGTTCCATGCAGAAGAGTTAGAGCTTTGATCACCCCCACCACCTTTTTTTCCTTTTTACTGCTGCTTATCTAGGAGAGCATCAACACTTTGTTCATATAGGAACCAGTCAACTGCATCTTTAGAGAGGAAGAATTTTCAGCAAAAGCTGCTATTTTCCAAAGCAGATAAACATCTCTTCTGTGCATGAAAAGAGTATGATAATAGAAGAATGTTCACAGCTCTGGGCTGTGGGCTTCTTGAGCACTGTGCTTGCAAATCTTTGAAATACCTGGCTTTGCAAAGCCAAATGAGAAAACTAGCACAAGGGTCTATACTTCATGCCTCAAATATTACTGGATACATCTCTTTAAATCCAGGGTTACAACAGAAACAAAACTGTTAAATATTTGCCTGACATATACTCTTTTTTCCTTCTGCATGTCATGAAATTTTATGTGAACAGGCTTGTTCCTAAGATAAGGCAAGATTTGGAAACTATTTAGGACAATACAATAAGAGTTTGCTTGAACGTCCTAGAACAGAAAGAGCAATTTCTGCCTCAGATAAAATAAAACAGGGTAAAATATATATGTTGCATTTAGGCAATAATTTGCAGATAAACTCTAAAGAAACTATGTCAAATTGTATTTACTCATTAAATATTCATAGAGGAAATAATCTCTGACTTCTGTCTTCACATTACTTACACAACTGATATCTCTATTTTCCAATACGTTGTTCTATTACCTGCTAAGTTGTCATCATCCATATATGTGTGACTTGAACTTTTGAACAGTTCTACTGTTTTTCATGGTCAGCATCAGTAAGATTATCCTTTTGATCTTAACTGATGCTCTGAACATTAACCTTTCTGTCTGATAGCACTGTAAAAAGAAAATTATACTCATCAACACTGTATAAATGTAAGGTGTAATGATCCAGTTTTTTAGTGTAATTTTGTTGCTATAATCTGTTGTTTATCTCGGTGACAAAAATCAGTGTAATCATCCCTATAGAGATAACAGGTTTTCTGTTTGGTTTTGCAGTTCAGGCACAAACAGAAAGCAAAAAGCATTTCTGTAGAAAGATACCTGGAAAGGTTAACAAGAAAGGTTTTTTTGTCAGGAGTGTTTTCAGAAGGGGATCATCAGTGAGCTGTGATGCACTAGGATTACTCCTGTGAAAAAGTTTAAGAGTGTAAATATAAGTCATACTGAATGAGATCAAATGCTCTATTTCCTCTAGTAGATCGCAGTGAACATTTAGAGAAAAATTATAAAAGCTGGGGGATGTATAGAGTGATTTTGCCTTTGCCATTCTCTACCAATTTTTGGAGACATAAGGTTCACTGACTCACTCTTTCTAACTCCCTCCAGACTGTTTTGCTTAATTATTCTATCCTCCATGAACTTGCCTAATCTGTTTTCTGAAACCCTTATATGCTTTTCGTTTCCATGACATTGTATGACAAATAGTTTTGGAATGTATTTATACAGTATGGGAAAACATACTCCTCAGTGTTTTCTCTAATTGATAGTTTCACAGACTGTCTCCTATTCCTTCTTTTGACTTCTGATGAGCAGGAGTACAAGAAATTTTTATCATGATGACAGTCATCAACAAATAAGATAAACTAGTAAGGGTATTTTTTATACCCTACTTCCACAGTGTCCAAAACCAGAGCACTCAAACCACTGGTATTGTAAAAGCGGACTAACAAAAGTAAGGTAGGAGTTTGTCATGGCATGGGTTTTTTTAAAACCATTAATTGTACAGCATTCTTCACTCTAACTAAACCATGTGGAAGCTGCCATGCAACATCCAGTGAATAAGGCTGAAAGCATGAATATATCTCTCAACACAGTCCAACACACTTACCTCTTAACTCACTGAATATATAAAACCACTATCCAAAATACTTGGTGCACAGCCATGTATTTACTTTTGCTGCAAAAGTAGTGATTGTGTAATCAAGGAGGGATCCTGTGCCACCCATATGCAGTGTCTCCAGATAAACCTACCCATTTCTGATGTCTGTGGGCATTCTGACAGCAGAACCTACAGTACATCTTCAACTACTCGAAGAAGACCAGTGATTTCACTACAGAAAACAATCTGATGCCTATTATGTTGTCAGCTAAAAATGATGTTTGGTCTACTCTGACTACTTTTTAACAGATGCTAGAGTCAAAAACAGCACGCTTATCTTCAGGCAAAGAGAACCTATGTTTTTCGGTAACACAACTCATTCATTTTCCAGACTAAGCATTTAGTACTTGAGAAGAAATGTAAATATCAGGGGATAAATATGGAAAAATATTTAGCACAACTTGACATGCAATACTTATGATTCACGATAAAACAATTGTTGAGTTAATCTGAAGCCATTGCAACTGAAATTCAGGGTTCAGTGAGGTCTGCCTGTCTTTTTTTTCTCATTAACGGGCACTGTCAAGCATGATAGCAAACTGGTTGCACTGTTCAGCCTGCTACTAGGTAGAAGAAGCACTGGCACAAATGTCTCGTTTTCTTCTCTGTTTCCATCTGTACAGTCATTTAACTTCACAGGGCATGACAAAGAAATTGCCAGACCTATAAAATCAGTTAGTGAAATTAATCAGTGGAGTTTTCCACTTTTCTTTTTTAGTTATACATACTTGTTCTTCCGTTCTATGAAAAATCAGTGAATATTTGTTTTCAAATTTTTAGTTTCCAGCTACTCACAAGTTATTGGGTTGCATGAAACAGCTTGTTCAAGGAGGTTTCCTATCTACAAATATTTGAAAGGAAAACCTGTTCAAATTAGACTGCCAAAAGAAAAAAGTTGAACACTTCCATCTGGAATAAATCATCATGAAATCACTGAAAGTTGAAAATTACTGAAAATGTTATTTCAATTAAAATGCAATCTGTTTGTTTTACTCTGTTACTTAGACAAAACCATCAGGAGCTGGATCAGCAACAACCTTCATACACAAAGCAATGCAGTAGCATGGTGATGGTTGTTATAAAAATGTATAAGAAAACAACTTTAAACAATAAAAATTTATCAATAACTGTGAAAACTGTGCAAACCACACATTTGAGGTATGCTTAGTCATCCATTTAGCAGGGCCAGCCTTTGCTTTCCTTTAATCCTCAAGACTTTGTAAAGGAACATAGAAATCAATTCCATCTCTGACTGTGGTAAGTAAACAAAATGTTTATTTTCATCTATCTGAACATGACCTGTATTTCTTGGCAGATATGAAAGAAACCTTTATAGGTGTGAATTGGACACTACAAAGTTATTGGGAAAGGTATGGTGAGTGCCAGTTTCTTTCTGTATCCACTTGTAGTAATTGAAAGTGATGCCTTGGTAAATGCAATGTGAATTGGCATCAGTTGGGAAGGACAGTGAAAGGAAATTAAACTTATTTTCCTCCATGGGAATTGAAACAATACAGGTTGTAAACAGCTGCTTGTTTCAATTGTGTCTTTTAATGAACCTATGTAATTAGAAACATTAAATCATTGTTACTTGAAAAAGTTAGGTGTTAAGGGACCATGTGCAGTGAGGCTTGCTTTAAACAAATATATGTGATTCAAAAGTGGGACAAATACATAGGTTTCAGACTGGGTATTGACATGCTTTATCATGTTTCTCAGATTTACCTTGTTGTATGATTACTCACAGTTTCCAGAAGAGGCTGTGATTGTGGTTGTAAATTAATTGTAAAGTCCTCCTCTTTCTTAATTTACCCTTATACTTAATTACACAGTATTTTGATTAGTCTATTATTTATGTACTACTGTTTAATTTGTGCTAATATACAGAAATTTTCTGGATGTCACATACTACTTGGGTTCCTAGTGACACTTTAGATTAAAAATTGCAATTACTTAGAGAAATATTTATTATAATTATTGACACTCTTTCACTGAGTTGTGGCTCATTTATTTTTGATGGTGAAGCTGTGTGAATCATTGTCATGAACTCTTAAAACATCAGTGCTCAAGCACTTCAATCAACAAGCCCTACATAGTTCTGCCATCACAAAACTAAATGTGTGTCCACATAAGCCTGGTATACACACATTATGAGGTCCTTATGAAGTTTAGGAATAAACTTTTACAATGGATAAACAGAATCACTACTTTCTCAACAACATAATCTCATTTTTATTTGAATATAAAAAGCCCCTTACATTCTAAATACGATTTCCTGGCAGTACTCATTTCAAATTTTAATAAAAATATGTGATAATTTTAATGAATTAAGATTAAGGTATGATTGCAATGTCGCTATGTTTTACAGTTACAGAATAGTGTCTGAGAAGACAAACTGTGCAGATTTGCATACATTGTGCTCAACAAAAGCAGCAAGTACCATTCAGAATATTAGATTTACCATCTATTTGTTTAAACAGAAAGCTAATAGCTAATTTTAAGTATCATAGAGTAGTAATGAGATAGTGAGGAAAGCAACTGCAGTTAGTGAGAAAAATAAGGAGAACAATACCCATGATCATGTTTTTTCTATGAAAAAAACCCCATTATAGTTAAATAATGAAGAAGAATTTCACTGTGCATTTCACTGTACCTTTCACTCTACCTTAAAGAATACAATAAATTTCTCATAGACCAACCAAAAGAGAAATATCACAGCTTTCTTTTGTCACTGGTCTTATCATTCATTACAAAATACTTCAAAATGCTTTTCTCTGAGTGAATGTTTAATATAGACTTTTAAACCTTGTTATAAATAAAGTCAATGTTGTCTCTGCCCCAAACTATTGCTGGTGATCCCTATTCCAGAGAAATTAACCAGCTCTCATAGAAGATTGCAAGTAGTAGAATAGAAGATGGAATGAAATAGTACTGCACATACTTGGGTCATTGAAGATTTTCATCTTCCATAATATCCTCAAATTGGAAGATTTAAGCTTTCTGGGGAAAAAGCAGATAAATGGGGCAGAAATGAAGTAGAAATTAAGGCTCGACAACTTCAAACTTGGAGATGAAATTAAATCAAAGTCAATAACTATATTAAACAAGAGACTTTTTCCATGAAGAAGTACCATTTGGATAAACAAACAGTGGTTTTCCTATAATTATATAATTAGCTATTTTTCCCTTTATTTCTCTGCATAAAATGCCTTCCAAGAACAAATAATGTGCCTTATGACTGTTTAACATTAATCCAGTCAAAGTAACTTGGTTTTCAGCATCTGATGTGAGTAATCTTTTTTGCATTGTGCCAAAAAAACACTGGGAATGGATGAAATATTTAATGACGGTTGACAGCAAAGTCTACAATTATGTCCTGGATATAGATACTGGAAGATCATATTCCCTTTACCTGTGGATATAGCATCTGATAATGTAACTTACCGCTATTCCAGCCCTACTTTAGACATATATGTGACTCCTTAATGTGGCACTTAAGATCTGAAACTGAGTACTCCAGGCAAAGACAAAATAATTTGTATTTTAAGTTTATAAAAATGCAGATGCAATCACTATTCTGCTGAAGCACCCATCTGAAAATTGGCAACATCCTTTGTGTAATCCAAACATTAGCTTAAAAATCAGGTTGCATCAGGAGTGGTTTTTTAAATGAGTCTCTTGGTCATCCCACCTACTCTTGTGTGGGCCATGTCATGGAGTGATGATGGTGTGTGGAGGAGTTTACACTGGAGGAGTTCATCTTATTCACTCCAACTGCTGTTGGACATTCAGTACAGAAGACCACTTCAGAAGCCCGAAGCCTGCCTTATTGCTTACAAATGTAAAATTAGCCTTGGTTTGTTTGGGGTTTTTTTTGATTTCAAATAAAGTACAATATGTCTTAAAGAAGAGTGAATCTATGGCTCTATTGGAATGCTTTGTTGAGAATTTAAAAACAATCATATGTTACAGGCACAGTGATTAATGTCTCCATCCTGAGCAATAATCAGGAATTACGCAGTTATTCCTCATAAAACTTTTTTCATCTGATGTCCTTGTTTGTACAACCTAAATTTTACCACAGAACCATACTAAACATAACTTCACCTCAGTAAGAGAATTTCATACTTGGAAAACAATAAAATCTCTTTCTTCCCTTCTTTTACTTCTTTCCCACTCCATTCTCCCCATTCTTCTTCATATTTAGCTACTATCAGGGAAAAAGTAAAAGTGAAAAAGTAAATCTCTTATTTAAAATAAATATATTTTTAAAGAACTTTGTAAAACGTGTAAACAAAAACTGGCCAGCACATCCTGGAAATGAACACTTAATATACTTTGATGCATAAAGTTAATTTATATAGCGGAGGATTTTCTCCATTTGGAAGACACTGAAGGAAGTTGGCTAGAACATGAAAGTTATGAAAGAATGTGTTATGCACAAAAGTACCAGTAAGGCCATTAACATTGTGCTCACTCAATAATAGCTTACATATAAATAAACAATTAAGATTGAAAGAATGGAACCTTTCTGGGTTTCATCCAAGGAGTATGGAATGTTCTATAAAAGCAAACATCAAAAATGGAAACATGGTATTTCAAGCAGAAAAAAGTAACTGTGGAAATGTTTCGAAGACGCTGCTAAATCTTAACAGTTCAGAGATCTGGAATATGAAATGAGATGGATAATAACACTGAAAATGTTACTGAACTACTAACAGGAATTGTTTCTCTTTTCTCACTCCTTAGCTATTGACTTCCAATAGCAATAGACATTTTTCTAAGAAGTCAGAATTTTTGGAAACTGGTATTCCTGGGTTTTCTCCTTTGCTTTAGTGTCAAGGGTTTATGTGATATGCACTTCAGTATCTCTGTGCTTATTGCGAGGTACAGTTAATATCTGTGCAACACTTCAAACATTTCTGAGCTAGAAATAAACAGCTAGTATAGAACTAGACAACAGTACATAAATGGTTTTAGAGAGTGTCATCCTGACTACCTGTGCTTTTGCTATCTAGAAAACTCCTGGAACAACAAAATTACAGTCTTAAGTGAATTGCTAAGTTAATATTTACAGGTGGTTTCTTGTTGAAACAGGAATAACATTTTGATGAATTTATCATGTTTTTGTAAAAGTACTCTTGGTTTGCATAATCCATACGCCCCTGTGGTGACTGCTATTATATTATCCCTTATTTATGGTATATGTCTCAGCTTGCATCTTGTTAAACTCTAAATAATAATATTTCCTTTTGCTTTGATGTTTTCAAGTATAAAGGAGAATTTTGCACTCATGTGAGTGTCACTCAGTTGCCAATAAAGAATTTCACAGCTAGTGGTAGTGTTAATTTGAGCCAATTATGAGATCATTGACCTGCCTTGGCACTAATTTACCTCACATAATTTCAATCATGAAAATTTAGCTCTACTGAACATCTCATTTAGGAATGTCATTCTTGAATAAATCTTCATACAGTGGTGAATCAGTTTTGATGATATACAAAGAAGCATGAGGAAAGAAGACTTTTTTCCAATGAGTCTTTTTAACATAATCTCATTATGCTACTTTGCTTTATTTTCTAAGGAAAGAGAAAAAAACCAAAAAACAACAAATGCAACATCAGGAACATTTAATATTGAAAGCATAAAATTATAAATGAAAATTTTAAAATATAAGATTGTCATCCCTGCACCTGTTTTGAAAGAACAAGCATTTTCTGCTGCCTATACGCATGACTGTCAAATGTAGAAAAATACAATAGAGGACAAAGACCAGGAGAAGATGGGAACAGTAAGGACAGGCAGATCAAAGACTTTGGTTTTACTGTTCCTATAACAAATATTTGGGAATGGAGGGGTTTTTGTCACAAAGGATAAAAAATCCTTAATGCATAAACCATTTGCTATTCTCTTTATGCCCATTTAATAGGATCTGAAAACATATGAATCAGCTCCAAGACCTTAGAAGACATGTTGGTTAGGATGACTCAATTTGAATTGCATAAACTACTAGTTCTTCTTCAGACTAGGTTCTTTATTTACTCTTTACTTACTCAAGAGCTTGTATTCTGTATATAATTTTTCCTTAACTATGCTAGGTACAGCCATCCTACTGTGACCTTGTAAGAAATACAGTCCTGAAGAGATAGTGAAATTAAGAATTTTGTTAACAACAGTTGATTTTATTTAGTGTAAAAAAGTATTAATATATATCAGAATTAAAAGTTAAGATTGTTTTAAGAATACAAATAGAAGAGGTTTGTTTAGATTTAATGCAAGGCTTTTAACTGGAGATTTTATGCTGGAGGGTGAAGTTCTTTCATTCTTCATTCTATAAAATAGCTTGAAGAATACCTTGAAATTTCAGACTCTGAAATATTTCACTTTACTTAAAATGTATGCTTCAAATTTGTTTGGATACAAGTTAAATTTTTAAACAGATTTGTGCTCCTCTTTTTTTTCCACAGTTAAAGTTTCCCAGTCCATAGGGTATTTATTTCTTTGACTTCTTTTTCTATGTTTTGTCTGGGAACATGAAGATAAATCCTGCAGTTTTCAAAACATATTTACTTTTACTTCAAACTCTGCACATGGATTTAAGGAGTTCTCCATTCCAGTTTTAAAAAACAAACAGCGAAAGTCTAGATTCTGATAAAATGACAGTACATCTTTAAAAAGAGCATGTATATGACACAGTTCTATGTAGCAAATTGCACAAATTTCCTATCAGGCCAAATGACAAAAGATTAAAAAATGGCTCTAGAGAACATTGTAGAGAAGAATGTGTATTCCATTAAGGATTGATGCTCAAGTATGCTTCCAGTGGGAAACTCAGAAAATCAAAGCATTACTGAAATATTCAGTCCATGACTTTTACATCATTTTTCCTTGGATTTAACAGCAAAGACTTCTTCTTACTCAGAACTCACAATTTTGACAGGACAGAAGACAGAAAATGCTTTCTGAATTTTGAAGAGTACCTCCTTCATCTCTACTGCTGGAACTGTGGTTCTTTGAAAAATCTGGTGAAAAAATAGATGAAAAATCCTTTAAATTATAACTTTACATTCTGTTTTTAAATTTTTATGAGTTCAGATGACTATGAAACTTGTTTCTCACCTGATTTAGAAAATGGATGCTAAAGATGCAACAAATAATCTGTTTAAATAACCATTGATAAAAAAATCCAACTTCATTGTCTCAACTACATCAAGGTAATGACCTGCACTGTGAATTAGCTCAGAGGTATGTAATCTGATATAAAGAGCAAGCAGGGAAGAGGAACACCAATGTCATTTTTTTTTTCAAGTACAAAAAAGTACAGCAAAGTTACTGTTATAATTTTAAAAATGCATGTTTCCTTACATTTTTGAGTCTGAGAAGATTTTCCAGGACTGCCTAGAGCATATCTTTGAAATATAAGACCTAACATTCACTGTTATGATGAAAAGAGACTTAGTTGTTACTCTACCTCTAAAAATGGTTCACAGCCTACAAAAAATCTGAAAGGTAAATAGTGTTGTGAAAAAGGAAAACTTAAATATGGATGCACAAATTAGATGCAGAGTCTGGATATGAAGGGCAACAAGAAGGGCTTATTTAAGTACACCAGTAACACTGGCAAAGTGACGGAAAACATGGATCTGCTGCTGAATAGTGCAGGGGCACCACTGGAAAAGGACACAGAAGAGTCCTTGATTGGTCTGTCCTGGTAAGGCCATTCTTCCGGAATGCCTGACGCCTGAGACCAGAGGGGAAATCTGGAGTGAAAAAGACTTATCTTTGGTGAAGGAGGATCAAACTGGTAACATTTGCTTGAAGGGACAAAACCAGATCCATGGGAACTGGTAGATTGCACCCATGAGTGCCAGCCAATGTCATTTCAAGGCCACTCTCAATTATTTTTGAGAAGTTGTAGTTGCTGGGGAAAGTTCTTGAATGTTGCAGTGAGCTATGATAAGCAAAACCTAGGGGACCGGAAAGTCCCTTGGTTCAAGGCTCCTGCAACTCAGAACCCCTGAAAATTACAGGAAGCACCCCAGAAACTGTAAGCTGTACCTTACCATTGGCTGCAGTTCTCCCCACCTACCTCTTATCGTATTTGCTGTAATCCCTTCTCCCTGCATCTGTAACACCCCCCAGTTATCATTCAATTGGTTACTGTATGTTTTCCACACCCGTGTTGCCAGGGTATAAAACCGCTGACCCAGCACGTGGCTGGTGGGATTTCTCCATGGATTCTACTCTTCAATAAACCCTTCTCTCCCCGGAGGTCCCCCTCCGCCTATTTCCTGGCCTCCTTTGTGCCCATAGCCATCGGGGGTCGGGGTGAACCTGACTGGTATTTCGCCTGTCCTCCCGCACCAGAGATCGGTTCGGTCTGACCGCTGTTCGGGGCAGGCAGAAGACTGCTTGGTGCCAGGACACTGAGCTAGCCTAAACGGCACCAAAGCACTTGAAGACTGGAAGAACTTGATATCCCTACAGTCTTCAAGAAGGGCAAGGAGACAGGATCCCTGGCATAACGATAGATCAAGTTTACTTAATTCACACGAATTTTGAATAGTTCTCTAAACTATTTCTGGTTTCCACTACTACAGTGGTTTATCAGGGAAGGGGAAGGGAAAAGGGAAGGCGAAGTGAAATCCCAAGACTTTAGAAGTTCAACAGAATTAGAGATCCAACAGACTTTAGAAATTAAGATTTGAATGAGCAGCGTATCCATTTGTTGCATAATTAATAGAGAACTTGCAACTGCATGCAGAGTTGTTTTGCTGACTTAAGTGATTTTGTTTATCAATGAATAACAAAAAACAGAACCCCCCCTTTCAGCTGTCTTTCTGTCTACAAGCTCTTCATTTACTTGGCCTCTCACATTGCCAAGTTCACATTAAAATTAATTTTGTCACCTTTTAAATTTTCTTGCTATTACTTGCTACTTCTGAGTTTTTGCATTATTGCAGAAGTCCCAAATCTATTGGGCCATAATCCCTGAAATAGGCTACTCACTCAAAATATACACAGACTTTATATAATCAGATATTCAAAGAAGCACATATATTTTTCCTCAGAAAAGCATGATTTCATGACGAAGAAAAGTTAACATTACTTCAAATGCTCATTAATAATCAATTTGGTCTGATGAACTATATTCCACTGTTACTGGAGTGCCGAAAGAAAATAACTGTCCTGTGCACTTGAATTGTTTTCTAGAGGAAGGTGTAGTCAGCTCAGAATAGGACATTCTGCATTTGGTGAATATGCCATTCCTTCTGTGTGTCTGATAGCAGCTACCTTTATAGTGCTGTCTCTGATTAGTTTCCTCCCTCTGCCACCCTGAAAAAAACTAAGCAAGATATTTCCTCCTAATTTTTAAAGTACATACAATTTTTAATACTTCTGCTTTATCAGACTCCACAATTTAAAACTTTGCATTTAAACATACCAGCATATCATTCTTGCTACCCAGCCCTATAATGATTTCTCATTTCTTAAACTTGTTTCTTCCACATTTCTTTCCTCTGCCTTAAAATATTTGTTCATAATATTGGCCTTAAGATGCTCTTTTCCTCCTTCTCTGTTCACTTCATTCATATGATGATTCAAACATTTGTTTCTTGATTTACAGCATCAAACTGGTTATTTTGATCTCAGAGCTCTACATGTTTTCTATGAGACATATCACAGATCTTCTTCTACCCCTCTTCCCTTCATTCCCATTTTTCACATACTTTTTATCTCACTTTCTTCATCTGTTTGCTTTGTATTTTCTGTTTTCAGTTTGACTGGTGTGCGTTATTTTTGCCTTTGAACATTGTCTGTATATAGAGTTGTTTTGTTTACAATAATTTTGTTTTCCATTTCAAAACAAGTTTTTTTGATAATCTGTGCAAGTGGTTTATCATCGTTTGTATTTGAGGTGTCTGTAACCTAAGGGTGTAGAGAGTGAATTATATTTTAAGTGTCTAAAAAGATTTAATTTACCACCTTATGGTAAACCAAGTATATCTTCCTTTGATGAGGATGCTTTCAAAAATACAGTGTTAATGTTTCCCCTTTACATGTCCTCTCAGGTAATTTTAAGCTTATTTGTGAAAAGAGATTATTTACAACTTTAATGTTTGCTACATAAACAGCTGCTGCCATTTTAGACATCTTTGAACTTTATTTTCGTCTTTAATAACCCACAAAACCCATCAACTTCATTTTATAGATGGATGACCTAATCTAGTATTTTACCTTTGCCAATAGTTCTTAGAAGCAAGAGAATCTTTTAAACATGTGGAAATGTAATTTTGTGTCAGACAGCAACATTTTTCTATTACCCAAAATTACATCAAAAAGCTTTTTGCAAACAGAAAGGTGGAATAAAAATCATTGTAAAAGGTTCCATAAAATTGGACAAAGATTCTATAGCTAAAGCATTACAAAAAAGAGAAAAAACTGCTATTAAAATATGGGGGTCCATGATGACTGCCAAACAAAATCACATTACGTAGCATCAGTGGTAAAATCAAGAGATCTTGCTGAGCATAAATACTTGGTCTGCCAACAAGAACCTTCGATGGTGACATCTTTTTTATATCTGAATGAAATACTTATTTCTTCTCGGAGCCCTTTGGATTTTTAAAAAGTATTTTAATTCCAAACGGAAGAGAAATTCAAAGCCTGTTTTATGTTTTGAGGAAAAATGGAAAATAAATACTCTACAAGTGATAATGCTTAAGCAAAATTATGCCTCAGAGCTTAAAGTATTCTCACTGCCTGCACCTTTTTTGTTCCAAGTACAGATCCCTTAACAAGCCATACTGAATTATAGAGCTCGTATTTTCTCCTCTGAGCAGTGTTTTTGAAATACTGTAATATTTTTAAGATGTGTATCCTTGTTTTTATGAATTAACTGAAATTCTAGTTGAATCTCTTCCTTTCTCAGATCTTTAGTTTCTGCCTTATATGTCTGTATCATGTAACATAAAATCATATAACCCACATAATCATTTAACATATAGTCATCAACATCAGTGAGACAAATGGAAGTCTTTACCGTAAATGAGAAATATTCCTAATTGTAACAAAATTGGATGAGTTTATGTTTGCACATTATATATATTGTATATTATATGTGTACATTTATGCATCTGTATACAGCACTTATATTCAGCTAATATTATTTAGATATTATATCACCTGTATTTCTATCAAGACACAAAAGCATTCCTCAGTGTCTGGGGAATGAGGACACTAGATTTTCCATCTTGAGGCCAAGAAAACCTGCCTATGCAGTATGTTTCATTGTGATGATGGTGTGTCAATAACACTTCCTTCGAGACCTATAGCCTGTTCGCATTCATCTGATTTTCTTCCCTGGACTCCTATTATACATTTGTTGACAAGAGAGCCTGTTAATCAGGATTTCAGAACTGGAGAAATAGAATAGGTTAAAGAAAGTAGTTAGTAACCACATTATTTCTGAAGGTTATCTCCTTCTGCAGGATCTTGGGGAGTACCTGAATTTAGCAGAATGCTGATCCAAGCTTCTTGCCTTTTAGTAAGAAATCCAAGCCCACATCAGAGCTGTGCATCTCTTTAAAAGGTGAGAAGTCTTCAACAAGGGCTTAGTTTGTAAGTACAAATATGAAAATTTGTCACTTCATCTTTCATGATACTAAATATTTCTAAAGTTTGAAAGAAAGAAAGATTTTTCAGATTTTCCTTAAGGTCATGATTTCTGGAGGCTTATATATAAGTATACGTTCTCCTTCAGACTCAAAAGGTATTATTTTTAAAATGGAAAGAGATAAGATTATTAAATTTTATAAAATAGCTGCTTGAACTTCCTTGTAGTATTTTTTTAAAAAGTGAAAGTGTTCAATATTTTGGCAGAACCTTGAAATCTCTGACCATAACTGGTTTAGTATTTTAGTTATTTTTTGGATGAGACACTTTGATCATGGACAGGTTTGCAGAATGGCAAGACCCCAGAACAATTCAAGACTTTTGGACACCATCCAGTCCCTCCTCCTGCCCAAAGCAGGATCAGCTATGGAGTCGCAACAGTTTGCCCACTCTGGTACTCACTGATTGTTCATTTTATGTTTTCATCTATGTTCTCTGAATCCACTTCAATAGATATCTCTATGTGTGGTGCTTGTTTATGGTTTTATGTTATCATGAAGATGATCTTCTCACATAAGAAGCCATATGTACTTCCAAACCTTTCAGATTTCCAAGTTACTGCCTGATTTTTTGAAACAAATCCTGTATTAATTATGATATTTTGAAAAGAATTGTACATTAGAAATTGTTTTCAGCTGGTGAGCTTGGCCTGCTTCTGGATGTTTAAAAACAATACTGTTAAATATTCTCTGGGTAAGTTTTTTTGATGGTTTTTTTTGTTTGGTTGGTTAGGTTGGTTTGGGTTTTGTTGTTGTTGTTTTTTTGGGTTTTGTTGGTTATTTTTTAAACACTGAAGTTATTGACTTGCAGTCCTCTGTGAAGACGAAGGAAATAATTGACAAGCATTTGAATAAAGGGATTAAGAACTAAGAAGGACCAGATTGTGAGAAGTGATGAGGGTGAGGATGAAGATAAGGACAAACAGGTGTTTTAATGTCAGTACTGACAAGTATGTGTGTGGGAACAGGAGTGGAAGAAATTATTTTAGCTACAACTTCTGTGATTTCTTAAAGGAAGAAGGCAAGAATGGCACATGGAGGTGGGATAAAAAAGATATGATGGATAAAACTGTGTTTGAAACAAGTCTGATATGTGTAACTGTAAATGTTGAGATACCATGCACTGTTGTTAACTGGTGTTGACATGTGAAGATGAGTATTACTGAAAATTTAAATGACAACCCACCCCTGCCATACATTTTTAAGTACTTATACATAAAAGACAATAAAATCAGGTGAGGGGTGCTAGAACTATGGTAGAAAGTGACAAGAATGGTTCTTGAAAAAGAGTGGTTACTGAGGAACAATTTAGGTTACTGTTTTATTGTACTGTCTTTTATTACATTATTTTACTATATTGTAATGATAACTAGGAGATAAGTATCAGTAAGTTAAAGACTTTCAAAGCTGAAATTGCTTGTGCATTTACAGAAAATAATGACCACAGTCTTATTCCAAAGCCTGGAGTAAATGGAGATTTGATGTTCACAAATAAATAGTAGAAAATAATTTTTTAAATAGCTTTGGATACATATGCATAATCAGTACATAAAAAGCACAACCAAAGGACTCTTTCAGACAGTTGAACTGTTGGACATTTCAGTGTGATGTGTTTCTATACAAGCATATCTTGCACGTGGGGCTTCTTTGTCATTTTGAACACCTTTTCTGCCACCCTAAAGAGCCTTGCCAACGCTGTGTATTGATGTGAACAACTAGTTATTTTATAAAGTAACTTCATAAGATGTGCACTTTTTATATGGGTGCACATTTTTTTACAGGACTCTGCATTTATGATCTCCCATTTTCCACTAGGGTGTTTCATAATGGTGTATGAGCTAAACCACATAACATTGTGAAAGAAAACGCTGGCATAATGGAATGTTTTTGAAAAATCAATTAAATAGGTGTATCTTCAAAATTATTTATTTTTTCCATTAAACTTGCCAAAGACTCCTGTGAACCCATACTAAAGGGGCTTTTTTCTCTTTCCCACAGCAATCTTAGTGAGACCGTATTTAATGTTCTTATAAAAATTTAAATGTAATATCCTTCCTTTGTTATTTATAGGAAACTGAAAAAAAAAATAGCTTCCAACTAGCCAGGTTATCTTAGATACAAATTAAATTTGGACAGCTGACAAAATATCCTTGGAGAGCTCAGACACTTGCCAATAGGATTAAAGAAAATCTGCTTTCCTCAGAAATTTAGTGTAGAAGATAGTGGGAAACTAAAAGTCTGGAAATCAAAAATAGACTGTTGTGGAAAAAAAAAAAGTCTGTTAGCTTCCATTACTTCACCCACGTATTACATAAATAGTGACTTATTTCAAGAAAATCAAGTAATTAAAATTGTGAAAGACATGAGCTATTAAAAACATCATAGGTCTCAGTGAAAAAGACTCAGACTACATTTCATAACCTAACCATCTTCATCTAAAGGCAGTTTGCTTTGAAGTCTAGATCCTGGCTACTCATGTATTGAGTTATTAACTATGACTTTTTTCCCTTCTGTCTGTGATATGTGAAGTAAGTGGTTGAACTGCACATTTTTTCCTCTTCTTAAAATTAATTGCTAGAATTAATCAGGAAAATTATTCAACTTGAATGATATTATTTCTGAATTCTGTAACTTTAATTAGGTAGACTACCCTTAATAATATTGTTTTCAGCATTACTTGAGAATCAAAAGCAATGACAGCCATCTCAGTCACATATTGTGAATAGACAGATCTGTTTCTGTGTCTGTGAAGAACATTGTCCTGGGTTTTCACTTTGTTGTGTTACTGTTAGGAATACCATGTGCTTGAAAGCCTAAATGAAATATCATGAGAACAAAAATCTGCTGTATAGAACCCTCCTGTTTTCTTTCCATTCATTGAATCTTCCTGAGGACAAGTGATAAATCCACTTTTTTGGTGCATGCATACACTGGATGATTCAAACAGCACCATGGAAAAAGGGAACTTGAGTGCTGTAGGAGGCCAGATTGATTTCTTCAGGTTTTGCAGATTGCACAGTGAGCACTTCAAAGAGTAGGTGGAAAAACATGCTTTTGCTTTACACAGAATGAAGAAAGAAGGTGAATCCTCCCTTCATCATTCTGCCCAGACGATTGCTTATAAAGGGAAATGTGCATACCTGTTTCTCCAGAAATATGTGGCTTCCATATTGACTCAGAACACACAATGCAGTTTAAAGTATATTTAAGACAAATGCTACATCATTAATAGGTGTAAACGACAAATCAGTCTCTTGACAAAAAATCTGGAAAAATTATCATTTTTTTTGTAAAGTTATACCTCTGATCAATATAGTAGCTGTTTTCACATTCATTCTTGAGAGGTTGGTGGGTATTTTTTTCAGATAAATGTCTTGAAATTACTAATGGTCTTAAAATCAGTGTGGCATAAACTTTCTTTAAGCGCTGTTTCTAGTAATGGAAAAGAACATACATACAAGGAAAAGGTATAAAAACATGTTTGATATTTTTTCCCGGTGATGTTCTAATTAAAAAATTTAGCCACCAAATCAAATTCGGGAACAATTTAAACTGCACTGGCCTCAATGGATCCTGGGTTTTTTTTTCTAGAGGAAACTGGTATGTACAAAATTTTATTTCAACAAGATTTATAACTTCATTTTCAACTACGCAAAGTTAATCTCCTAGAGTATAAGAAAATGCAGCTGTGTAAGATGAATATGAGTCCAAAATTCTTATGTATCTTACTAAACACTTCCACAGATAATCACTTACAAGTCAGAGGTACAAAAAAGTAGTATTTTGTTAAATATTATAAAATTTTAGCACAATCATTCTCTGTCTAGTCAGTGTTCAGTGTGAGAGGAATTCTGTCTGAGGGACAGTGGCAATGGTTACATTCGTATCTTGAGTGACAGCCACAGGGAGTAGCCACAATAAACAGAGAAAACCCACAAACTTCACTAATAATAGGATTTCTCGTATTTCATTGCTGCTTAAAGACAGATAATAGTGAGGGTAGGGAGCAGCTTATTTCCATACTAAATATGTAAGAATAGGTATTCAAGGTCAGGAAACCTAATATCCTCTGTCTATAAATGTAGATGACAAAAATGTAAGATCAAGAAAATATATCTAATACTACCTCACAGTGCCCTCCAAGCTGTAATGACAAGAGTTTTCTAAGCAAAGTCACTTCCTGTAGAGACTTTTGCTCCAGTGTCCCAAACTTTATGAGAATGAGTTCCACAGATTAAAATATTTCAAGAATGTATTCCTAAATTTTTCTTTCAGGCATTTACACCTCCAGACTTTACAAGACGCATGTCTTGTTCTCACATGGAAATCCTTTTCTGATTATTTTCTGAATGTTTTGCTCTATTTTGTAGAGCAATATATTATTCTGTGATCATTTTTTCAAGGCTGAAGACATTTAGGCTATTTAAATATTTCCTTGACTGGATGTTTTTCCATACTTCTTTCTAGTTTACTTCTATTCTTTTCCCAAACGCATTTTGTAATTTGCAAATGCGATATTTAAGACATAACTATGTGAGTCAGTTTAAATTAATTCACACTGCATTTCATCTGTTTTTTTACTGAACTACCATGATTTTCCAAAATCCTTCTTTTATTCTTCACAGCAAATCTCAATTTTCATTTATCTGAATACTATGATGATGTCAGTGAAGTTTGTACCTTTACATTCTTACCCTCTTTTCTATATAATTTATGAATGATTGTAATACTTACATCCATGCACAGATTTCTATGAGATTTAGCTCTTCTTTGCCACTTTTTGTAAACTGCACAAAGATTAACAGCCAGGAAGGACAAGTTAAAAAAACCTGTTTTTTAAAAGGAGAATGCACGTGGTCATATGTGGGATATCCAACCGTAGATGTTGCCACCGCCGCCTCCGGTTCCACCTCCACCTCTGATATAGGAGGCTCCTCCCTGGGGGAGGAATCCGCAGGTGGGACGAGGGTCTGAGATCTGCCTTTTCTTCTAGAAAGAAGGTGTATCCGGGGTGGGGGGGGGGAATCTGGGCTGGCCCACTCTTCCAGAAGGTTCTGTTACATTCGGTGGTTCATTGGTTACTGTTTGTTGTACCCTCCTCTCAAGTGTTTTAATTGGACCCTGAGCCCCTGTACCCTCCCCTTGCCCCAAGTCCCGTTGGTTGTTTCCTCCAGCTCCTCCCAGTTCTCCCTTCCCTTTTAACTGACTGCACCTCACCCCTCCGCCCCCCGCTCCCCCTCCTTGTTTCTTGGAGTTCTCCTACCGCTACTCTTCCTTTCGGATCCCTTCGCTTATCCCTTCAATAAAGGAAACCACGGGGGAGACCCCATCCCACAACCCTTTGCCTCCGAGCCTTGATTTCACCTCAGCGCCTCAATTGCTTCTTGCCTCGGGCAACCCCACCTCTGTGTGAGCCATCCACGCCGGGCTCTGAAGCGACTCTACTGGGCTTTCGGGCACTCAGGGGCTGGCACCTTGGTCGAGGGCGACCAGGAAGCCAGGCTCAATTACAACAGTCACAGATGTAATATTGCCCAAGAATGTGACAGAAGTATATAGTCAATTTTAATGATGGACGTAAGAATTGACAAAGTAATAGACTTAAGCTTTTATAAAAGACTTAATTTATCACAGTAAGATATGTTTATAAATACCAATATTTTACAGTGTAAATGTATTAGAGCAGAAAATGTAAAACGTGTACTTCGGTACAGTGTAATCACTGTAGGGATCAGTGCTCAATCTTGGTTTAGTTTAGTCTCCTTATCAATGGTGTAGGAGTAAATGTGAGTCTAAAAATATTTAAAATTATGCAAAATTTGTCATAAATATTTTTCTCAATCACATAATGAAGTCTATAGTAAAACAACAATAGAGAAGATATCCTGGTTTCATCCAGGACAGTTAATTTTCCTATCAGTAGCAAGCACAATTCTGTGTTTTGGGTTTAACATGACAATAATGGTAAGAAACTGACATTTTTCCTGTTGCTGAGCACTGCTGTTCAGTGTCTCATGCTCTGCCGGGGAGTAGGTGCAAAAGAATCTGCTAAGGAGCACAGCTGAGACAGCTGATATGAGCTGGTCAAAGGGATATTCCACACCACAGAACATCATGCACAGTATAGAAACTGCGGGGACTTGGCTAGAACAGGTGGATCACTGCTAGGGGATGGGCTGAGCACCAGCGAACAGCGGCATGAACAACTGTACTGTGCATCACTTGTCTTTCTTGGGCTTGATCTCTTTCTCACTCTCCATTATTACTAGTAGTAGTAGTAGTAGTAGCTATAATTGTAGTGGTAGTATTACTATTGCTATTCTTATTACTATTTCTATTATTGTCTTTGGCTTTTTTCAATTTATCAACTGTTCTTAGCTAAACCCATGAGTTTTACCTTTTTTTTCCTTTACTCTCCTCCCCTACTCACCAGAGGTGGGGGAATAGTAGTGACTGTGTGTGGGAAACGCAGGAGCAAAAGCTTCCACAGAGAGTGAAGGGCTTGATTTACAGCCCTGGAAGAAACTAGATCTAGCCTAATTAACAGAGATTTATGGACCTTAAACAAGAGAATTACAAGCCTGAGTTTCTGTAGTTAAGTAAGAATAGATAGNTCATTGAGAACGCCGACGGAAGAAAAGCGCGGGTGGCGTAGCCGCGGGAAAAGTAAAAGTGGCGTTAACAACTGTGTGGTACTTAGTTGCCAGCTGGTGTTAAGCCACAACAGAGGACTAAGAGGTCCTTTACAAGTCTGATTAGAAATGCTGGAAGCATGGAGAAAACTGTAGCTTTCTAGCAGTTTAAAGAGTACTCACCTCTGGCACCCAGTGCTTGAAAAGCATATGGAAAATTAAGGTGACTCTAATTAAAAGTTGCAAAATTGCTTGAAAGCTAGAAAAACTATAACTTAAAGTAAGATGCTTGATGTTTGACTGCCGTGTGTCTCTGTCCTTGCTTTAGAGAGACAGAGATTTATTTGTTTAGTTAGTATTCCAAATGCAGGAACAGCAGGTGGTCTGATGATAAGCCAAACTAATAAGCATTGCTGAGTAAAACAAAATATAGCTTAGCATTCAGTGTCACATTAATGCATCCATATATTTGTGGGTGTTAAATTTTATTTCCCGATCTTTTATTTACAGTAGTATAAATAGTTAGCAAAAGAGCAGCTTAGAAATCAGATGTTCTGAACATGTCTCAAGGTGTGCATCCAGCATTCTGCTTGCTTTCTGAAATCTTTGCTGTAAAGGTTGATAGGCCAGCCCAGACCACAAATAGGTAGCTGATGAGAACTTCATAGAAAATGTTTTAACCTAAATGTGAGGGCCAACGTTTGCTGAAGAATTATGTAAGTAACTTGCAGAGAATGAGATATCACTTTTCTGAAGAATCCTGGTTTTTAGGATGAGTCAGTCAGTGAGGTATATAGTGATAGCAGTAATAGCAGTGACAACCACAGTAAATTGTGGGGCAAAACACTTGAAGGAGTTAGGCAGGGAGTTTCTGCAGTCAGGGAAGCCCAAGAGAGACCTGGCCGGATCCAGCAGCTCTAATGAGCAAGGCTCACGTGATGAGGGTCTTGCCAGAGCAACTGTGGGACATAGTAGAAGATTTTCTGGGCGGATTCAGTCATCTGATTATTGCCCACACAGATCAGCAGAGATGAGCTTGAGGAGAGAAATTCCAGGGCAATCAAAAAGGACTCAGGACACTAGGAGGACTGGTTGAAGGGACAGGAGCACAGATGGTGTTGTTTTCTCCATTCCTTTGGTAGCAGGGAAGAATGCTAAAAGAAGTGGGAGAATCCACCTGATCTTCGTGGTTTAAAGATCAGTGCCATAACTGAAAACTTGGCTTTTTTGATTATGGGGTGATATATAGGGTACCAGGCCTGCTGGAGACTGGTGGGGTTTGCCTGTCTAAAAGGGTAGAAAGAATTCCAGCCAGTGAGTAGGCAGAGCTGATTGAGAGGGCTTTAAACTGGGTTAGAAAGAGGAAGAGGATAAGGCGAGGCTCACCAGAGATGAGCCTGGGGGTGGCAGGCAAGAGCTGCGGGTGCAATGGACAGCCCAGCTGAAGTGCACCTACCCCAATGCACACGGTATGGATAACAAACAGAAGGAGCTGCAAACTGCTGTCCAGCAGGAAATCTGTGATGTATTCACCAAATGTGATGGTATGACTCCCGTGACTGAAGTGTTCCAACTATAAGCTCTTCAGAAGGGAC